>NNCF01126273.1:338777-470997 GCA_002313205.1 Laupala kohalensis
AAAAAGGTTTTTACAAAGAAGTTTTACTCAAGTTTTTATAAAAAATTTACAAATGTTTTAAATATGAAATAATCATGTATCATATTCTTTTTTATTCCTCTGTATTTATTTATATTTTCTTTATTACAATAATAATAAAACAATTTATATATTTCAAGTTATACCATTATTTCCATAAAAAAATATCTACAATGTTCTTTAAATTCTGTGGTTATAACAACTTAATATAATGATTTTTCTGTTTAAAGTGTATATTTTGTTCGTATTTTGTATGTTATACAAATATAAATTAAAAACTCTCTAAGTTCTTGAGAATTTGTCAGAGAGTTAATCATCAATTTGTTTATTAAATTAGTATTTTTCTACTACTACTACTATTTAATTACATACTAAGTACGTAGTATTTACCAGTTTAATATTTCCATAATAATTTTGATCGTTCTATTATGAGCTATTTACATGTAACAAGTGTTACATTTACATGTTACACGAAGTATTATTTTTAGTTTTTACTTCTTCTTATTTAACATCCAATAATAATAATAATAATAATAATAATATTAATAATAATAATAGTAAAATCTTTTTTTTTGTGGAACTTTATGGTTCGTCAAGGTCATTAGAGCCCTTACTAGTAATATCAATAAGAATAATCATGTTATAAATACTTAAAAAAGTTTATGATATATCTAAGTTAAGTTTTTTCCTTGATGAAGAAATTAATTGATTAGAGATACCTCACCGATTATAACCCACGTACAGAAATGTATGTAATTTTTCATCTCACTTCTTACAGCACCGCGTCTTGAAGTTGACCAACTTTTATGCCATTGATATGATGTGCAGACTACAAAAAAGTTAATTTACTTTAGTTCTTTGTAAGGATCGTATTAATGAATGCATACACGTGAAATAAGCACCTATCCACAAAGTGATACATCATAAAAGAAATAGTAGTATTGTACTTGAAATGTATTATTAGCAAAATTTTATATAGTCTGAAAGACCAACATTCCATAAATGAAATCTGATAATATATTTAAAATTATTACCATATTATTTAAAGTCCATTTTAAAAAATTTCGAACAAGCACCTTGGAACAAAAATACTTAAGTAATCATTATGAATTAGTTGAATAAAGATATTAAAATTAACATTATATTGTAATAAATTATGCTCAGTCAATTTCTTAATAGTGAGAAACGAGAGCTATGTTTCTCTGAATATTTCACCTACGTACAGTTGTTCATTCACATGTTGTATGGTGTATAAGTGTTCAGCGTGATCGTTTGGAAGTAATGAAATTAAATTTTACGTGGCATATATGATAAGTTTTCTTCGTACGCCCTCCATTCGTTTGTATTCCACATTCTCTCATCTATTTGTCTCTTTCTAGTACCCATCTCTTAAATTTGTTTTCCGGGTAGAGGGAGTAATCTGGTGAAGAATACCTCCTAAACATTATTTTTTGAAATGGCTTCAGGCAAAGTATGATCTCTTATTCTTATGAACGAGTCCCACTTACCCCAGGGTACACTGAATTTTTCGTCAAAAGAAAAATACATTTCTCTAGAAACAGGAAAAGTATTTCAAATAAAAAATTACAAGTAATATAGTTTCATATTACGGTTTTGCTTACATTCAAAATATATCTTCAATTTGCAATAGTACAAGTATTTCACATATTTGTTTACAGGTTGTTAAGTTGAATAAATGTTCCACTTGGATTCATTTACATCTCATTCATTTGACCAGAAATGAGTGATCGAATCACAATGTTTCTTTCATTTGTTTTTTTTTGAAGAATTGGATATATTTTTATGAGGGCTATCAATTATCTATTCGTCAAACTTGCGAACCGGATCCCCGTTTTGCAGAAAGGCGGTTTAAGAATAGCGGTAACACGAGAAAATTAAAGTGGCCCACGGCAGTTGTATTAGAAAGTTCGCATGCACTGTATATCCCCGGGGATCACCACGAGAGAGCATAACACTCAAAATATGGTTTTCGGGTGCGTTACGCAAAAGGGTGTTGTAAGTCATAAAATATATTTCATTTTGAAGGGAAAGCTTAATTGCCTCCAAAAAAAAGAATGGCCTAGTTAATCTTGATAAAAATTATGTAATTAATTGTGAAATGCTCCTTCCTGCGTTATATTTTCTTTTTTGAAAGTAGATCATAATTCCTATTACTCGAATGGTTCCAGATTTAAGTGTGCAAAAAATGAGATTTCTTTCCTTCTCCGTGAACTTTGATTGTGGTGATTCCGATTCAAGTATTGTGCAATGCTGCAATTCAATATAAAGAGTGACGAGGTTTGTGATCACCACAAATGAACATCCTGGTGCAGCTCTTCCTTTTCGTGTCTTTCTAATATGAATTATAGAAATTCGATAAATACTAACATCACCTCCACTAATGTCATCATAATGATGAAAACTTAAGCTCCGCTACCACTTGCTGCAGAAAAAATCTTCCTTCCCTGACTTGTAAGTAACAACAATATGTGCTTTTAGGTATTTCTGGGAAAGTTTAATATACGTTGTGTATTACAACTGATTGAATAAGAATTTTTCTTTATGTAGAACGAGACTGTTTATGAGAACGATTATAAATTATAAATGTAAATTAGAAATTATATCGTAATATCTCGTGTATATGAATGTGGAAAACAGTGCGTTACCTATTCAGTAATATCAAAAATAATGACTGTCAGAGTCAAACAAAAAAACTGATCCAATGAAGATGTTTTAGGTTTATTTAGTAAGAACATAGAAACAATGATTTAGACAAACGAAGTAAGTAAATGAAAAGTTGTCACCTTAACGTAATTAACTGTGACACAGTCATGTGTTAATAGCCAAATGACTGTAATGAATTATGACTTAATCGAGAAGTCATTACATTATCTCAATGACTTTTAAATGAAGGGTGAAAGATTAGGAAGGAAAAGAGAAGTACTCTGGTGTTGCTGGTTATTGAATCTGTGTATTAGGAAGAAGAAAGAATCTAGATTTGAAGGCTGCGGTCCACGTACATATACGAGTGATGTATACTCTTTCAAAAGTTTGTTTTTTGTTTTTTGTCAATACCATTAGCTCGTAAATTCTTCCATCGTGTGGATCCACTTAATGGATAAGTGGATTTATCGCGTAATGGACCAAGGTCAAATTGATTCACATTATTCATCCTGGCTGTATATATAGAGATTGTTCGACGGGTTGCTGACGTGCTAAGCGGGTTCTCAGGGTTCTGTCCAATTCGGTCATTCAATGAATTTCTGACCCCGAAAATCCTTTCAATACCAATTTCCAGACGTGTTCATCGATCCGTTCAAGAGAAAAAAGTACATCTGTTCAATTTGTATGTTACAAGATCATCAAGAAACTGAATAACAGCGAATGCTCCGTTGTTCCAGCGCATCTTTCTCTCGGAATATTGGCCTCGTCTGGCGCAACGATGTGAATCGCACAATCTGCAACATCTCGGACTATGGTGCTCATTTTCCGGTTTGGGATGTCTGAAATGACCGTGGCGAAAAACCACATTTCAGCGGGGCGGAGCTGAAAGAATTAACGGTAGGAGGCTGAGATACATGTGGAGATGTGCAATGGTGGCAGTGGAGACAATGGTGTTTGAGATGCGTCTGCGATAGTTTTGAAGCAATGAGGACGAGAATCATTGTGGAGATGATGTCAATCGAGAGAGTATGGACGGTGGCTGTTGTGACATGTTACGTAGCAGTCCAAAAAGAGGCTGACACAATTTCGTGGTATGATGGGTATGGAATACGGAATACTTCTTTCCTCAGTAGCAGTAGTGTAATAATTTCCGTTTTCTTTTTCTTATAGTTAGAGTTTTATTTTTATTGTTTTATTACTGCCTGTGCTAATGAGTTACGACTTTTAAGTGATTCTTCTGGTTTGTCTGAACTACAATAAAACTTTATTTTATTTAGATTAAATACTATTAAATAAATAATTATACTGTTTTCCGTGACAGCTCCAAAATTACCGGAATTTCTGATTGCTCATTTACAGTTTTAACAAATAAAATTTAGAATAGGCTTAAGATTAATTAGTACTCCTCTTTACCACAAGGAGTATACCCTACTAGGGACATGGTTTATGAAAACTGTGTTTCGAACAATCGCGGTTAGATACCGGTGGCGAAAAGTAGTTATACGAGTGTTTGGTACCGTTACTACTTCCTAAAATATTTAAGTTTTCTATCCGCAGTAAAACAAACTGCAATACTAGGTTTGACAACATATATTTTTTAAAGCATATTCTACTTGTAGAGTGGTAGGAGAAAACTGGTTATTATACCACTTTGCACTTATGATTTTACGTTGTTCATTATGATCGTGCTGAAATAATTCGTAAATACATATTAACATAGTATTACTTTGTATTCTTTTTTTCTTGTACAAGAAAGAATTGTTTCTTTACTCACCATGGAACTTAAGCATTCTTATATCTATTGTAGTACATCCACGTCTTCTTCTTCCTGTGGCATTGCGGCCCTTTTAGTTTAACCTCAGATTGCTTAACAATGCTAGACCATTCCTCTCTATCGTCTGTCTTGCGCCACCATCCTCTTAACACCCATCGACCTCAAATCATCTGTAATGTTGTCCATCCTCTGTAGTTTGGGTCCGCCTCTCTTTCGCTTACCTTCATACTTGCTGAAAAGTACCTTTCTCGCAGTTCTTTTTGTCCACACATTCTACATACATGCCCATACTTTTGCAATCTTCTTGCTGATATTTCTGCTTCTATGTCAGGTGCTTTAT
This sequence comes from Laupala kohalensis, assembly GCA_002313205.1. NCBI lineage: Eukaryota > Metazoa > Arthropoda > Insecta > Orthoptera > Trigonidiidae > Laupala > Laupala kohalensis. The sequence continues at coordinate 343,574 of NNCF01126273.1, forward strand.
ACATCTCGCAGAGTACAGCGTTATATCTTATTCTCCACCCATTGTCGTCTCTAATTGGGCCAAAAATTTTGCGAAGTATATATTTTTCCCAGCACATAAGACTATGAGCTGATTTGCTGGAGATTGTCCAGCTCTTGCACCCATACGTGACAAATGGTCTAATCACCGTTTGGTACATCCGTATCTTACTTCGTTATCTTATCAGCTGTACAGACAAGTTTGATCGTACCTGCACAAGAATGTTACTACTGGAAAAATACAAAGTGATGAATGGTGAGGTAGTGAGATGAATGTTGATTGCTAACAATAATAAAATAATTTAATGCCATGCCATGAAATAATGAGAAATATTGATACAGTACTGGTTTCCAAGAGATCGTGATGACATGATGAGAAGATCCTGGAAATCAGCTGATTGAAATTGATTGTAGAGTAGAGTCGGATCGGTGTCGTGTTGACAAATCCAATAGATGAGTAGTAATCTCGCGGTTGCAAATGCCTTCTGAAGTACAGTAGTAGGCTTGATCTTCCGAAAAAATGTCGGCTTGGCGACGACAATGAAGAATAACGAAATGAAGTGTTCAAAAGTAAGAACCCCTATAGTGAAGGGTTGAACAGGAGATATATCCTTGTATGTCGATTTGGCGACGACAGTGAAGAATTCGAACCACGATATAAGAGGCGAGGTCAGAGGTGTGTCCTATCACTAGGTTGTGGAGCGAAGGTAGTAAGTTCGAAAGAAGAAGCCCATGTGGTTTATATATCTTTCGTCTTCGTGCTCGCGGCTACATGTTCGATTATTTCAATCGATTGTTCATCCGTGTCGTAAGGAATGATGGAATTGCTGTACTCGTGCAAATTGAGTGATGCAGGATTATAATTCGAATATATAGTCAGCCAAGGAACTTGTAATTGATATACCAGATTATAAGATGTCCGATAATTTCTTCTGTGTTTTTTAAAAATCTTTTACGCAAGAAATTTGAATTGATCTATGGCATCGGAGGAAATTTTCCAGTGATTGTCGACAATTGAGATGAGTCACTCAACTCGTTCAAAGAGAGTATTTTTCACTTAACTTGACAGCGTGCTATCCCAAAAATGTCAAAAAATGTCTGAACATCAGCCTAGATTGTAATACTTTGTGAATAGACTACATACTTCTATAAGCGGTAACAATCATTTTAATTATGTCCTTAGAAACACCATTACTCGCTGCAATAACAGAACCCAAGTATTGAAAATGTCCAACCTGTCTGTAAGTTTTTCTATTAATAGTGACAAGCTGTGTGGAAATATTTTGTTTCTTCCTCTGAGATAACATGGACTTTGTCTTGGACGGATTAACTTTCAGGTCAATTTCATCACCGGCTTCTTCCATTGCCTCCTTTTTCCTACATCAGAGAGGGAGCGACCTAAAAGGAGAATATCATCTGCAAAGGCTAAATATTGTTTGCGTCTATTAAGGATAGTTCCAGTAGGGTTGATTTTTATGCCTTATAACTTTTTCCAGGCATAGTTGAATAAATAGTGGACAGAGAATCTTCTTCTCTCGAGTCATTGGTTCTTGTGAAGTCTTGTGAATATTTGTTTTAAATTTTAACTTTAATTTCAGTACTCGAAAGAATCATTTTAATGAGTCTACTTAATTTTGAGGGCATTCCAAAATCCACCATGATATCCAGAAGGCTTTCGATTCATGACATCATAGGATTGATAAAAATCCACTAAGAGTTGATAAACAGGGGAGTTAAATTCTAACTTTTGTTCCAGAATTTGCCAAAGTGTGAAGATTTGATCTGTTGTTGATCGATTTTTCCTGAATCCACACTGGTACTCACCAATGCATTCTTCCGCATAAGCTTCTAGTCTTCTATTAAGTTACGTTAAGTAAGGATATACCTCTATAATTTTAGCATAATAATTTGTCGCCTTTTTTAATATATGGGGCATATTAAGACATTATGTTAATCCTCGGACATATTTATTTTATATTCCTTTAGTGCACTAATTATTTTTTTTAAGTTGCCATCCTCATTCACCCCTCTGACATTCCATGTAGCCAAATTCAAGTCCTCATTAGAATGGTGGGGCAGATGGGCAGATGGGCANACTTAGTTTTTAAAACGATGGAGTTGTTGGCCCCTTCCCTCTGGAGGACCGGGTTTTATTTTGGGATATCCTTCCCCTTGACGAATTGGCTTCACTACTCCTTCAGCGTTCCTCCCTACCCCCTGGTTTTCAAGAATCTTAGGATAGATGGTGGGGCAGATGGGGCGTAGTGGAACCCACTTCGTCTGACTCCTCCACAGAGACCTGTCCGGCTTGGGTGACCCCGCTGATATCTACGCTACCGCCGGCCTAGTTCTGTTTCCTTGAAAGCACACAAACTCTCAACGCCCGCACGGACAGTGCATCGTTAAGGTGGTGTCCCCTAAGAGAGGCTTATAACTACGTATGAACCATTAAAATGATTTTCGGCGAGCCTAAAGCCCCAATAAAAAAGTATTAAAATGATTTCTATAAAACTCGCTGTTTATCTCTTAAGTGATTATAACACAAAAGTCTTCAATGTCTTTTTAAAGGATACGCAATTAAACTAATTCTGAGCAGACAAAATATGAAGCGATACTACTTTGATTTATTTATGGTCTAGTCACAAAGATGTATATCGCTCACGTGATTTCGTGACTTGATTGCTCATTTCAAGAATAGCAGTGACAGATGAGACTGGCGATGGTGTTTGCTTTGCGTTTGTCTCGCGTCATATCTCAGCGGAATGAAGTCGGTGCTTGCGTCGAAGAGACACACCGCTCCGGAGGCAGAACGACGCAGGTGAGTGGCCCGTCTCGCGCAGCACTCGTTTGTCGACTGCAGCAGCGCGGCGTCCCAGTACGAGATTTATTGGGCCGGTTCGGGGATGAGAGATAGTAGCAGTTTCTTAGAAGGACGTTCTTCCACGGTATGTGATGATTTCTATCGTTCACTTTTATTTTCAGCTAGAATGTATGATATTTTGTGGTTTATTTTTTTTTTGTATTTTTCTATGAGTTGACGAGGTTTGGGCCATCTGCCTGCTCTGCCACCTAACCACACAATTTTCACGAGATAATTGGGAAGCAGAGATGTTGGGTTACCGGGTAAGGTATGAAGTAGGTGAGGGAAATCCTTGCTGAAAATCTTATGAAGTTCGGCTCTTCTAACCTACTGGGGGATCGAACTCCTGCTCTTCCGCTACTATTACGCCTAGGTCGATCATGATTTAGTATGTAAGAAGTTATTATGATGTCTACTAAATTCAATTAATTCATCAAATGACGTTTTACACTGTTAAATAACGTTTTGTAATAATTATTTTGTTTGCATCATTCTCTTTGAAAATCAATTTTACTACAAATTTAGGCACAATATTGGAATTTCATTCACACTGTGTTACAGTATTCAAAAATTAAAATCTTATTTTAAATAACAATTAAAGCAAATCTTGATTTAAATAAAGTTTATATTTATAATAGAAATCCCGTCGAAGTATAAATTGAGATGGAAACCGGAAGCTTACGATGCAATGTGGGGGGTAGCGCCAGTCGCCGTATCGCGAGTCTTCATCAATCTCCGAAGCGCAGTAGGGGACGCGCTGCGTCACTGCGCCGCGTCGTGGAGAGATAAGCAACTACAACGCTGCGCGCTCGGCACCATGGGAAAGAGAGATCGTGTTGCTCCGCAAACTGCGTGACGGCAGGAGGGGAGAACGGGAGCAGACTCGTAGCTTGGGGTGATCATCAATCAGTCCAAAACACTTCGAAGGATTTTGCGGATATTGTCGATAATGTAGTGATACGGTATTAAATTAATTATAGCACAGACATATTTATTCAAAATATTTTTTCTTCCGGTCGTGCTGAACGAAGTAAAACAACTTATCGTTGTCTATGTACTTCGTCTTTCAATGTGGAGTTGCATCTATAAATTATTTATTTTTTACTTCACGAGTCTGTCTCAAACAGTGTTTGCCAACTGTAATTTGTGTATTTTGGACCAATGAAATCTGCTTCACTGAAATTCTGTTTTATCATAGTTGTCATTAATTATCTAGACTTTATCTCGTCAGCCAATAATGGAGCGAAGACGAAAGAATAAGGATGGAGGGGGAATCGAAGGATTGTATAGGAATAACAAAGAGAAAAACAAGATACATTTCTAATGTGAACTAATTTATTGGTTCAGCAATATTTTTCTGCTGTGAGAGGAATGCATCGCATAAATTAGACACATCTTCGCTGAATGTTCTTCAAATAAAACCTCAGTTTTTGGGTTACGGCGAAATTTAATGACTTAGTAAACTAATGTTTCGATCATCTTTGTTGTCTCCATCTTAGTTATCCTCTTCGTTCAAAGGTAGACAAAACGAGGGCGTTTAACTTAATAAAACAATAGTTTTCAGAAACCAGTCTAATTTGTGCTTAGTCAGTATCATGTTTCTTGTTGAAAACAAAGAGCTGCAGGAAACCTTGTGATTACCCACTTGCTTGCCCACCTGCAGTTTATGTTATACATTTTATAACCTGCCGTTTTTTGAAATGTTGTTGTATATTCAAGAATAAGGCATCGCAGTAATTGCTGAAACTTAAAATAATTTCTGTGGATAAAATTAGGTGGAAAGAAATGTGGAGAAATTTCCTATTGATACCATGTCGGTTACGACCTAGTTAAGAAACTATACGATGCAGTGAATCGGTTGGACTTACTTTTATCCTTCCATTCTTGTGGGTCATGAAATGGAAATACCACTCATTCAAAGTGTATATGCGTTGCTATTAAATTTGTGTTTTCTGATTCTCATTCCTCCTATGACAAAATACTAATATTCACCCATCTTCTAAATAACGCTTTATAATAAAATATCAATCTATGTTCTTCCCTTCATTTGGTTTAAACATTATATGTCGAAGACATATACAATGGTTATATAACGGTATAGGTTATAGTATATGCCAGTCACAAAATCACTGAAGACACGATTTTTAACCTAGGCACATTGCATCGATTGCTGGAGAATACGGCCCAAACACGGTTACACCAACTGCACTAATAACAAGTGTATTAGGTGTGCTCCGTGAAAAGTCAGTTTCTTACCGCGAGCAACCTGCAATGCCTCAATTTCAATATCTCTGTCAATTTGACGAAGATAATTAACTTCTCCAGAACTTCTTTCCTATGTCTCCTTCACTTTGTAACCGGTTTGTAACTTCCCGGACCTCCTGAGCAGTCTCGGCAGGAGCTCTTAACCGGTCTTTCTACTGTATTTGCAAGGCAACGAATTATGTTTGTCGTAGGATAGATGGACGCATTTGTAAAAAATGTACTTGCGTACGGTGCATCAGAATTTTTTTTCCATGTTAGTTTAATATATTAATGTTGAATTTATGTTAATCTGAGCAAAGATTTAGTGCCGCACCGTTACAAATGACGTCGATATACGCACTTAAACATCCGAGCGTAAGAATAAAATTGTCAATCCCACTCCTTCTTACAAGGAGTAAATTTGAATTACTCTATTCCCCATACACTACAGGAATGATATTTATATTTAGAGATGAAAGACAATAGTTGTAACAATACTAATATTGAATATTGCGTTTAAGTCATAAATAATAACTCCTATTATTTTCAACACGTCAAGGTTTCGGCAATTTTTATTTTGACCTTCATCAGGGCTACAACAAGATTTGTAGATCTTTCAACATATTTTATGAATTATTAAGTTTTACATTGCACGAATACATATCATTGACACCTAGTTACATATCGCATTTTTCCACATTTCGTACTAAGTTTTCTTCAGACGATTTTTCTCTCATCTGATTGCCATGGCCTGCTGAGTTCGAACATAAACCTATTTCTTAAATTTTCCACGTATTCGTCCGTCATGGACGTGAATATCTTATAATCTTCAAGATTAAGAAATGCTTATTTTATCAGAACATGTTAGATACACATTGATGATTATTTACGAAACAAATCAAGTGAAATCTCTTGTTGTTTCCTTTCATTCCTCAGGTTCATGTCGATGTTTGATAACAATCTTTTATACATCAGCTGACAATAATAATTTAATTTCATATAATATTCCATTTCCTTTTTAGGATTTTTCCTCTAGCAAGCATTTTGTGAGTTAAAATTCTATTTTTCATAATCGTGTAAACTATTTCTCTTGTCTGTCTTCCACGAAGCGTTTTCTATTTCTTTTTGGTTCAACCCTTTTATTTCTAGCCGTAAATACACTCTTGTCACTATATAACTTGAAATTAATAATATGAGGAAACCTTTATGAATGCTAGCAGAGTACTCGCGTGAATGTTGTTCTTAAATTATTTTTTGAGCATACAGCTTGTTAAATTTCTGAACACGTTGATCATAATAAACCGAGGCAAAAATATTTGAGAGAAAGAGAGTAAGTTCGGCGCATGGACCTCTGAAGTATGTAAAATATATGCTTCCATGACACCACTCTTCTGCTTGGAGGGGGCGCGTATTCAGCAAAACTAATATATACAATATATAAAATAACTATAATTATTCTTATACATAGATAAAGTAGTGATTTACACGGAGCACACCTAATACACCTTTTCACGGAGCACACCTAATACACTTGTTATTAGTGCAGTTGGTGTAACCGTGTTTGGGCCGTATTCTCCAGCAATCGATGCAATGTGCCTAGGTTAAAAATCGTGTCTTCAGTGATTTTGTGACTGGCATATACTATAACCTATACCGTTATATAACCATTGTATATGTCTTCGACATATAATGTTTAAACCAAATGAAGGGAAGAACATAGATTGATATTTTATTATAAAGCGTTATTTAGAAGATGGGTGAATATTAGTATTTTGTCATAGGAGGAATGAGAATCAGAAAACACAAATTTAATAGCAACGCATATACACTTTGAATGAGTGGTATTTCCATTTCATGACCCACAAGAATGGAAGGATAAATAACTATAATTATTCTTATACATAGTGTAGAAATATTTGAGTCAAGGGCTACGCGGTGAAACCATTTTATAACAATTTTCAGTTTTGTATTAAACACTCTAAAATTGTGTCTCACAACGTGAGATGGATACTGTACCATTATATAATAATATTTAGTGGACTGGTAAGACATTGAAGATGGCTTAATAAATGCAACGCAAGAAGATATAGTGTTGTAAGAGAATATTATTTATTCTACTGGGTTATAATGCCGAAAAGGAAGTGAATCGTATCTGAAGTCCCCAGCGAATGCATAAATAAATTTATTGTCAAAAAAAGCAGTTACGAACTGCGCATGACAATAATTCGGAGGACAATAAATTAATATACTCTCCGGAAGCAAGCAAGGGACCATCCCACCAATTCCGGTCATGGACCCTAAGGCAAAGGCGGATTCAACGCTTCACCACACTCCTAACAATAAAAAATAGTCCGTTACGTATAATAAAAAACATGATACCAAGAAATTTGTATTTAACAAAACACAAAGAAAGTTCTTTCAGAAGGACGAATTATTAAAACTATAGATGATGTCTCGCATCCGTCTGAATGTCTCGAAACAGCACTGGAACTGTTAATAGTGATCTGCGGAGCGCAGCATGCGATGAAGCGCGCCATCTCCCCGTAAAAACTTGACGCTTGGTATCGTCGCCCGAGACGACGCGACGCGACGCGACAGACGTTAGCGTCCCGCTACGATGAAAGCGACGGAGGCGCAAGGCAACTGCTGTACTCGCGAACCGGTTTTCGCTGCTGGCCACCTGGAGCGCAGGCGTCGGAGGCGAACGACACTGCGCACACCACCACCCACTCGCTCTGTCAATCCTTCCGTCGCTGACCACAAACAGGTGTGTCACAACGTATACAGTCAGCGATTCGGAATGAAAACGTTTTATTTTTCTTCTCGGTTTCGTGTATACTCTTTCGCGTCATTGTTATTATTTTTTTCGTTCTTTTTCTCTTTGAACATAAAAAAATTTGCAATTTTTAAATTTTTAGCTGCCATTTCTGGGACAATGCTTCTTTGTCGACAGAAGTTTTATTCTAAAAAGTTGATGGAAAAATCAATATTTTATAATAATAAAATTTAAATTTGGTTTATCAATTATCATATTTAAACACGGATAATTCTCATTTTCTGTACTTTTAAAGTAGTTATTGGAGTCGAACTCTGAAGGATGAATTTGTGGATGCGTACATTGATATTACTTAAGAAATTAAGAACACAACGTCTTTCTTTCGCCCATATCGCGTGGTTAGTAGGAAGAGAACGCCTAATTGCCTTAACTTAATTTCGACGTTATAAAAATAGTATTAAATAAAGAATAAAATACCAGCGATCGGTTGATGTAACATTATTTTCTGATTTATAATAATTATAATCACAAATTTTATTTGATTGAAATTTGATAAACTTTTATTTTATAAATATTTTATTAATTGAAATTTTATTATTTCAATAAAATTTGTATGAATTGTGCAAAATACTTTAGAATACCATTAAACATTTCTGAAGAAAAAATTATTTCCTAATTAGAGAATAATACAGTGCACCCGTTTGCTCAGAAATAGAGTATTCAACTCCTCTCAATTCATTTTATTTGGAAATAGTTTTTATTATTTTACTATTTTCAGGTGATTTTCAATCAAAGTCTATTCCAGATGGTTTTTTTTGTTTTGTTTTCAATAGACAACTTTGAAAATTATTAGTATTCATTAGTCACATCTTGAGAAGAAATTCTTTGTTTGTTTTTTTGTTTTTTTTAAATCCTAANTAATATCTATTGGTTGGTGGCGAGAAGAATATAATGTAGTCTGTTCTCTCATCTAATCACTCAAAATCTTGAAATATTTTTAAAATTAATTAACTTGCAAACCTCAAAAATATATTGTGTGTTCGGTGATAAGGTGCGGTAAGATGATATTTTTATATTCGCAAGTGAGATCCGCTGTACATTTTATCACATTAATAAATTAATTTTGTTTTTAATACCCTACCCACGGTATTCAAAAAATTTGAATAGAAACGTCACGTTCATAAGACGATACATGTACCAGATCACAAGAGTTGGCCTTGCTTCACAATATCGAATTACGGTTATGTTAGATTGAATTACTTATTTTCTATATTTACAAAATAATTCTTAATGTAATTTGCGTCTACACATTTTAAAATCAATGGGGTTCTCATTCACATCCGTACGCACAAGGACATTTTTTTTTTCAAATTCGAATTATTTTATTCCCTGGGTGAATGTCACATTACCTCTCAGCAATTGCAGAATTTAATTAAGCATTTAAATGTGATTAGAAAGACCCATCATTTTCCCACTCAGAGAAAAATTATTTATTTAAATTACAATTTTGTTATTAATCGTAACAATCTAACACCAATAATCTAAACCTTATAAGAATAGCAGAATCATTGATGTTGACATGTTATGATTTCAGATAAACCACTATTCTTTGGCCAATTCACTTCACTGTCTTCTTTAAATTTTTACAAATTACTATCTACAAAAGAAAGATGAGTCTGCATTCTAAGTTTCTCGATATCTTTAAATGCCTTTTGAAACAATACTTTCATAAAATATTTTTAAACATTACTAACTTCATAGTACTGTTAATAATTATGTCTACTCAATGTTTTTTTTCTTTTAATTTCAAGAATCTGTTATGTTTCCCATGTTTCCTGATTTTTAAACATCATTATTTGTATTCACATACACTCACATATTAGACAGATTGTTATGGGACATAATTGTGTACACAAGTAGGACTCTTCAGTAATTGTATAACAATTTACTTCTCATTGTTTTGTAATTTTAAAAATATATTCTACATCATTGCATACGAATAAGTCGGGATCTCGGTATTTCAAAATTGCGATCTTACAGGTAGCAATTTTTGAAATCTTGTTACACTACTTTTTTTGCATAGATGTGCAGCCAGTCAGGAAGTGAAAATGAGGGCACATATATGCATGTTGCAAGTGTGTTATTCACTCACTCTCCGCGAAAGTGTCATATCGTGCGTTCGTCTATACAAAATATTAACGTCTAAAGGGGAGAGATGATGAAACGCGCCGTAATGCGGCAACGTCTCATGTTCAAAGGCGTGTGCATGATGCGAGACCGGGAAGTGCTCCGGTTGTTGAGGGAGAGCTTGGCCGCGGGAGGGGTAGCGGAGCCAATGTATTACCTAGTGCATAGCCGTACCACCTTCATTATGTAGATTAGTACGTCCCTTCATTTTTTGCTTGAGAGATAGAGCCATGTTTTATGTAACGATTTAGCTTACTTACGCAATAATAGTTCTGTTACACTTGAGTATAAAATCGTTTTAATTATTAATAATTTACTTAGTTAGCTTTCAGACTGACCATTATATTCTTTTTGAATACTCGAAGCCAATTTCTTGTGTTTCACAATCCATATCAGTGATACAGATCATTCCGTTTCAGTAGCCTCTAAAGAAATCTCTTCTTACTCTGGAGCAACATTGCGGAGAATGTATTTCTTTCTTTCTTTCTTTTCTTTAAGTGTCTAGGCTCACCGGAACATGTAGTTTGAATTATGTTATTGAAATTAACAAAATTTTGATTAAAATCCTGGAAAATCATAGATTTTTATTTGTAATTTATTAGTTAAAATCTCATTCAGTTTGGAAAATTCGCAAAATACTCGCGCTCATGATGCAATTTCCTATTAGCAAATACCCAACAATGATTTAAAAGTAAACATTTATTTATTATTAACTTGTATGTTTTTATTAATGTATTTAAAATACGGAATCAAACTTTCCCATCACTAATTAAATGTACCTGTAGAACATGAAATTAGATATAAATTTAAGTTAAATATTACGACGTTCAGAGAATTCCAGATTTCTTAGGTAGATAAATAATGTTGTAAAAAGAAATCGGAAAACAGTAAAATAAAATATCTTTATTGATCTTTCGTAGTTTATATAAATACAGAGGAAATATAAAAAAACAGTCAACTTTGTGCAATGAGGTACATGTGATGGGTTTGCTCGTGCTCTGCACTCTGTTTAGAAGTGCCCTCCGTAGCCTCCGTGATGATGATGTTCCTTCACAGGAATGGGCACAGGAACCTTGATTGGTACTGGATACGGCTTCTCCACCGGTACTGGATACGGCTTCTCAACCAGCACCTTTACGGGGTAAGGCACAGGTTTCTCTACAGGATACGGCACAGGTTTCTCAACATGATAGGGTACGGGTTTGGGCACATGAACTGGATACGGTCTGTCTACTGGCACTTTCACGGGGTATGGTACAGGTTTCTCTACGGGATAAGGCACAGGTTTCTCTACAGGATACGGTACGTGCTTCACGACAGTTACTGGGTATGGTTTTGGTACGATTACTGGATAGGGCTTATCGACAGGTACCTTAACTGGGTATGGTACGGGTTTCTCTACAGGGTAAGGTACGTGCTTCTCAACGGTAACAGGATACGGCTTGGGTACCGGCACTGGATAGGGTCGGTCTACAGGGACTTTAACGTGTACTGGATAAGGTTTATCGACAGGAATGTGAACGGGAACCTTTACGTGCACAGGATAAGGTTGAGGAACTGGTACCTTGACGTGGACGGGGTACGGAGCAGGTACGGGTACCTTCTTCTCCACTACGACTGGGTAGGGCTTATCCACGTGCACGGGGTACGGCGCGGGAACGGGCACCTTCACCTCGTAGGGAACGGGCACGTGTTTCGTGACGGGCACGTGCACAGGCACTGGGCGATCCACGGGTACCTTCACAGGTACGGGCACATGTTTGGTCACCGGGTAAGGCACGAGCTTCTCCACCGGTACTGGATACGGCTTATCGACGAAGACCTTGACGGGTACCGGGTACGGTTTCTCAACATGTACGGGGTAGGGCTTCTCTACAGGAACATGCACGGGGTAGGGCTTAGGTACCGGCACGGGCACTTTCTCTGTGAGGGTGATGGTTTTGACATGTTGATGATGGCCATGACCGTATGAACTGAAGTCTTCTCCGCCGAAAGAAAGTCCTCCATGTTCACCGAAGTGAGCCCCGGCACCGAGTCCCAGACCGAGCCCGCTGCCGTAGCCCAGGCCCAAGTCAAAGAGACCGCGCTTGCTCTGCATTTTCTCACTGTCCTCGTCTTTGCCTGCGTCCGAGGCAGCAGCCACTGGGTCGGTCTTCTCCTCTGCTTTGGGCGCGGCGGTTGTGCTGGTGGTGGACGCGTCAGTCTTCTCCGGTGCTGCTGCGGTGGTGGTAGTGGCGTCACCCTCTGCGTATGCCGCCGTCGCCAGCGCCAGGGCGAGCGCCAGCGCGCACCACGTCCTCTGCGACACAAAAGAGAGAGAATTCCATTCAGTTTAATTCTGATGAACTTCTTAAGCACTCGGTTCTCCCTCTAATAAGGCATTCGTGCACACATTTGTGTGAAGCAATCAAGTAATAATCCGTACGTTTATTGACTATGAATGCATGTATTACAGTTCGGGATTGTTCCTGCAAAGCATAATATTTAAGAGTGCTGTCCACTAAATTCTTTCACGCAAATGATAAAGTTCTCCTTCGCAATCTTTGCAAAGAAGTGATTGATAATTTGATGTAAATCGTTAAAAAAAATTATCAATATATATTTGTGTTGTGTGGAGAAAATAACAAAGCTAACGTTAAATTCAAAGAAAACGTATCCTTTGAGTTAAAAGTTGCTTTAGAAAGGTGTATCTAAATGAAACGTTTGCTCACGACGATGACTTCTCGTGCACAGACAAAGGATCACATTGTGTGTGTTGTTAGGGAACGAACGAAAACTCGTTAATTTTGGGCATTTAGAAATAAAATTATCCAAAATAAAAGTTGGTATGGGTGGTAATTAGGAAACATTCCTGAGCTCAATTTTATCTCTAATTACGAGTAGTCAATGTTGTTCTGAAAACTAACACGGAGAGTATAGTGAGATCACTATAAGTTGTAAAATATTTATCATATTTGTCTTGTTTTTTACGTCAGTCATAATTTATCACAGTTAATATACATTAGTGTTTTATTAAGTAATCTCAGTAGTTCTGTTCTGTGTTCATATATGGAAAAAGAATCAGAGGAAGAAATAAGATTTTTCCATTAGTCGCTTATTGAAGAAAGTGTTGACGTCTGGTTGATCTAATGGTTCAATTCCTTCACGTGATTATCTGGAGAATACGCCAGGAAAAAATTTAAGAGAGAGAGAAGGAAAGTGGTCGAGGCGCAGTGGACGGCAGCAGTCAGCAAGTGTCTCACTCTTGTGCGACAGCGAGTTAACCATTTCAGTGAGTGTAAGTAGATGCCTTGCATGTCAGCTCGAGGGCGCCGAGAGTCGTACTGGAGACAACAGATAACACGTTGTGGAAGGAATGAAACAGGAAAACGAGTGGGACAGTGTTAGAAAAATCATTGTAACATTCCGCCAGAGTAATACCCAGACGACTGAGAGAAATTAAACAGACAGAAACATAAGAAATTAATAACAAAAGTATATTGAGGAGCAGAAGAATGATTAAGGAGGAGGAACAGAACGACTTCGAAAATATATGTGAAATTGAAAGACGTTTGGGAATAATGTAAAAGCAATAATGTGAAAAGTGGAGAAGTCTACGCAGAAACGAAAGATATTCGAATCTCTTTCATAAACTAGCCCACTTACTATTTTCCATATATCACGTGTAGTTGAATGTGACTGAACATTTTGTCAGTTGAGAAATAATACACGGGAATAATATTCTTCAGGTTTCGCTTCCAAATTTTATCGATGACTTGTTTTTTTAAATTTTGTATGTCCTTAGCCTCCAGTTATTTTTTCTTGGAGGATAAGAGCTAAGTGATATAGAGTTCAGAAAGCAAAAACTAAGACCAAAGACACACTTGCGTTTTCTCCGCTCCGCTTGTGCAAAGAGACACCTAGTGGAGCGGGCGTCAGCAGACAGGAGTAGGGGGTATGTGAGTAGGGGTGGAAGGAACAAGGGTCACTTCAGGACGAAAACAGACATGCTTCGCGCAGGTCTTGCACAGAGCATCCATGCAACTGCCAGCTAACTACGCAACGCTTTTGTTGTAAACCACATAGCTATATGTTATGAAAATGTTTAAAGTAATATTTATTGTTTACTGTGCAATGAACACAACGGTGACTATTTTTGTATTTTTTAAATAATAGAAATAGACCCACTATACACAGATGCCAATATAACAGTAATAGTGAAATATACTTACATATGAAATAAATAACAATGTAGGACCTTTTTACGGACGATTACGATTTATATTGTGCTTACTAAAATATTTTGCTACCATCATGTTTATTGTTACAATGTGTTACCACCAAACGACGACTCAAACCACAAGTAGTTACATTGTGCATTTTAATAAGAACAATATGTATTGTAATCGTCTGTAAAAAGGTCGTAAGTTGTAATTTATTTATTTATCATTTATATAATGGACGTTAATAGTAGAATACATAATTATTTAATTCAAATATAATTCCCTTCTAAAACATACTCATACCATGTAATTTATCAATAGTTATTGATAAATAAATACCTTCCAAAATACTTAACATGATTGACTCAATATTTTTTTGTTTTAAAACAGTTAATTTTAAGTAGTAATACAAATTTTTAATTTACTCTTTAAATAAGGCCAACTGTAGAACATTCTTTCATCTATGTTCAAAAATTGTTAATATTATATAATTTCGATAATTAAAAGCGAAATATACTGACAAAATTACCCAATATTTTGAAACTTCCCTTCTCGACAAGTTACTATTAGATTTTTAGGAAGTCGTGTTTAGTTCGTTTCAAATACACAGACAATCAAAAACACAACACAATGCGAATTGACAATATGACACAAAAATTCACAATGACTTCACAAAAATAGTACATCATAGAAATCAAATTGAGGAACAAATATTACAAATAACTGAAAAGTAAAGCTTTAAAATGTAGTTGTAAAAATGCGCATTTCTCTCTTTTTAACTAAAACCACGCCAAACGTTTTGAGAATTACATAACGAAAATCTCAAAACACTAAAATATAAATAGAAGAATACACGAAGAAGTCAAAAATAGTAAAACAAAAATAAGAAAGCTTCAGAAAAACGAACTCCGCTAAAAAGGACGCGAAAAGTTTTTTATGAAGAAGTGAGGAAGCACTAGAACAAATAATCAGTGATATTATAATTCAATGTCGCAATAATTAATATGAACATTGATATAATTAATAATCAGTCCGTAGAAATTGAAGGAAATGATATTCAAGGGAAGCACCATGAAATAAATCAGTCGCCGTCTTCCTCGCTTCTCTCAATATACCCATCTATTAACACTTGTAACCTCAGCAGACGACAACGTCGCGCAGGAAGCAGTGGAGATCTGCGCTCCTCTAGATGTGTCTTTGCTCATAAGATAACACGTGGTGTCTCCCCGGCGACCCGCAGAAATGAGTGGAGATCTCCGCTGCAAGCAGCGGGCTAAAAATCGCTCTGCGCCCGCTCCGCGCCCGCCAGGTGTGTCTTTGCCCATAAGACAATACAGGTCGGCGGAGAAATCGCTCCGCTCCGCAATCACAAGTGTGTCTTTAGCTTAACGCGGAAGAAATTGGTGAAGGGAATGATGGCGATGTCATTGAATACCATGATGAGATACGAGTTGTTAGAGACGTAGGCGGTGGGCGTCACTGACTGTTGCGACGGCGAAAGTGTGCGCGCCGGCCCATGAAGTATTAGCTCTTCCGTGTGGTCTACGTGGGTGCTTCCCTCCGACCTATGCGCTATCTCTCTTCATCTCCTCCATACATCATCATTTTCTTTTTCATCACCTTTATGCTGAGTGATTTCTCAATTTTCTCAGGAATAAGATCTCAACAAAAAGTTTTCGAATTCAATGATCGGTTATTTCGGATGTTACGACAACATTCTGATTATTGTGAAGGTATGGTGATTATGTTAAAATGATTATATTCAGTTTCGATTCTGAAAGCCAAGCAATTTTATAACGATCGATGGATGAAAATGAGAATACAATTCGTTACCAAAAGCATGTACGTTTGAACTGAACTTGCCTTATAAACAAACCTTCGTTAGTGACATTCATAGAGATGAAAGAATAACGGATCTTGAGTGTGTTGAGTTGCGCATTACATTTTGCGTGAATGAATAATAATCATTTTGATGTGAATTGTGCGCTCTGTTAGACACAATAATGTCTAGTGAAACATGAAATGATCACGCGTCAATGTATTCATTTATGAGTGTGAAAAAAAATGTTCGCAATTTTCGTTTATCTCAAAACAATTCTTCCTGTCGTGCTTGTCAATTCCAATTTGAAATGAAATAGTTTATGGAATTCTTTAAAATCATTCCCTGATGCGATACGTCCTTAAACATTAATGAAGCGCTTATATCAGAAAATCAATTTTTAGTCATTTGTATACGAGTAGAGAATAAAATAATGTAACACCATAATCTGTACATGTACATAATTTATTATTCGATACATTTACTTATTTATTTATAAAATCGTATATAAGACTATTATTTTAAACAATATAACTGAAGCGTATCAACGATGTGTTATGTATTATGAAGCTTCTACTTAATTTCTTGCAAGATATATCACCTCACTTTATTATTCTTTTCGTTCGTACAAGACACCGGTTTTAAGTTAATTTCCAGGCAAACGTAACTCATGTTCATACGGCATGACTACGGATGGCACTTCGGATGGGATCTTTCGTGAGTATTATCATATTTTTCTGCATTATCAATTTATTCGACAACTCAATTTTACTGCTTTTCTACTCGAAAGCCATTACTTTTTGTGACATTTTTGACGAAATATAAAAGTGGCATTTTAATGCGGCGATTTGAACCATAGTTTAGGCTACATTTTTGATATTATCAAAACTTCCATTACACATCTTGGGGAGAAAAAGAGTGAAGAGAAAAATCCTCCTTTCTTTCAGAGAAATTAATTTATAGCCGTTAAACCGATAAGTGGATCATTTCAATTTGAAGAACGAGAGACTATTCAATTATGTCAGCTGCAGAAGATTGTATTCTTCTTGAGAGGTTGTGATTTGAGGAAACTGATTGAATAATATAAAATAAAGAGTATATTAATTATTCTTACTAAGTACATTTTATCAATTTTAGGTGAATTTAAGTATCGTGATGAACCGCAGAAATACCAAATCTATGTTAAGAAATAAAATTGCTGGTTGAATCCTGAAGAGCATTCGGCTTGTTTTTGTATTACAGTATTTCACGTCCAAGAAGTGTATCGTAATAGGTCCTGCAAAAGTGGAGAGAAACAGTAATTGAAATTTTCTACAAGACTTCCTTAGCTGGAGTCGTATGTGCGGGGGGCTACCCAGTTAGTATCGTGTCTTGCCGCTTTGTTTTGACTATTCGGCTGCCACGATTCATCTTTCCTCACACTTGTCCGATTGTTCTGAACGTAGTCGAATGCAAGTCAGCCGAAACGTCAAGATACAACAACAAGACGCAGCACTAACCGGATTGCCCAGTACCACGAATTTAATATGAAAATGTAGGAATATTCACGGTGTTCTCGTATTATGCTGCTTCATCTCTCTCACGAATAATTAACCACACTAAACTAACACCCAAAGCTAAGAATAGCTTTTATCTTCTGGTGTCTAAGCAGAAGTATGTATATGTATCTGCAATTAAAATTTGTTCATTAATACTAATGCGTGCCTGAATAAATTTAAAATGTGATTTTCTGAAAGTAAGATAATGAATGTTTCTAAGTCTTTAAAGGATTTTTCTTCTGCCTTAATTAATTTGAAGGGAGGGGAGAAAGTGTTCGTGATGTTTCTTCGCGTGGAAAGTGAATCACGACATCTTTCCTGAAATGCCATTATTCTAGAACATTGACATTCCTCTTTTGACAGCTATTGTGAAACAATGTTTCTGAAGTTTCTAGAAAAAAGTACATGTAAGGCTTAAAGTTAACGTTTGAACATTATCTTCTTTATTTTTCTAGTTGATATTTTAATGGTGCGGTTATAATAAATAATGTCAAAATATGTTGTCACATAAAGAACACTACATATGTTACTACTCTTTCATATTCGTTTCTTGTGCGCCGCTTGAAATGAAAGAAGTATGTGGATTTTATGAAATTTAATATATTTATTTCCATTCCAGCTTCCCTTCATTAAAAAATAAAAACGTACGGTTTTTAATGGATGCTCTTTCAGTTTCGAAATTTTTCTTATCGTTGTTTTAAAAGTTTGCGTATCATTAAAATATTTTTTAAATAAATTTGAAATCCATTTTACTTATGATTTATATTTGTCATATTCACCGAATGAATGTTCTTTGTTGGTTCCAGATGCAAAATATGAGATTGTACTACGAAAGAAATGAGCTAGCGTTTTACCAATTGTTTTTAATTTCCATGTATTATACTGACTGCTGGGATTGAAGCTTGCTACTTCCGATTCCGGAACAAATTTATGGAAAGATTAATACATTTTGCAACTATTCGAATTATACAACTTCATATGAAGGACAAGTAGTAGTCTTCGGTCATGTTAATGTGGTGATAGGTCGTGATAGAACATAGGAGCTTCTGCTCACCATGCTTAATGGAGCAGACCAGATGCTACTGGTGTACGAACGTGTGGAAAATGGAACCTTGTTGATCATACCGTAAAGTACCAGGTTCATATCTCGGTCTATCGCCAATTCTGCACCAAAATTAATACATTGTATATTTTTGAAAGCGGTCACCTGGTTATTATAATGATCTGAGCTTCTTATTCGAGATTAATCCGCCATTCACTGGATTCCTTTTTGTGACAATGTACAGTATTCGAGAAATCTTCCTATTGAGTGAATAATTAAGTTTTTTATGATATACTCGTATTGTTTCAATTGAAACATTAACGTACTGTCATTACCTTAATTTTACTTACCTGAGTAATTACTCATTTTTATGGATTAAACATAAGAAACAAAGTTGAAATGACATTTGACCGGCAAATGCTGCATAGCAATAGAATGGCATACATTGTATCATATTGCTCAACCTTAGTGTAAAATATGATAAAGTTTGCATATTTGGATCAAGAAAGGTAAACATTATTTAATTTTTTTGATCCAAATACTCAACAATCTGTATCGTATATAACGAACGGGGTCAACCAAAGCATGGAACTTGGTGTAAAACGTCGATTTTAAATTGACCGCATTATTTTGACTAATTGGAATTAAAATGGTATCATTTCGATATTAGAGGCGACTCAATCTGTTCGTCTAATTTTCATTGTAAATGATAAATGTCTACTATAACTATAATATTTTGTATTGATTTAGTAGATAGAATTTGTGATGATATGATGTGCAACCATAGATACCCACTCATTAATCATTAACTACATTTTCTAATTTTCATATTATTTCTCTATTGTGATATACGTGGAACAATAATGTGGGAAAATAAGGTCGAATACTTCGATGTCTCCTTGAATTATTTCATTACACTTTTATTTCTGAGAATTGAGTGAACAATCATTTTACCAATGAAATATTCTAATAAGATGTTAAATAAATAGAGTGAAAAGTAATTAGAATAATTATATGTCTATATTAATAACATTAAAATAAATTATTTTCATTTTGGTAAAGAATGTAGACTAAATTATTTTATGTGATTTATGTAAAATCTTTTAAAAAAATAATATAGACTGTCTTTCTCACAAATTTGTTCTATTATTAAAAAAACTATCATCCCATTGGACGTCCATTGTAACATAAATTAAAGCGTTAATAAGTGTTTTATATATATTTTTTGCCGTGTATGGAATTCAAAACGGAATTGTCCACTCGTTGTAATAATTTAGTAATGATACAGTTATTGCTTTATGAAATTCCATCAACGCGAGTTCATCTAAAGATGTTTCACCAATAAATAAATGAGATTCCACATAGATCCTGGAGCTCGAGAAATCCAATATTCTTGAACCGAACGCAAATCACCGTTGTCAACAAGTCGTAAATCTCTCTTGCATTCACTTGCATTTCGGGTATTCATGGGTGCACAGCATTCACAACACTCGGCCTATCTTCTGGTGCAATGACGACAAGGACGACGTGTACTCACCACACAGGTCCTCATGCTGTCGGGAACGTAGTAGAACTGCGGACGGGGTGTGGCGGCAGCGGGGCCGTTATATAGTCGTTCGCCCCAGGCACTTTCGCCTCCTGCGCCTCCATCGCCTCCGCCGTCGTCTTCCCCGCTGCAGGAAGCGTAGGGCTCGAACGCCGCCTCCGTGTTGCGCCAATACAGGCTTCTTCCCCGTCTCTCTCCCTCTCTCTCTCTAAGCGCAGCCCACGGGCAGACGGGGACGTTGCGGTTCCGCAGCCGCGGGCAATCCCCGCCGCCGTCGCGATTCCAGTCCGGCACCCCGCTACCCCACCACCACGCTCTTCACTCATGCCGAGTTGTTACCATCCCCGCCACAGGCGCGGACAGCGACATCGCCGTCGAGATGGTATGAGATGAAAGCGCGAGGATACGACTTGTGTCGATGGTTCTGGAGAGGGAACGGTACTGGGTAACGGATCCACGGAGGAAGATGGTAGTAGTCATAACTGATCCGGTTTACGTTTCCGGAAATTCACAGATGAGCATTTGCAAATGGGGTGCTACTAATCCATTTATATTCATGAGATAGGATTGCGAGATCTTCAAATTTGTTGTTATTATTATTTATAGTCTGGATAACTTCGACTCATATTATCGAAATTAGTGTTTCCACTGTACAACAATACTTGACCTTCATCATCAATGAATCCGCTCCTTTGATAAAGGATCAAGTAAATCATATCCTTAACGGATTACCATTTCTGTGGAGAAGATAAACATTTGTCAAACATTTGTCCAGCGCCCTTTCAGATAAGTTAACCAAACGTTTGCTTTCATACATTCCGTCCTTTGTAAAATCATCTACGTACAGTGTCTTATATACTTCTCGAATTTCTATTTAATATTTCCAAACTATATAAAAATGTTTTCATCCCATCTCTATAATTGCCTTCACTGCTAATTAGTGTTGCTGAATAATAGATGAAGGGTGATATCAGCTGTCAAACAGCAAATGAGAATAGAAAGGAAGAGAATACGGCGATAACTCCAATCAAATGGTGGAGACAGCTTCTGTCCAAACACGCTCAGCGGCGATAGCGCTTCTGTTTTTTCCTCTTCGTGTTAGCTTTGACTGAGACGTCTCGAGATTCTCAGATTGGATTGGACACAGAACTGTGGCCACAAATTTTATTTCGAAGCAGGCCAATACTTTTCACCAAACATTTATTGATCTATATTTGTTAAAATTTATTGATTTACATTGGTTAAAGTTATTTGATTTTAAAGTATTTTAAATTTGCTCTATTGTTTAATTAAAAAGTTTTCATTGAAATATTTTATGCAGATACTTCCATTTAAAATTTTTAACAATTCCGGAGAGGTCCTGATCCCCCAGCTAGGTGTGTGATTAAAGTTAAAGTTTGAGATAGAATTGTGCCTAAATATTTGTTACAATTTCCTCTGAATATCCATCATAGGAATTTTCCTTTTCCATATTGAACTGATTCTGGAGTGGTTGTCTTATGTTTTCTTGAAATAGTGCAAAGTCACGTGAATATGATATCTCAAATTTATATTTTTTCTTATTTTATCAATTTAACGCAGTTTTATATTGTAATAATATTTTTATTGATCTCTATTCACTTACAATGATATATTTACTTGGATAAATTTCTGAAATCAAACTCATAATTAAAAATAAATAGTTAAAAACTTACGATCTTTTATGGACGAATAATATTTTTAATTAAAACTTGAAATGTTTCGTTTCTACATTTTAGGGAAAATATTTCTTTCTTTTCTTATATTTCGAGAAGCGTGCAATCAGATCAGTAATCGAGATTTCAAGAATTGAAGTTTAGGAGAGCGATTCTTCTTAGTTATCTACAGAGGAAGTTAATTTTTAGATATGTACCCTTTGTACATAATAACAATCTCACATTCATCTGATTGGAATTATGGACATAGTCGATGTGCTATTTATTATATTAAAAAAATAAAGTAAAAAAGTAAAATAGATATGCATGCCATTCAAATTTTCCAGGTGTAAATCTGGTCAATGAATTCTCGTGTTAATATAACATACATTTTATTAATTTATAGTATCTAATTGCGAATGAAGTGTGCGTGGGGATAACGCTCCTACACCAGCATTTTATCAAACTACCGTCTTCAATCCACGCCAGGTTGAGGAATATGGACGAACTCCTCGAGCTCTATAATATTTGATAGAAGTCAGTGTTCTGTATAAGCGATGTATGTATATTGCCCTTTAGTATGTCTGTTTATATCTTCCTCCCCTAACCTAGCTCCCTTTACCTCTCGAACAATTCGCTCTCAGTTATTAATAAAAAGGCTTACCTTTTACTTTTCAATTACGACATACTTTCTAGACCTGGCTCTTTATATATTTCCAGACGTGGGTATGAAGTTCTGTTTGAGAGGTGTTGAACTAGTTTAGACCGTAGTGGATCCATTAAACGAGTGCCTTCATGGCGCCATAAGGGCAACTCTACTTGCTCCGACAACCAAGTTACACGCACTGTCGCGCGTGTTGTTGTTGTTGAGGTTGTTATTGATTGTGGCCTTGGCACTCAATTATTACCTTTCTCTTGTATTATTCATATATATGATATTCTTTTCTGTTTGAGGATTAATAATTTCTCTGACATTATATTTGATCTCTGCGTTTACTAGAATCAACAATTAGTGTTCTGTCAAGAAATTCGGAGAGAGATCTTTTTCTATTTTATTCTTATGTGAAATTATAAAGGCAAACATCAAAACCTTTATTACCTCTCAGTATTGCTTATTGTGCAGTTTCGGAGACTTTTTACGCTAAGCATTAAATTCCTCAATCATTTTTTCTATATTAATCTATTTATTTCAGAAAATACTAGAGCTCGTAGCCGTATCCAATAAAACAGACTGAATATGTGTAACCAGTAAAAAGTAATAAAATATTTTTTCAAAAATTTCCTCATATTAACAGAATTATTAAAATACCTAATACCAGTTAATAGAATTAACGACTAATGTTCATAACGTGCGTCATTATCTTGTATTAAATTTTAGCTTGCTGTGTCAGTTTTTAGAAGAACTTCTGATTTAGTGAGTAAACATTTTTGGCCTGTTTTCATACAAAGAAGAAAAATCTTCTGGCACAAGGTTTAATACATAAGGTTATTTCTTGAGAATTAAAAATGTTGACTAAATTGTACTTAATTAAACATTAAAATTAAATTAGATTTGATCTTGCAATTTATTGCTTAAATTGTTTCTTCTCTGTCCAAAGAAACAAAGACAAAGGATAACCTATAAGTATGTTGTTGTTTTTCGCGCTAATGATAGAAAACGATTGAAACCTTTCAATTCCCACAGTACAACGTCGTGGAGATTCAAGATTTTCAAGTCAAAATATCAGACTCATATTTTATAGATCTGAGAAAATTATTTTTTATCTAAATTCGACATTATAATATTGGATGGCATAGTAATATTAATAAAAATATTATATTTAAGAATAATGGGATAGTAATGTTATTGAAAATATTATATCCAGGATAAAATTTCATTCATAACTTATGCAATTTTCTGTTACTATAATGCATTTAATATTATTCAAAAGTTTATTAATCTCTTTGTGTTAATAAATAGCGTTGTATATTTTAATATTTATATTCCTTTTATATGTCCTAAATATTATATAAATTATTGAGCTATAAATCCGTATAAACTCTCTTCAAACAATCCATATTTTGACTTTGAGAATAATCTTCCGAGATTTTTATTAGAGAAGAGCTAAGAAGAAATGTGTTGGAAGTATCGTCTGTTTTACAAGGAATATTTGATGTATAATTTGAATTTTATGATGTGTTTTTTTTTAAATTATATATAATAGTAGTACCCTTATTTATGAATGTTCTATAAAGAGTATGTATTATGAATCATATCCTCTCTATTAATGAAAATATAATTATATCGGCTTATGCCGGAACTAATTTTACAATTTTCTGGAAGAAGAATTTTGAACCTTCAGTATTATTTGCTAGTAACTTATATAAGAAAAATAGAGATTCCAACAACTACAGAATGAGATTGTGTGGTGGAGAATAATATGAGGAAGCTACTTATTTGCAAAGTAGGACAATTAAAAGTTTTAAATCAACAATCAAATGTTTTGCTCAGGACATTAAATCACATATTCATAATAGAAAGGGAAAATATTTTATTATGCGCTTTATAAATATATTTACACTGGAGTCTCGCCAGGTAGTCATGTACATCCTCTTCTGTAATTCATCGCTAAGATGAGAAGGACATACCATTCAAAGCAATGGGAGTAATAAGGAAATTCAATGTGTATCCATATTTTCTTAACTTACACGAGAGATGGAACATCATTTACCTTTTCGGAAGCGCTCGTAGTGCGTCTCGCCACATTTATTATTATTTACACCCGCGGAACGTAACGTTGGCGTAGTCAACTTTCGATGTCCAAGCACACATGACGCCGGAGTTACGCAACCGCAGGTCAGGACTCGAAGAAGCTTTCGTCATCTGGAAGATTACTAGGCCGCGGAGGTACAGTCCGTTGCCCCCCAGTGCTTCCGCGGCAGAAGCACCCGCTCGTTCCCTCGCTGCCGCCGCGTCTTCGTGCGAGGCGGACGCCCACCGCCACCAACACAATGGGTCTCCTGCTCGCCTGCCTGTCTTGTGTGCCTCGCGTAGTATGTGGCGGAGGTTCACATTCTTCCAACGCACTCTTGCTCACTTTCCACCCGCGCTTTCCGGCACGTTTCCGCGCTAGATTTCTCGTTTTCTGGTTCGGGATGCTGCTTGACGCGCATTTCTATTATGTGGGCTGATTTAAGTTCATTACGACGTGTCTTTAGCAACGCGGTTCCCGTTAAGTTTTACGAATTTCCTAAATGGAAGCATGACCTATTTAATGGCTTAATAACACGACGTGTCCTCTCAAATCTTCGTGTTATTAATATTTAGTACAATAACAAGATGAACATACCAAGCAGCGCCCTGGGGGTTTAAATGGTCTCTTTTCAACCGTTTCACACAGTTTCGCGAATTTGGTGAACAGAACATCATTAGATAGAGAGGAATAGCAGTGTTATTAAAAAAGAAACTATTAACGCATGTGTTTTCAAAAAAAATATTGATACTTATTCTACTATTAACGCCCATCATAAAATAAGTATCTAAAATTACTTATAATTTTATCCAAAAATTTATTGATATTTCTGGCTCTTTTCCAAACCACAAATCAAATCAAATTATATCAGAGTTTGATGCAAGAGCAGAAAACACTAAAAAAAGGGTAGTTAACGTTTTATTACATTATGTACGATGTATAAATGTGCCGCAATTAATGTAATATGCCTTTTGGTTTGTATACGAATGAATTTTGTTTCCCTTAATAATTTTCGTACCATCATTTTGGTTGAATGATATTGAAGAGTTTCATTGTGTCATTATACTTTTCTTTTGATACACTGCACTATTCTAGGTAACCTTTCTTTTTGCATTTAAAATAAATTGATAAAACAAAAAAAAATGGAGACCTTTCCAGGCGCGTACATAAAAATATCACATTTTAACAGGAAACATAGAGATAACTAGTATGGTAAGATTTGGAGATGTTTTTCATGTAAGTGTGAAGTGTGATATTTCCTAACTAATTTACACCTACCTAATAGATGTTCTTCCTGTGTGCGTATGTGACTTTCACTATATGACTAACGTATAGAACGCTTCATACTCAACGAACTATACTCATAACTTCCTGTCCCTCCAGTATTTCAAACATCTATTTCTGAAGGATGTTTGGAAGTATAACAATCTGTGCTAATGTTACACTGATGCATGTTTCAATCAAATCCCTGTAGTAGTTATTTGGTATGGCTCCGTCAATTGGTGAAAGAGATTTGTTGCGTAATTCGGGCGGCTGGATTTGAGTACAGATCTTCTGGTGTAAACTGTTTTGTTCTATTACTTTTTTTGTTCTTAATTGTGGCTTTAGAGTTCGCCACCGTCGTGTTACCAACGTTTGTCTCACCGACGTTTTGTTCTACCAACTTGTATTTCACGATTGATTCACTCATGATTCATGTGGAATCACTTTAATTTCATTCCTATTGGTTTCACTTCCAATCAGTGCCCTTCTCACTGGTGTACAAATGTGTGGATCACTGGGTCTTGTTTTCAGGGGGCTAGAGTCTACTGTAATCCGAAGAATTCCAGTCACGAATAATTTGGTCTTAATAAGGAAACTAATACGATAAGTGAAAATTATTGATCTAGTAATGATTGAAACTGTTGTTCTAGTAACTGTCGATATGCGTTATAGAATAGGTTAATTTATAGAATGCTTTAGTTCGAAGCACCCCTCCTCCATCTCTCCAGAAAATTATTTCTAGATAATTTCTGTGTACACCACAGTGTAGAAAAAGAAACGATTCGAATATACTTTTGTTCCTACTAATAATCTTCATTTGATTTTAGTTTCTAGTATAATTCAGTACAGGCAGCTTCTGCTAGGCATCATAACAGCGCGGAGTTACTCGTTGCTGCATTACAGGACATACATAATCATCCAGGACGATTTTTATCACTTTCCCATCAATAAATGAGACTAAAATATATCAATAGCTTTATTTCCTTTCTTGAATACTCATTGAGTTAAACAAGCTGATATGACACATTACAGAGGAAATATTGACTGTATTCTTCAATTCCTAGGTGTTCAGTGACTTTACCATCATGCTGAAAGTAATGACTTATTATTTACTTACTTAACGACGGTTCATATTTATCATGTAGTACAACAATGTATCAGTTTGAAATCATGTATATTGTAGTTTTTTACAACTATAATTTAACTATCAATTCATGTCGAATTATTCAACATTTCAACTGATAAATCAATTTCTTCTCAATACGACTGTTTTTGGCGACGTTCAAATTTCATATTTTATTACTTTGGACATTATCCATCGTCTTAACGTGTTGAATTTGATTAAGCAGGCTGAGTCGAAAGATAATATCAGAAAATGAAATCAAATATTGCTTCAAAATGAGAGCACAATATTTATTACGTATATCCACAACAGCGATGTGAACCAGACATTTTATATGTTAGAATGGACGGCTGGGAAAATCCATACTTATATAAAATACGTAGTAATTTAAATTAAATTAAAATTTTGATTAATCTTAAGATTAGATTCATTTATTTTATAGTATATAAAAAATATTTATTACAGAGTGACAAGACAAAATATATCATGCACGAGTGAATTACGATCAAAAAATCCCGAACGAAAATCGAGTGTTAGGCGTAGATTCTACACAAGTCACTCCACCGCGCAGACAGTGATTACGTGTTGTTGCATCCGGGCCAAAGGGGGACACTAAGCTTCCGGACGCTTTCTATCGCGCGGAAGCCGCTGCGTCACCACTATGCGACCAACTCCACCTCCACCGCCATCACCGCTGGAGCAGCCGCCCTCGCCACTTAATCCTCTCTCACACACACTCTCCATTTCGCTCACCACTCGTTCGTGTTTGCTCGTGCAATTTGAGCTCACCTCTTATATTGCCCCTCTCTTCCTGTTGTTTTTGTACTTGTTTCACGATCTGGGCGCGGTGGTGGTATCCACCGTTTCTGACGTTACATCCCCACCGTCTTTTTTTCCCCCGGAATTCTTCTAGCACGATTCTTCGGATTGTTATATTTAATCTTTGTTTTCAGATAGCATATTCACATTCTCTGAATCCCATGCAGTCATGATTGATTTGGTTGTAATTATTAATAATAAAATCGATCATCTCTCGCATAAGTATGATTTCACTACCGTACACACCATCGGTTGAATTTTTCCATTACTGATCTCAAAGAGATAATTAATTTTTTTATTGGATTCTGTCCTCGTGTTTAGACGGTAGGAAACTAAGTAAACAGAAGATACCACATATTTATCCATCATTTTACTCCAAGCCTTTGGTTTTTCATTCATACGTGTAACGTAAACAATCAAGTTATCAGTACAAAATCTGTACTATACATATTTTATCACATTTGACGAAAAATAATAAAAGGATGCTAATGGAAACCAAAACCATGTTATATCGCTTTTTTCCTTCGAAATATGTGTTCCATAAAAAGCTATTAGTCGTTCTCCAGAAAATATTATCATACTGTCCCTACGATCACATTATTTTTACGCCACGAAGTGAAGGGGAATCAATGCCAGGGGTTTGTTTAATTCTTTGGAGGAAGGGGGGCG
Organism: Laupala kohalensis; assembly: GCA_002313205.1. NCBI lineage: Eukaryota > Metazoa > Arthropoda > Insecta > Orthoptera > Trigonidiidae > Laupala > Laupala kohalensis. The sequence goes on from NNCF01126273.1 coordinate 372,084, forward strand.
TAACCCATACTGCAGTAAATATAAAAAATAAAGAGTGTGCCTCATTGCCATAAAAGTACGATATATTTTGTTACCTGCGCAATATATGAAAATATGTTTGGGCAATTTGTACTCAGATTTTAATGTATGTACATCCAATATTCCTTTTTTCATTTTTACAAAATTTTGAATTTTTAGATAATGACGAGGCGCACTATAAGTAAATGATGTTGGAATGAGATATCCAAAAATGAAACGAAATTCGACTCTCGTGTTCGGTACTGATAATTGAGTTGGTGAGTTACCGTGATAACAAGGCATTCATACATACAAACGAACCTGACAACGTAGTCAAATTTTAAGAAACGTATTTCCAAGATTCGATGCATAGGAACTTGAGAGATCTCGGAACTTTTATTTGAAAGGTTACTATACTCATGAAGTACTATTATAACAAGAAAGTTAAAAGATCTTTTAAGAGGAGGATAATTCATGAATAAATCATCATCTACGACCGTACTGGGCACGATGTTCAACTACGTATTTGCTAATTATGTTCACATATGCATATTATTTGTTAGTTGGACATTTTGTCGTGCAAAATAATTTGAATGTAATACTCTTCCACTATATTATTTTTCGGAAATTTGATTTGGAAACAAACGGTCCAAATTTGGGTAGTGGAACTCGAGTGCTTTGGGGCCAGGCTGCCGCACTACTTTTGTCATGCGCTCCTTTTCGAATATTAGACCCTATCATCATTGAGTAGAAATTGGAAGAGAGTAAAAAAAACAACATTTTATTAAGAAGACATAATAAATAGTTATCCAAAAGATCCAGTCTACCAATATAAATACTAAAAGGCAATTCAGCCTTAACGTTCGCTATTTTGTTGTACAATGGTGATTATACTAAGAACTTGTAAGACATCCCACCTTCATAAAATTAAATCCAAAGTTTTTCCCTACTTCAGATTTTATGGAACATAAATTCTTTGAGTATTAGAATGTCGTGAGGATTGTGAGAAAGAAGTGATGAAAGTGTGCTAAGAACGTTATCAACACTCCTCGTCCCACTCCCAAAAATATGGAAAACGAAAAGAGACCACTAATTTCAGGTTTCTACCCTATACTAAGTGTTGCAGTAGCGTGACTCGCACTTCCTGTTTAGCTACTCCTCAATTAATCACGGATGTAAAACAGAAGAAAATCTCCCGCAAAATGATTTCACTCGGTCCAGACCACATGCCTGGAATTTCCTCTTAACTTCCAGCGTAGTTTGATGCTATCACTGTAGTTCAACATCTAAAGACAACGCCTTTTGCCGATTCTGCCGTTGGAAGTGTGTCAATCAGGAGACTTCTTTACCATTCTTTAATTACTGGTCCGTTATTGTATCGACGAGTTATTAGCTACTTCGCTTTTCCCAGCTTAAGAAAAACAGTACGCTCCTGCTTAGAAAATATTATAGTTGAAAATAAATATTGGGATGAACGAGTTAATTGCTCGAACGACTGTGATGTGAAGCTAAAACTAAATGGACCCGTGGTTTATAAATTACTCTTTTATCTCATTAATTAAAGGACTGCGTTGCCAATAATGTCCGTGTCTATACTATTTGTCAGTAAGATGGGTCACTCTTCCTCGACTTGATTACTTCTCAAAATGAGCCGTCCATTTAGTGCCTAACAAGTTGCAAAGTACCTTTTTTATGATTCTCCTCTGGCTCCGACACCTTTTCAATTAACACGTTTTCCCTCATTCTCCACTTCACAAAAGCATATATGCATGAATGGATGTTAATAACTCTGAGACAAATTGAGGCCATAGGATGGGTGGTTTATCTGACGCTAACTATTAATAATGGGAGGTTGATATAAATTGCAGTCTTCGGGACATCCTTTCGAGTAGGAACACCACGGTTTTTTAACACTACCGATTCAATCGCATTCTGGTAATGTTTCTTATCTGTAACGAGGATCACTGGATTTTTTTAATAAATTGATGTTTTAAACAATACATTTAAAAGGACAAGAAGACAGAACAAGAGAGTATTATCTTTCCATCTTCATTTTTTGCTCTAATTATATCTTTTGTAAAAAGATATTATGGATACTATTAGAGCCAATCACTCGAGACTTGAGTGCCATTTTACTTTTTCTTTTCTTAAAAACCGAGCAACTTAAATTTCAGAAATCCGCTAATCAGAATTAATTATATAACATTTATTACAGCTGCAAAAAAATATTTCACCCTAAAAAATTATTAGCTCTTAATAATATTCACATTATTTTATTTTAATTTGAATTATTTTACTTAATTAATCTCAGACTTTCATATAGAGCTGCTTAGTGGCGTCAAATCGTTAAAACAGGTGACAATGCGAGAGAATACCCTTGTCTTTCTCCAATATTCCATAACATAGAAATCTATCGTGATCTAAAATCTTCTTTACATTATTAGAATAATCACAGTTAAAATATTTTTGTGTAAATATATCAAAATTAGAAAAGTTAATACAGTAGAACCTCGATTATCCGGGGTAATGGGTGGGAGGAGTCGCACGGATAAATGAGAACCACGGTTAATCGAGACACTTTATTTAACGAATTATGTACATAAACAAGCATTCATATGTGTGTAGAATGTCACGTTATCAGGGGTTGAAATATGAAGTACTCAGTCTTCGTTTCTTGCAGTTTGAAATGATTTTCCTTACTTCATTTTTAATATTTCTAAAATTCAAAATTCTGGAAGTCAAAATTTTATTCGTACCTAAGGGCCTCTGTCTCTCAGTTTCGAGGAACCTACGTACAACCTGTCTCTTATACACATCTAGATGTGTATAAGAGACAGNTACATTTATTGTCAAAAATGCAGTAAAAACTCGCATGACGACGTGAAGGACAATTAACTAATCTACTCTACAGTAGAAACTGTAGTTGAAATTCTTTTTTTCGACGGAAGAGTGAGCACCACGGTTATTCGCGAGCACGGTTAATTGAGGTTCTACTGTAAGGACCTAATGACCTGATTCAAATTATATTGATTCTCTGACATCCGAATTTCCTTCATGAGATAATTCAGCAATTTCACTTCGGATTGTAAACTCCGTGACGTAAAGCTATTTAAATGGTATGCATGTGTTTATTGCTTCTTGACGGGTTTCGTGCTGCACACCGCGCCGCCAGACTTTCTGCCGCGACCACCTCCGTCGTGGTCTTTGCTTTTAGTGTATACTCAATTGCACAACGTAAACATTGGCCTCTGCATCTCGTCGTCCCCCTCGTTACCCCTCCACACGTCTTTCCCCTCCACACGTCGTTGACCATTGTGGCTTATTGAGCGCGCTTCCCGTCTCTTCTCACTTCCGTGTTGTTGTTGTTTCTCCTTCAGTTGCCTATCTTCCAACGGAGAAGCGGTCAAGTTTTCTCAGAGATATCTCGTATTGGTTCAGTTTGAAAACGTATGACCACGTCACGCATTTGCAACGGATGTTTTGGCAATGAAGTTTATGCTTAATCTCTTAAATATGTCCCGGACCCCGTCTCCTATTTTAATTCTACATTAATTCTATGTTTTATCCCCACATATTATTGCGTAAATTTATACGACTACATGCACATATTTATGCTACTCATGACATGAAGCTTATAGATCGTGATCATTAAATTTATTTAGTACACTTTGAGATGTATTTTCGTAAGTTCATTTCTCCATATTTTTCTCTTTTGTGTCTAATCACGTTTCTATTCAATTAGTAACAATGAGCAATTTTTGAGCAATTCTTTTGCCTTCAATTCAGAATAAGCATATAGTGCATACCTACTCCGTTTGTGATTTTATTGCCACGAGAGTAAATATCACGGCGTGTGACCTCGTAGGGATAAATGACTTTCACGGCCCAAATATTTAGGTAGCTTTATTCTACGGTTTAGTTGTTCTAATTAGATGTATCGTAAATATTATTGTTATATTTAAGTAATTATAGATCTCCAGAAAATGGGCGAATTCAGTTAAACCACAGAAAGAAAAACAATTCTAAACCTCATCAGTTAATGATGCTCACGTTGGAACCAGTTCATAATTTTTGTGTTCCAGGTATATAACGAAATATAAAATATTTCTTTTCAAAGAAATAAACTCTCAATTACTTGTAATTTGAGGAATCTTCACTGAATTCTTTTGGTGTTATTTGAACCTCCCGACTATGAACGTCACTCGACCAGGTTAATTGTGTCCGTTACTAAAATAAGGCCACATCCACAACCTTTTTTCTCAAAAGCATAGAATGTAAATTACACAAGTATGCACAAGATATATCCAGCGACATCGCAAATTACAATTTTAGTAATTACCTATTTGAATTTAAATGTTGCAATTAGATCAGCTAAGAGAGCGAATGATTTATTCAAAATTTACTAATTTGCAAATATTAACCTAACAGTTATAAAGTTTAATGACCTTTTAAAAACTTTGGATACAGACGTAAACTCTTCTATTAACACACAGTTTTGAAGTGTCTAACTTGTTGTATGAGTCTATTCAGTTATACAATTTATTTAAAATTTTGATTTCTTTGTCTTCGATAAATAGTTTTAATCAATATAATGTTTCAAGTTATAGCTAAAAGTATTCGTCTGGAACAACACTACAGCAAACTTCCTGAAATGCATGCACTATTGACTCCATCTCACACGTGAAAACAAATATTTTTCCTCCTCTTTGCAACGTACACACTCAAACTCTCGCGCACGCAGAATACATTTTTATATTTGCTCTCTTTTCTTAGCTGTGTCATAAACAGCAAATACCAATTAATCCTGTGGCGGGCTGGCGTCTCCGAGTAACACGAGTTGACGCGCCGCCGCCCAGACACATTCGTCAACACAATTACATTTGTAAATACGAGCGAAGGCGTCGCCATGTTTTTTAGCAGTGGAGGTTGGCAGAGTCTTGACCTTTCAAGGGGTGAAGTAGATACATCTTCTCATCTCGACAAAAAGTGCACGGAGACGTGGTAGGAATTTGTCAACTGGTGTGAACTGCACACGGTAACTTGACAAAGTGCTGTGGTAGCGATGATATTGTCTCAGTACTTTATTTTCGATTAAATATTACGAATGAATAAAATGCATGTTATACTCTCACTTCACGAGTATCGTATCATATTAATACCAGGTGAATTTGTATGACGTGTCAATTCTTTTTTATTTGTTTTCAATGTCATTTTGTGTATTGGGAGGGCGGTGCTCCTCCCCGCTTAGTTTACTCCGCCCTTGAATATCAGTGCATTCTGAAACAAAATTCTTAGTAAAGAGTTCGATTAACACGTGAACTTACTTATTCCTTTGCTAAATTCTTGAGGGATAACGAGAAAAGTTGTTTTATTCAAATACATTTTATGATTTGAGTATACCATGATCACTTCATTGAGACTAGTCATAAATTAGCACCTCAAAGTGTTTCCCAAGTAGGCCTACAAGTTCTATGAGAAAAATTGAAACAAATAAATTAATAAATTTATCTTGCAAAAGTAAATTTGTCATATTATGACTCTTCAGATGCATGTTGTGAACATTTTAGTGCATAAATTCATCCTCCAAATCGCACTTATAGTTTTTTTTCTATTTAAATATTTGCTTGATATTTTTCAATAACATGATTCTTCGATGTGTGATAGAAATCAATCGTATCATGATTAATGTTAAGCTAACAAAATAAAAAGAACTGTTTCATTGTATTCGTTACGTCATGCAAATGCAATGTTACCACTCTTCTGTAAATAATAATAAAAAAAATTGATTTATTTTTCATGTTGACTGAAGTGTACTTAACTACAAGGAACTCTTTGAAACAAAGAATTGGTAATTTTTCCCTTAGTTGTCAGGAAGGGATTCTTTTGACTCGAATGGGTGCTGTACGAAATTCAGTACATCGAATATGGATGTGATCGCCTTCAAGCTACGAGTCAAGAACTGGGTGCAAAACTAGTGGATCGTGCTGAAAATCTGCTGATGTTGGATGATGGAGAAAGAGATGAAAAAAATATGATGTTGCGGAATGCTATGGAAGGGTTAATCAAAGAAATATAAATAATTATCATTATTGTTCGAAAATGAATTTGGTAATTAATTATCATTATTAATGAAAATTACAGATACATAATCAAATTGATCAAGTTTAATTGTCTTTTGTATAGAGAGTTCTTTGTTTTTCTCCCGCATTGATGTCAGGCAAGATACCGTAAAGCCGTTTCATTGTTTGGTTCGGATCTCAGTGAACATATGTCAACGAAATCTTGCTCTGTCAGCATGATTGTCCTCAGTTTCTCAATTCTAGCAAAGTCTTCCTTGTACGTAGTAATGCGGTATTACGTAATTAGTGTTTCCAGTTTACGTTGAATTAACGTTCTGGAAGCTTATGAGGAGAGATTATAGCTTTCACTGTGAACGTTTCTCTATCTCTCATCATTCTTAAATGTTTCCTCGTGTTTTGTAATGAAATATTAATTATTGTATCAAGCATCTATATCACGTCTCCTGGGCAACTCATTTGAGATGATGAATGCATCTCTTACAATTTCTTTTCCTCTATTCACTCATCGTATGCAGCTCCTCCGAACGGTTTCAAATTCGCACATATAATATAAAATAATGTGTATTTAGTTGAAATATATGTACTGGGATGTAATATTACTATAGTATATGGCAATGACCTAGATATCGAAGTGCCTCCGTTTTATCTCGACCGTAACACGAAACCCCTAGGTTCTGAACTGCCGCGAAAAACTTGGGTGACTCTCAACAGACTTAGGACTGACCACGACAGGACAATAGCGACCATGCATAAGTGGGGACTGGCCACACATTGCTTGCGAGTGCGGAGCTGTGCAAATGACCCATCACGTCGTGGAAGAAAGCCAAGTTCACCGATACGATGGCAGTGTTGTGGACTATTTTACAAGTGTTAACAAGACACTGACCTGGATCAGTGAACTAAATATCAAAATCTGACGTCTCTGCTTTTCCCGTGGGTTCACTTATTTTATATTTTATTGTTCTAGTGTGTTTTTGTTTTCAAAATATTACGCCAGTTTACATAAGCAATAATTTCGTTAAATAACGCAAATTACGAACGATTATTTAAAAAATTAAATATTCATTAATGAAATCCATTGATAGCGGACATTTCATTATTTCTCCCTTTTCTACTGAAGATATATAAAAACTTCACACAACCATCTTTCGATTTAAATGATATGGTTTATTTTGATGTTCCTTTATTTTATACCAGTATTTTCATGACCCTTGGATCATGGATATGATGAAATAACTAAATTTCAATCCTTGTAAGTTAACAATATCCTGGATTTTTATGAAGACATCCAGTTTGAATTGCGTGTGTAACATGCAGTAAGATATGAGCGCCGACAGCGCAAGCAGCGGCGTTCGACAGAAACGCTTGCAGAGTTGTCGACACAGTCGCGCCACCGTGCGGCCACTACCCTAAGCTTCTGCTCCCGAGGCGTTTTCCCCTTCCTTGCTGCAACCCACCCACTTTCCTCATACCTCTCCCCTCCTTAGCGATCTACTCATGTCGTTTGAGTACATATGTCCCAAAACTACATGTGCGCGGAAAAGAAGACTGCCCGACGAAATCAATATACTCGTATGCGTCAGGATGCGGTACCAGATCTACGAGGTTCACGAAGATCATATANGTAAAAAAAGGAGACACAACTAAACTGTTCTCGGATCTTCCTCTTTTCCTACTACCTTACGACGACCATTCGAGAACAACTTGTTCGTAATAACAGAGCAATAATGTGCATTTATGGAATAATTAAACGACACAATTTTTAAACAGACACGTTATATATCATTATAAATGATGTTTCACCACTGTCTTTGCCTCATAAGTTGCCTGATTAACTATAACAAACAACACTTGGTACGGATCTAGTATTTTCAAGTCACACATGCAATTACTTTTATTTCTGCTTATGAATTTGTTGTCAAATTCTTGCAAGAACTTCATTAAACATTTCAACGCAATACGACGAGTGACTTTTAAAAATTAACTCCTTCAAAATCTGATACGGTTGATTTATTCCTCAGGATGTGTGGCCTTCAGGAAAAATTATTTGAGCAGTGACAAATCATACGTCAATGCGTTGAGCAGTAATTTGCATATTAAAGTGAAATATTTTTGTTTTGTTTGATTCGTTGTCTTCTTTTTGAAGTAGTAACATATCCGTAACTAATGAAATTTATTTATTTCGTTGCAGGTGAGTGATCAACTTTAGTGTGGTATGATCCCCATCAACGGTAAGAGAGTATGAATTTCACATTTTAACGCAATATTCTTGTTATCGTTAAAGCATTGTTTCTCAGCTTTTGCTTCATTTTCATTGACCATTTTCTCATTAATCCTTTCATTATTTTTATTAATTCCTTAGCAACGATCAAATATCTAGATCACATAATTTTTAAAATGTAAATGATAAGCTTTATATATCATTAATTTTTTATTTTGAGTTTAAAAGTGTGACGTACCAAGCGATTTCTGAACAGCTGGGTGGGCTTGTCGGGACTCTACAAAAGAATTCGATTTTTCATCACCACAATGAAGAAAAATTTTTAAGAAGTCAAAAGAAGTAATTGCCTCTGATATTGAAGTATCAACCAGAGCGTTTTATGTGTCTGAGGATGGAGTGGACCTCTCTTTTCTCGCGTGGGCGCTGGCGCTTTGCGCATCCTGTGGCAGCTGCACTCAATTAGCACTCTCTATGCACTCCAAGCAACTCAAGAAATGCCTCTGCTGTTTCTGGGACTAGGAGTAATACAGACATTAACTTTATTTCTGGTGTGCTTCTTCTCATCTCTTTCAAACAATGTGGAAAACAGTTTTGGTGAATGCAATTTATAAGATTTCAAATTTTTTCAATGAGTGGTTTTGACATATTTGTAAACAAACTAACATTTCGGTGTTGAGGAATTGATTCCAGCATTTAAAAAACGGCATTGAGGAATTGAAGATATCGTCCTCTAACTTTGTAATTAAAAATATTAGTTTATAAAAAGATTTCAAAAAGTGAAACAAATGATGTATTTTAAACCGTTGGATTCAGTGCTAAGAGTAACAGAACGGATAGCGGAGAGAAATCGTTTATTAGTTTCAATATACCATGCTATAGATTTGTTCACTCCTTCTGTACCTCGAACTTGTGTTTCTCCACTGATGATACAGTGTCATGTGCATATTGATGTCAAGGAAACAAAGGATCGGTCCCTCAATTTAAACGCCGTTCACGATTAATTATTTTTTTGCATCCACAAGTATTTTAAATGAACCTCAACAAACTCAATGTAACTAAAGGAATAAAATGATGCCGACGAGTCACCAATGTAGATAGAGGAAACATTGAAACTAATCAATCACGTGTTTGAATGTTTTGTGCATGTTGAGGTGTTCCCAAATATTGAGTGTGTTGAAAAAAATTCCAGGAGAAAAATATACATCAGTAGATGAAATTTTCACCCAAATTTGCGTTATAAACATGCAAAATTTATGCGTGAATTTTGAAGATTTATTTGCTGTACTTTTGTCATATACTCTGTCTATAATTTTTGATAGTCATTGTAAACACTACACTGCAAACGATCACTGACGTTCAAGATAGCTCACATCTCGATCTCCCGTCGATAACTGGATTTCGATAGTTAAATCATGACTGTGTCTGAATTTTTTTCTGAAGAGATTTTTGTTCGAGGCAGTTCCTCTCGAGTCGTCAAAAAATAATTGTTGATCAACCATAGTCGATAGTTGTAAAATTACAGGGTCTGAAGGGAGTTAACATTTGTTTCTGATATTAAAAACGATACATTTATGAGGTATTCATTATTTTTAAAGTTCATGTTCGTTTACTGTATAGGTATACTGATTGGAGCAGACGTCGCGCACCCGATGAACAGAAATAACCTCAATTGGTGTAAACTTGTTTCCGTGCGCGTATACAGCGGGCAGCGTTCACTGACGAAATTGACGTTCCATAAGCACTGCCATATCTTTCGTCAGTGCTAACACTGACATACAGCAGCTATCGTGTAGCTAGTATACAGTGCGCTGACAGCTGATTTCTCGGAACACTGTCCGTGTATTCACACCTTTAGATTTTGTATAAACGTGACCTCTTTCCTTTTGTCTCTTGATCCTAGATTACTCTTACGATGGTGAACATCCTATTGCTCAACCTGACGCAATCCGAAAAGGGAGCCCTTCCGATCATTGTGTGAAGCCGAGGAAGGTTCTTGCGTTCTTCCGGTGGTGAAGTCACGACTCCGGAAAGTCTCCTCTACACGATCATAACACCGTGTCACGCTCCACGAAGACGAACGCTGCTACGTAATTGTTTTAAATTCCCCCAAAACAGGAACACTTTCAGTCATATTCATTTACCACGAGGGAATTAATAAAATATATTTCAGAGCTTGTTAACGTCGTTTTTGTTGTGTTCGAGTCCAAATCATGGGTTGCAACGATCGGCCTTCGAATATTAACCTCACAAGCTTAGAGCTTGGCTCCAAAAAGTGTTATTATACCCCACGAAATTAATAACGATCTCTTTCATGAAGAATTGTGTATCCTTGAGTGCTTCATTATATTCAAGGATATGACGAAATATGATCGGGGAAGAGACGGAGGAAAGATTCTGAATTTAAAGAAGTCTTGATTGTGGTGTTCAATTCACAAACATTTTATTTCAAAATTAGTTTTAAATGACTAGAAGTTTTGTATATATGATACCTTATATGCACGTAATGTTTGGGTAGCATTGTCTGTATTTAGGTTTTCTTTATATAATTTCCATCATTTTATAAAAATACATTAATAAATTATAATATTGTGAAGTGACACAAATACGAGGCTCCCGTTTGGAAAAGGTTTTTAGATGTACGAAGAACAGGATATATTAATTACTCTGAGTCCTCTACAATCTACATTACCTCTCCATTATAAGTATTTTAGGTGTTTATTAAGCAATATTAAACATTGTAACAGGCATTACAAATTTAAATTAGGAAGCACTTGTAACAGTAGAAACTGTTTATGACAAATATAAAAATTAAATGTTATCACGAAAGAGGTCGATATCCTCTCTTACGAGTGTCTCTCCAAGACTAACATTTTTATGGAATATTGTGGTCCAATTTCATATCAGGACAATGTTGTCCATTCTATTTGAAACAAAAATAAATAATAAAACCATTAGTCTCGGAACCCAACCGCATCCCTTTGATCGTCCACATCATTGTATATTGTCGATAAATAATCGTCACCCTCTTTTATGTAGCTTTATGCAACATCGAGGATTATATTTTTCAAATATGCGTAATATCCACAACGAACAAAAACAAAACAATAAAAACATGTTCTTCTCAAGAGTTTGAGGTGAAGGTTCGTCCGTAAATATTACGTACCGCACCCTAGCAAAGAGCGGGGAGGGGCGGTGCCCTTAACTTTAAAGTTTGTCACTTACATCGATGTAGTCAAACGCTCAGTCAGAGCACAGGGCAATGAGGAACAAGCAAATTAATTCTATGTATCAAATTTGACCCCATATTTTCCGAAAGCAACAAAACTTTTCTAAAAGGTAGGGATAGCGATACATAATTGTTGGTAGGATAAGTTGTATCGTTACAGATGCAAAACGGGTGAAACAGGAAAGTAGGCAGGATTCTGCTGAAGTGCAGGTCTGAGGTTTGAACGAATTAATCTCTAAGGAATTTTCTAAATGATAATTAGTAAAAACTCAATCACTGATTCAAGCATTCAATCAATAATAATTTTTTATAAATTAAATTACGATAATTTTTATGTTTTTCAAAATATTTTTTCAGGGGAATAGGGATGTTTGGACCTCACGAACCCCCCTTCAGCGACGCCCTTGCGTAAAGAGTTTTAAAAGTGATAATTTTACGTTGAGTAATACATGGATGGCCCCTAAGGCGTATATAGCATATATCTGTTCCACCTAAAGAATCCGAGCAATGTGACACTTGTGCCTCGCCCTGTCGCATGTCTTTCCCGCATCCCTTGGCAGTACCCTTGCCAGCGCCATGTGGCAATTGTGGCCTGTGCTGCCAGGGGGCGTCCGTTTTTTGCGCGGTGGCCACTACGCAACATCCGCGTCGGCAGCGCCTCTTCGCCCAGGGCGGCCTTCGACATGGAGCAAGGGGCTTGAGGACGACCGGTCCGCATCCGCCCGCTCGGTCTGCGACACTCACGAGGCATTAGCACTCACTTGGGCAATGGCTTGCGAAAAGGTAGTGCACTACGAGCAAAGAGAGAATTATGGAGAAGTGCCGCAGTCAATACAGTTAGATGAAACTAACAATTGGGACTAATGAAATTTTTCAAATTATTGTTTCATTTCATAGATAAGTTAAGTTGAAATTACTGCTTGTATAGAAGTAGAATTTCTCTCATCAACTTAGGTTTTCCGGTTAATTCCATGTACGTAATGGTTTTGGGTGAAAGAACAGGCATAATGATGTACATTAAGACTTTATTAATATTACAGAGATATACATCGATAAACGTGTTTGGTATTATAGGTTGCTATTTTTCCAATTTCTCTTCCACATTTTTTTATTAGAAACTTTCCCAACGTCTTGATGAGTAAATAAGACAACATTTCATTGGGCTAAATTTGACATGTTGTTATAAATATAGTTTCTATGACTGGATGCAAATAATATTGACAGCTTCTTCACTTTTGATTCAATTTTGAAGTCGTTTTTATATGTAATCTTGTAGTTCCCAATAATACATGATTACCAATAATTAAAAAAATATTTTTATTAATATGTCCATGTTCTATTTTTCAGTATATTATTCATTCAATGAGCTTATAAATCGAGGCTACCGACATATGCAGCGTTCACTAAGGCAATTACACGATTTTTCTTAGTTTGTTATTTGGGTATTATAAGAACGGATAAAATGGATCATTTTTAATTCATTCTTCCTTCTCCATTTCACCACCAAAATTGCATAAAAATAATTTACTAATTTTATCAATTACATAAGTTTGTTTAGAAATTCTCACGAAACCTGATCTAATTTCACTCCGACGTTCTTGCGAACCAGCTTCGCCGTGACCGGTTCCTCCAGTTCTATTCCTAAATGACACTCAAGTAACATTCACTACAAGTTGCATTGATACTGAAATTTGTCTATTCAAAATACTCAAAAAGTTTAGAAAGATGTAACTTTATGAATTAATATACAAGAATGAACTGAAAATCATTTACATATTTTGTCTTATTACTAACTAGAATTTTCCTCTCCTATGTACTATAGGAGTGGTTATCAAATTACACGATGCGTGAAGTTTTATTTTCATTCAACAGTCAAATCTTTATTTTTATTGTGGTTATTAGAACGAAATGAAATTACTTCGCCGTAAAGCCCTTGTATAAATCTATGATCTCCAGGAAAATCCCGATATATGTGAATATTATATTTTCTTCAAAGTAAAAAACAAAAACAAAACAAAATAATAATAATAATATGCTGGAGAAATCCTGATAAATGGCAGTGTCTGTAAAATAAAACCAAGAGTTGATTTTACGCTGATTTCCTGTGGCAAAATAAAATAGAATCTCGTGTAATTGCTAGTTATCATCTGCCGTAACGGGATGAATCGGCGTGAATGACGCGTTGATCGATTACTCCTCTCACATCGCTGAGAGAATGGCGGGATTTCACTTTCGTTATGGTCATAGCTCCTTTCTCGCTGTACAACACCGGCATGGCCCTGACCTATATTCCTCCTTGCGCCCTTTTTGATCAGCGGAGCATAACGGTGCAATTTCTTTGTCGTTGTCATAACGTTTATTTGTCTTGTCACGGACATGCCAATAGTAATAATCGCACTGCACAGTTAACGAGGGAGTACCTTACAAAAGAACGGAGCGGAACGTAATAACAAGTTCTTAAGAAAATTAGTGCACCGTGGAATTATTTGAAATATTTTGGAAATCGATAAGAATGTTGTAAAAATACTTGAAGGATAGTTTGAAAATAATTTATTTTTTCTTCTTTAGTATTATCTTATATTGTATACGCATCTTCAACTCAACAATTTTTCCTGAGAATATAATATTTAATAACATTGACATAATTCTCATTTTATTTATTATTTTAAATTTATTTATTCATTACTCTTTCTCATTTTAAGGTTGTGAAAAGTTGCGAGCTTTATATGAAACGATCATGTTTACATAATTGTTACTTGTTTCAAATTTGATAGTGTGGATGTCTTTTTGTAACTACCCTACTACTAAGTTCTTTTCAATATTGTAAATTCAACATTTTTATTATTTCTTAAACATTCGTAAAAACTTCATAAGAGAAATCTATTGTGAAGCATTATGTAAGAAGTTAACTTTTATTAGTTCACCGTGAGAGTAACGTGAGATAAGTGAATGGTGCAGTGAGTGGGATTCTCAGCTAAACGAATAAGGAAGGAGTTCGAAATAGAAGGGATTATTTGATGGTCATATAACTTCGTTCGGTGAAAAAAAATGCACCAAAAATATGAAGACACGATCATTTTGTGAAGCTGAAAATGTTTCAAATTCCTCCGAACCCCACCATTTATATTTAGTTTCACTAAGTACCAGGCTTGAATTTGAGTAGTAATTCTTACTTCTTAAATTTGGTGTCTGTCACAATATGACCGCTTATAACATTGGTTGCCAGATGAAGACAAATTAGGAACAGGGTAGTAACCTTTCACGACCACGATGCTTAATGTTGTGAGATGGAAAATACCATTTCATTGTAACCACGTCAGAATACCAGTGAGGGTGAGACGTTGACAATTGCGGCAATTTGATTTGAAAAATAACTTTACGAGTCATGCAATCGTAAAATTATGTGTATTATAAAGTTATTGCTATTATTTTAAATACATTTTAATAATGTTAAATATTTTTATCAAGGAACATAATTCCAGAAATGGTTACAACCTTGTGAGTTTCTGGTACAAGAATTTTAAGTGTTATCAAATTTTAAAAATAATTTAGAACTTATCAGATGAGTTAATTTTAAGTGTTGTCATATTTTTGAGTTTGAATGGTATATTGGCTATATTTCATTGTTAATCAAATTTAATGAAAAATATTCAGTGTATATTTCAAAGCTAATCTAGTCAAACTATACTTATCTACTAACTAGTTAAGCTGCAATACTAATCTGGTTTAACTATAATATATGCAGTTTCAAAACACTGTATATCTCACTGTGATCTCCACAGCGCTAACACTAAAACCTTTTGTTTGATCTTTTCAACTACTGTTCATCCTGAGTCTTATTCATTTCTTAAACTCATCCCTTATTTTCTGTATTGAAAGTATTTTGACGATTTAATTATTTATTTCTATACGTCACACTGTTTCTCGTTATTAAATCATTAAGGGTTTTTTGAGCATTTATAGTCCTTATTTTTTTACGTTATCAATTCTCTTGTAAGTCAGAGTTGTATTTATTGGTATGACTCTTCTTCAAGATCATCAGTTTTTGGCTTGAATTTTAGAAATAAGCCTAGCCGTCCGAGTCATCCACTTGTAAGTGCAACTCTGATTGGTTCAATTTAATAGTGTATCGATGAATATTCTTTTCTTCGTTTTCAACAAATCTTACATAATTTATTCTGGACACATTTATTCGCGTGTGTCAGCGCGTATTCTGGTGCCACAGTAACAAAGCGACGTATGAAGGAAGCCAGGCAACGTGAGCGTAAGCAGAGCGTGTCAGCAGGGCAATTGCTGTTGCATCACCTCCTTTTCCTCTCACGGCTTCTTCTCCTCTCACCGTCTGCCTCCGCGCCAGCGAAAGTGTATACGTCTGAAGCGAACGAATGGAACGGTCGACCGTGTTGATTTGTTTGTTTACGTGCGCACCTGTCTCCCGGACCGACCACACGAAAACGAAGTGTTGAGATTAATGGCTGCAAATACGGAGTTTTGGAACTGTGATTACGATTTCGAGCTGATTTTATGACTACTTCGACACACTTGCCGCGCTAATACAGTAATGAAGGCTGGGATGTGATAATACTACGTTCCACATAACATGAAATATAATTACCCTCCACAATCACACATCATTTGCTAGCTGTAAATTGTTAATTCTTAATTTTTAAATAGTGTAGACTGACCACTTAATCTTGAACATATAGAAAATATTTCCTGACTTTGGCATATCTTTGCATGTTTTATATCTCCTCGAAACACATTATATATTATATCACAATGAATTTATATTTCTCTTTTTTTTTGTATGAGGAGTCTATTTTTGGGTTATGCGTATACGAAGAATATATTGTTACTTTTGAGGAAACAACAGATCACCACTTTACTAAAGTAATATACGTCTGAAATCCGCGTATCATTAGCTCAGTAATGTTGTTAAGAAAATATTATCACTTTTAATATTTGTCTGAGAGTAATATACATTTGATCAACGAGTACCGTGCAATCCTTTTAATGTTTCGTCGTCTAATGAAGTACATTCGTTCTTTTTGACATTGGCACCGTATTTTGCGCTTGGTTAGCCATAATGTTTTGGAATGCGAGAGCTTGTGGTGCATTTTTCTACACTCCAGAGAGTTTCAAAGGCTTCTAAGGAACAAAAACGTTTGCTGCTGGATGAGCACCGTGGTCAACGGAAAAGCGAAAAACTACCGCTGAGTAAAAACATCAAGCTGAGGTCTCTATCATATGGTCAAACTCTAAAAATATAAGTAGTTAGGATAAAAAATGCCATAAATTGTTCAGTTATTTTCAAAACAGTTTTTTCCCCTTGGGACTTTAGGTCTCGCCAATATCAAGATCATTAGAACCCTCTCAAAATAGTTCTATTTACATGCTTTATATAATTAAATCGATAGAAAATTGTATTCCTTTTTATGCGTTTGTTCTCTAGCAAACTATTTTTGTGTGAAGTTACTACTTTACTTTGAGAAGCAAGTAATTAATATTTATTAGGATTTTTTCCGTTTTACACATTACAGAAACGAAGACGACCAATAATTTAAAAAATCCTATTTCTGAAGATAAAAGTTATTACTTATTTAAAAGTATTTAAATTGCAATTTAGAAACATTGATTGCTTTGATAGTTTTCCAAATAGAAGAATAAATATTAGGAACCTTAATTATTGTCGTCTGTGTTTCGATTGTGAAGGATGCGAGGGTAAAGAAAACATGATAGAGCTTTTACGATTTATTGTTATGCTCGAGTACAATAAAAAAACAGAACGATGATGAACACGCGGTTAAATATAAAAGAGTCAAAAAGTACAAAAATGAGGCAATAACTTATGAGCTAATGGGATGAACTAGTGAATGATGAGGCTGTGCGTGGAATGTGCGATAGTGCTAGGATGGTGTTGGTGATTGTGGCTTAGCCGTGGTAGCCGTGGTAGCCGTAGTCGTGGGCGGGCGCAGCGGCGTAGAGCAGAGGCTGCTCCTTGATGGCGACAGGAACGGGCACCTTCACTGGTACGGCTATAGGCCTCTCCACGTGCACAGGGTACGGTCGCTCCACTGGGATCTTCACTGGCACGGCTACTGGCCTCTCCACAGCCACTGGGTAGGGGCGGTCGACCGCCACAGGGTAAGGCTTGGGCACGGCCACGGGCACAGGCCTATCGACTGGGACGTGCACGGGGTAGGGAACTGGCCTCTCAACAGGGTAAGGCACTGGCTTCTCTACTGGGTAGGGAACTGGCCTCTCCACAGTGACAGGGTAGGGCTTGGGAACGGGAACAGCGACTGGGCGGTCAACGGGGACCTTGACGGGGTAAGGCACAGGCCTCTCTACTGGGTAAGGCACGTGTTTCTCTACAGTTACAGGGTAGGGCTGCGGAACGTGGACGGGGTAGGGACGGTCGACGGGTACCTTAACGTGAACGGGGTAGGGCCGATCGACGGGCACGGCGACGGGTACCTTAACGTGGACTGGGTAGGGCTGAGGTACGGGCACCTTCACCTCCACGGGGTACGGTTGGGGCACGTGCACCTTCTTCTCAACGATGACGGGGTAGGGCTTGGGTACGTGCACGGGGTAGGGCTGGGGCACGTGAACCTTGACTTCCACAGGGTAGGGCACTGGCTTCTCAACAGGCACGTGCACGGGATAAGGTCTGTCGACGGGGACTTTCACGGGGTAAGGAACGGGTTTTTCAACGGGATAAGGCACTGGTCTATCAATATGGACTGGGTAAGGGCGGTCGACTGGGACCTTGATGGGTACGGCGATGGGCTTGGGAACAGCGACGGGGTATGGGCGTTCAACTGCGTAGGGCACATGTACGGGGTAGGGTTTGGGGATGGGGATGCCGACCTTCTGTGTGAGCGTGATGGTCTTGACGGCAGGCGCGTGATGGCTCAGCAGCAAGTTGGGAGAATATGAGATTGGTGCAGCGCCGTAGCTGGTAAGGCCATGACTGTAGGCGCCCAACAGCGGGAGACCGATGCCATGACCCGCGGCGGCGCCTAGACCGAAGCCCAGACCGGTACCGTAGCCCAGGCCGAGGTCATAGAGCCCTCGCTTGCGCTTGGTGGTCTCATCCTCGGGAGCAGCGTCCACCTTGGAACCGGCTACGGACTCCTGAGCGGTCGCAGCTGCCTTCTCCTCGGCGCGCGCTAGCGCCACCAGCGCCAACACGAGAAGCGCCACCTGTAACAGAACCATAGGACTTATCAGTGACGTAAACCACAAACAGGTGACAAACATATTTCAAAATTACGAAAAGACAGGTATGTTGATGCATTATATCATGAATGAAAATTTAAATAGTGTAGAAACTTTGTTTTTGCTAGTTAGAAGACTCATTTAACCCATTTAAAACTGTCGTTACTTTACCTCTCTATTTTCATTAGTATTAATGTACGCTTCACCCAACTTCTAGTTGTACACTTCTCTTTGAAGTATAATCTAGAGAAATTACTAAGAGAACTGGTCAGTGCTTTCTCCAATTTGTATCATGCACGACTCGAAACAAAAACACAATCTGATCGAGACAGTTCTCACTTCCTGCTACAAACGTAACACTTATTCCTTTCATCAGTTAAAAAATAGTTTTCTTCCATTGTATGGAACGTTGTACGCTGATAAACGACACAGATTGTCTCTTGCAGTCAATTTTGAAACATGAAGCTAATCTTTTTTTGTATCGGCTTCCTTTCTTGTCAACTCTGGTGGCATAGATTTTGGAATCCATTTGCATAAATGATACTAAGGTTGTATGCTGACATGAGATATTCATCGAATAAAAAGTTGCGTAGTGACAATAGAAGCTGACAACACTCTAGAATTGTCAAATTTAATCTCTGATGAGGTCTTTAGAAGACCAGTATTAAGTTGCCCGAAGGTAGAATTATATTGCTGAGTTTGAATGAATTGATGATTGTTGAAAACGAACATTACTTGTGTGAAACAATTGTTCCGTACAAGAGTGACGTGAAAATCTGACGTTAATACATTGATTCCATCGGACTTTGTCCCAGCTGTAAATACTTATTAGTGTTTAAAATTTGACCAACTTGTATACAATACAAAATCTATTGTTACAAGCCATTTATTCAAAGAGAGAATCTATTCTATATATTAAACATCCAGTTTAGTTATACTAGTTCTCACATCTTCCTTCGTTAAAGTAATGATTTAGAGAGAGAGAGAGACAGAAGAGTGGAAGTTGAGGTTACGTTATCTGTGAATGCGTTGCAGTTGCGGCGTGCACAGCACGTCAGTCGTGGCGACGTGAACTGCGCTCGTGCAGCGAAGGCGGAAACAGCTATCTCTGATCGGCTATCGACCGAACGATCGGTTTTCTGCTCGGGCGCCCGCGTGTCCGACGAGATCGTATGCACGGTGCACTTGCCTCGCGTTCGATATTAATTTTCCTTCCGACGTGTTGTCAGATTAGACATGTGAAATCCTATTCTGCTGAGGTAAGAACGGCAGCAAGACAGAGAAAATCTTAACGACTTGGCGCGGCCTTCAATAGCTTGACTTTTTTGCTCCTTATCGTAACTGGATTGGAATTCTGGTCTTAGCCTTGAATTACTGCAAAAGAAGTAGTGAGAAGGTAGCTGGATGTATGTTGTGCTGTTCGGTGTGATACGCCGATATTTCCGTGTTGCGTAAAGTAATTAGCAGTATTTACGTTGAGTAACCTTTGGTTCTGTTCTAAACACCTTTTTAAAACAAAGGAGTGTATTTGAAGCGTACTTTAAATTTAGAAGAAGAAAAAATCAATCGTAAAGTGTTGCCAATACTGTTGAGACGCGTATGTGTGAAACGATCCCTTGAGGAAGCTCGAACGAATACGGCAGCGTTTTGTTCGCTTGTGTCTTGTGGGAACATATGTCGGTGTAATACCTCTCTTGAGCGGCTGTTGTATGGATCCTTCATGAAGAGAATGTCAACGTGTCACTTCCACTACCGCGGGGCATAGTAGTCACGTTGACCTTTGTGCTTCGCGAAAGGTGCCTGTGTTTACTTTCGCTGTCGACTGAGTCTTACGCAGCAATTTCCAGTCCATGGTGACTTCTCTTGTAAAGTTTGAGACGGGTCAAGAAGTACGTAAAATAGCACGGTTAATTGTATATGTCCCTCTTCAGAAATTTCTTTTGAAACATTCGGGTAATAATCATATGGAGTTTATAAATATATCCTTTATTTTTAATTATCCTCTCTTTGAAATGAAATTAGG
Source organism: Laupala kohalensis (assembly GCA_002313205.1). Taxonomy (NCBI): domain Eukaryota; kingdom Metazoa; phylum Arthropoda; class Insecta; order Orthoptera; family Trigonidiidae; genus Laupala; species Laupala kohalensis. The sequence continues at coordinate 392,855 of NNCF01126273.1, forward strand.
TCTCAAATGATATTACTAACGTTGTGGTTTATTGGATAAGTTCATGATACATCCAAATTGGAGCTTGTTAGTGTCAATGTGAAGAAAATTGACATAAAATTACCAAGCAAAAACAAAACACAGCGGAGGTACTTTGTGCTGAATTTACCATGTATGTCAAAATACGCTCACATCAAATCCTTGTCGGTAACTGTGCCAATTCGAGAAGGTCCACACACCCCGAACCGCTACGCTAATGCGATTCTCTGAACGCCAGGTGCTGCCCCGTCCGACGAGCAGCCGCGCGCGCGCGCGCACACACACACACGTTGTGTCGGACGAGAGAAACTGTGCTTGACCATGGCATGCCACGACGTCATTAGACGCGGTTTCGCACGTGCGTCGACACATGCCCTTTCCGAGGAGGCGTCGCCGCTTTGCTCGCTAGCATTCGTCAGAGTCTCTGGTCGACCGATGCGGACGAAAGCTCTGACTGCCACCGCTTCCGGTCGACGCCACTTTCTTCGACGGACGCTGGCGTGCCACAGAGCTCTTCCTTCGACCCTTGGCGCTCTCTCCCTCTTTTTATTCGTACTGCAGGACTTTCTTGTCACTTGATTAAGTGTTATGCTCATTAAGTGAGTGTCATCGCTACATTCATCTTGTGATTCACTTTATCACCGGAAAACTAAGTAGACTCGTGTCTCCTTAAATACGTTCGGATCATTTACGTGGGATAACAATGAAACTTTTTTAAGAGTACGAAAAATTGAATATTTAGTAGGTTTTTAGTTTTATCTAATAAAATTGTAATTTTATCAAAATTATCGCAAGCAAACGTCCTATACATGCCGACAATTTTTCTATAACTTTTTCTTCAAGAATGTATCAGCTGCTTTGCATTTGGTGAAAATAGTTATTAATTACGACTGTTTAACTTTCCTTTACGGCATAATATTGATAAAAAGTTTCTGTTTCTCAGCTATGCGAAACACACAAAATTTGATCTGAAATTTGTCACAATGAAATTTTCCCGAACGCGAGTTTTTACAATTTTCTTTATAAACATGTTACAATAGAATGAAGGACGTCACGTATTTGCCAATTATGCAGAATTAATAAGTATTTTATTAATGGAAGACTCTCTTCTTCCATTCTGGGAGATTTATTTCTCAAGAGGCTTCTATATTGTGAATCACATACTTGTTTACAAATCAGGAAGCGTGTTGCATTTCTTTTCCGGACGACGACTTAGTCATCGTGCGTCTAGAGAAAGCCCGATCTGCGTTCAATTTACTCTGCAGCGGCAAAAAGTAGTTTAACTTATAGAGCAAAGGTGTCGCGAGAAGACAGTGAAAGGAAAGTCCATGTTACACTGCGCCGATGCAGAAACCGATCGCATAGGACGTCGTTGCCAATTGTGGCGATAACGTGTTCTCGTAATTCGTCCCGCGTCTGGCAGTGGCGCCCTAGGCGGGACTACCATTGACAGTGAAACATGTGTCTCTGGTGGTTGGTGCGCGTGTTTGCAGACTGCTGGAGAAGTACTTGCTCAAACTACTACTCTGAATTGGAGTTATCTGTTTCGGTGCTCCAATGGTTGAGCGAGATTTTCATTTCGTTTCTAACTATATATAGAATGAAAATCCAAAACTGAATTAATCAACACTTTTGATATTTTCCTATTAATGATCAATATTTTAAATATTTCATGATATGTTTAAATAAATTCAAAAGAGAACCTATGAATCCTCCTCAGTTCTGCGAGACTCACGACAATCTCAGTTCATAACATCTTGTTTGATATGTTTATACCCAATCTAGACCGTATTATCATATGCCGTAATTTAAGAAAGTAATAACCTGAAAGTAAACAACAGCATTTCTCGCATATTAACATGGATGCTGTATACGTAGAATTTTCATGGACTTTGACGGTTTAAGTGCTATTCTCGTAACAATTTACATAACCCGATTAGGTTATTTCTCTAGGGACGTACTCACGAAGAAAATCCCAATCCCAGGTGATAGTGTTGTCGCTCATCACCAAGTCATCCCGGGTTCAATTCCCGATAGGGCCAGAAAATTTGTAGCTTTTCACATGAATGTCCCGGTTCATGTAGATGTGACTACTGAAAACCTTCCTCTATTCAGCTCCTCCTAGTATAAATAATTCTAACTACTACTAACTACTTCTACTAATCTCTCCACATAGGTCAAGTTTCTGGTAAACCCAGCTAACCGGCCCACCTACTAACAATGTCCCACCACCCAACTCCTTGCTCCTATCGCTCCATGTAGATAAGCTTCAATAGCACGCTACATTTCCCATTTACAAATACTACAATATAAAAGTATCCCACACAATTGGTCAATTATAGAGAAGAGAAAATGTAATATGATATAAGTAGTATTCTTTTGGAATATTATATTTAAATCTAGACTCAGATACTGTTTGAAGACAGATTCAAAATTTAATAAAAATATGAGTCGAGCCATTGTGTTGTGCTCATGTCACCTGCTACGACGAATTGAGGCGACTCATCCTGTTGTGTCTTTGTGCACGGAAGAGGGGGAGGAGGGGGTGCTACGCAAGCGCCTCGCGTTGTCCAAATGGCTCGCGGGAGTCGCAATCTCCCTGGGGCGACGTCCGCCACCGACAACTCAAACGTTACGTAAGCGACGCCTTCGCTACGCTTGCTTCTACACTCACTGGCCTCTTTCGCACAATCTCACCACTCGCGTCCTCCTCCGCCCCGCCCCTTCACCCGCCAATTCACTACGCCCGCTCAAGCTTCCGCTCAGCCCCCTGCTGCTCACAACTGCCGTTTGCAAAGCTTCACCATTTCACACACTCTCGTTTTTGGTTGCATGCGCTCTCACTCGGGTGTTGTTTCTTCTCACCATTTCATCTTGATGGAGATATGGAACGCCCTCTATTCTCATTCCGAATCTCCTCCTCCTCGCATTTATTGTAACTGTACCGAATCATTTATCAGAACTGGCCCCTAGTTGCTGTAAGTACCAAAAGAATATTACGGTTTCAAATAATTTTTTCAAATGTACCAATGTGAATTTTTTTATTGAAATTTTTTACTCACATTATGAGCTTTTTAAACGGATTTGAATATGTTTATTTTGTCACGCTCATGATTCTTCGAACGGTGATTTTGGTTCTTGTAGGAGTTAAATGGGTGAGCATTCACGAAAACATGTCGTCGGGGCAAACCTGTCAAGTGCGAAGCTACGATGCCTTTGGATAAATGATTATTACTTTCGCTAAACACGTATCCTTTTGAATGTTTCGGAGAAAGTAAACTAGTAGCTCGAATGATGTTCTAGGTCATAACACCCAGCAGGTGCTGGAGAGATGATGTTGCGAAACGTGTAATTTCTGGACTGGTGAACACGCATGTTGCTATGTAATGACTGATTTTACGAAAATTCTCTTGTACTTTCGATACGAGCAAGAACCGAAACCAATTCGTACTTTCAGTTCCCGGCGTTTACGTTCAGTGATTATTCAACCAAGAATGTGTATTAAAAGTTTTTACTTATTCGCTGCATTGATGATAGGTTCCGAAGGAAAAAGCTGCATGAAAATTACACTGTAATAAAACAGCAACACTCAGTGAACTATCAGAAAATAATGTCTGAAACGAATCTTACATTGTACAATCAAGATTTCAATATCCATTTCCAGAAACAACCGTAAGAATTGTGAGTTATTTCTGGACTCAAAAAGTGTGTTCTGGATGAATAATAACAACCCTCTTTATATTCAAGAATAACTGCGAGTAAACAGTCAATGGCGATAGGAGTCATTCATCATGGTGCTAAACACGAAAGCGCGGGAAGGGAGTGGTTTGTGCCCATGACCGCCATGGATGGCGCATGCCCGTGGCGAGTGATGCATCAAGGCGCGAAGCTATGCATACTAATAGCAGGCGAATCGTTTAAAACACTCACTTGCTAGCGTCATTTCGTGTACCTTTGCCGTTATGTTTATGCGCGTTTTTAAGTAGGGTGAGGATTAGTATAATTGTAATATTTCACACGACCCTGTAAGTGGACATATTTTTTAAGTTTAACGTACAACATTTCGATGCTATTTCGGTCATTGTCACGTGAATATACATAAATAAATGAATTATCTTGATAAAATAAAATTAAAACAACAAACTACATACGTAAAAATAGTTCTATCGAAACAGGTTTAGTATTGTGAAAAGGTATTGTATGCGGTATGCTTGCTCAAAGATGGTGACTTGTTAAATACTTTATTTATCATTACATGACAGAATATTTTATTTTGCTTTGTTCAATTTCGAATTAGTACGGAATAGAATGTTTTATGAGACATTACCAGGTTTTCATGATTAAATTTTTATAAATTAAAATAAATGACAATTAAGAAATCCTTTGTTTACTGTCAATGCAAATATTCGAAAAGAAGATTGATCTTATTCTTTCTTAATTCACGTATTCGCTTGCGTAAAGCCTCTTCGATGTCCCAGCGTCAAAGACAGGCCCAAACAGGTTCACGAGGAGACTGACGGGTTTCTGAGAAGCTAACATGTAAGTGATGACCGTTTTTTTCCTTCCTTGTTGATCCTACTAAAAAACGAGGTTTGCGGAAGTACTTAACGCGGTACGATTCCCGATCAATATTATTTCTTCGTAATGGCGTTTCTTTTCAAGTTTGACAAATCGATGTAATATTTGATTGCTCAAGACGTGTCTCATTGTATTTGCGTTACGTTTGTCTGGTTATACAAAACTCTTTCTCTCAACTACGGAACGTGAAAGCATTTCTATGTTTGGGGATATTGGAAATATCGCATACGGAAGTTTATATTAGTTTTCTTGCACAATTATTGTACTGAAATACATAATTTTGTCACAAATTTGTTTCAGATATATATTTTTTGACTTTGTTTCGTGAAGTACAAGAAGATTTTCTTTTTTCGATTTTCATAATATTCGATTTTATCAAAAATTGTCTCGAGCGGCTTGTGGGATTTATATATTTCACTCTCACGTTCATGGTCAGTTTTCCCCAAATATTCATCATTATATTAAAATGTAGCCATGGTCTCTTTAAGAGCAAACAAAACTTCGCAAAAAAGTATTAATTTCGTAATTCTAATTGAATACCTGGGAGCAAAAATAAGACATCTCCAATTTTCTACTTCTGTGTTTACCAGGGAAACAAGTATAGAAAGAAGTTCTCTGTCGGTAAATAAAGAAATTAATAAACGTATTTTGAAAATGGATAAAAAAGAAACAGGTATACATATTTTAAAGCAACAATATTTCAGATGAAGTGGCTTTAAAGATTTTAAAAGAAAAACTTGAAATTTTTTAAGAAATAGAGCTGTCGTGTTGTTGCACCGAAAACTAAAATTGAATTTGGGAAGACTACGTTTCTCCTGCTGCTCCGAATGAATAACTACTAATTTCGATCGTATTGAAAATCACGAGTAAAATTATTACTGTAATAAGCAGAAATTGTGACGTATTGGATAATGATAAATAAAGAATAGTATGGTTAAAGGTGTATGTGTGATTCTCCGCTCTCTTTCCGATTTGTCCTTCGAAACTCGAAGAATTCGCGACGTCGCGCGTTGAGATTCCTTTACGTCGCGATCGAAAGTGTCTCCGGGGCACCGCGCCCCTCTCGCTGTCCTTGCCTCTATCTGCCTACCTACCGCGAGGCAAAGAGAAGGAAGGCGCGGAACGTGGGTGAGTGTTGCGGGCGCCCAGCAATCGATCGATCGTTTTCCGATCACGTTCATCACGTTTCCTTTTGTGAGGGAACGATCGGGTCCTACTTCGTGAATATTCGTCTGAGAATAATGAGTACATCACTGATTGGTTTTTGTTGCGTTACGAAAAACGAGGGTTTTAATATCCAAACAATATGGTCTATTGTCCATTTTCTTGTTGGAATTAACTACCCGTCATTAAAACCATGTTATCTATCGAATTTCTTAGCTTCTCAATTGCTTCTCATTAGTTTTGACTTTTACTTTTTATTTACTTTTTTATGGCTAGAATCACTTATCGAGCACAATATATTATGAAGCAGTCCGTACATTAAACTACGATTTACTCTAAAATCAACTCACACGAAACTTTTATTAAAATAATAGCATTATTTAAAAAGTCATCGATATTATTAATAATGCTCACTGATTATTCAAAATTTACTCGCGCACAATGACTGAGCTCTCACATTTGGACGAATCTCCTGTGGATAAATAAATATCAACGTTTTTCTCCCAGACAGGCGAACCTTATAAAAACTGGATTGAGACAGATGTGCGCCTTTGAGATATATGTTTGTGCAGTAAAACTCGTTACGGTCAATTTACCTTAATTTGAATAATGATATATAAGTAAAATGTAAAGAAAAACTAATTTAATCCTCGATTTTTTCCTTATTTTTGGTAAATGAAGTAGAAAATCAATAACGAAGTTTTTTGTTGAGGTCTCCTTTCGGGTGGAGTATAGATATATGCCTCACATCCTGCGTGGACGGTAGTGTATGAAATGACTGGAGGGGTGAGGGGGCCGTTGGGGGCCGGCCACTACACGCGATAGCGATGCCGAATTTACTGTCGCGAAAGTAGACCACAACGATATAGTAGTGCGAATATGTGATCATTGAGGTCCGGTTCGAAAAGCTACGTGGGCGCGCGGAAGCGTGTCAGCGTTTAGGACTCCCAATCCGTTTATCCTCTCCGTGGATCGTAACGAATCTCCAATACGTGCTTCTACATCGATAAAATAATTACGGATTCTCAAGCATGAACGAAGTCGGGAAACATAAAATATTATACAGGCATAATAAGTAATGAAAATATTATCGGGCTAAAGATGATACTGCAATAAAAACGAGTAAAATCTTCATATAAGTTGTGTATTGTATTATTTACATTAGTTGACATATTATCCAATTCATGAAATAAATTCTTATAAAAGCATGCATTTGTAAATAAATTATCATTTAATATTAAAATTTCATTTCAATCAAATCGTTGATAAAAAAGAATGTATTGTTGTTAAAGACACTTGCTTAAAGTTTTTTTATTCTCTTGCTTCAAGAGAAATGTAAAATCTCATCTTAGTATTTTATAGTTTCATTAACAATTACTTAAAATAATTTTGTATATCTTGTTGTAAATACCGCACATACAAATAATTATATTAATATTTTTCTTAGTTATGTTCTTGCAAATGAATCTATATCAAGTTGTAAATGTCTAAGATCGCTTATGACGCTAGCCGCGTCGGGTGCTTACCAAGCTCTTCATGTCTGTGAGCGAGGGTTGTACGAGGTCCAGTCGTCGACTGGTGCAGACCCCGCCGCGCCCGGCTCCTATATATACTTGCGACGGGCACACACTTTCCCTGGGCGTCGCAGCTCAGCCGCCCCGGCCACGCGCGGCCTCGTCGTGGCGGGGCGTTGTGGCGGGGTCCGGTGGATGACGGCGCGGGCGGCGGCGGGGCGGGGTGGCGGGTACAGGACCGCGATGGGGGTACTACTGCGAGACGACGTAGAGGTTCCAGCATCGAGACGCGTCTCCCCGCCGCGCCGCGCCGCACGCACGCACAGTCGGCGGCGGCGACCGTCGACGGAAGTGCGGAAGCGTCCCCGCACCCACCTCCCGACACGGCGTTCCCCGCCGCCACCGTCACGGCCAGTCCTCGACGGCCCGCGCGCACCCGCGGTCACAAGACCACAGTCGCTCCCGCCCACGCTCCCGATCCACGCACCCTTCGGGTCACGCACGGCGCGCGAGGGGTACGTACGAGTTGACGGCGAGGGTGATGCGTTACCAGGTTAGGAAATTACAGTTTTAGGGATTTTGAAGGGTCGCTTAGACTATTTGTTGTGCTGATAGTGGTCGTGTCGCATATTATGATCACATATCATGTACTGGTTGTTTCTCCGCTTCATGTATTGGTAAAATATTTTATATTTTACTATGATTATTGTTACCACGACACCATTAAAGGGGAGAACGTAATTTTACTTCTTCCTACATCATCATGGCGACTTCAATGGTTGGTTAGAAATGAACCCGTAATATTCTTTATGTGAATATTCCATAAATTATTCTACTAGTTTCTGAGGGAAGACAAGGTCGTATTTGGTATATTTCTATTTTTACTAATTCAACGAATGAAGAATACTTCTATGAGATGAATATTTTTTTAACTCATCCCATTTGAGAGGTACACATATTTTATAAATGTCGCTAGAATTTTAACCAATCCGAAACTTAATAGTATATTAAAATGTATTCCTCTACTCAACAGATTTATTGAGTAGACAACAGTTTACATAGTATTTGACTTTCGGTTTTACTCGTGTGTTAGGTTCGAAATAGTGAAAAGTGTGTGAAGAATTTCTGGCTGGGTCTTTGTTTCTCGTGCAGTGAAGTGAGAAAGGTCAGAGAACGGAGCACGTTTTACGATCGGCGCACTACTACTCTACGACGCTGCTTTAGTGTCGACCTTTCTTTCTCTCACGTAAGTAGTTTTCAGACATTTTTAACACTCGTCTAATCGGAACTTTATTATTTTTTCTTTTCTTAACACTTGCATCTATCGATCGTTTTGTCGGATTTTTTTGGCCACTTTTATCGAAAATAAAAGATCGTTTGTAAACGATCCTCTCCAAATTGGAGAGGAAGGCTCAAGTCCTTGAGAGACCGCCCCCCAAACGTCCTTGGATCGACACCCGCGCGGTACAATCTCCGGATTTAGGCCGAGAGAAGCGTAACACTGTGAGAACTTTAACGTCGACTCGTTATTTATTTATTTATTATTTCACGTCACACAACTCAAATTTGTCTTCTTTGAAACAGAACATTCAAATAAGTGCTATTTAGAAGATACACTTTTTCGCGGCTATCGTTTTCAAAATGTTATAACTGATAGGAATGAACTAAATTTGTCACAGTATTTAGGTTTTACTTAAAAAATATTTATTATTTTGAAGTAGCATATATCTAACCAATTATTATCAGAAATTTTTTTTAGATATGTGTAAACCGTACAGCGTTGCTCTGTTATTGAATGGACCAGTTCATTGATGAACTGCGTGAATTGTTTTATATGAAGTATCACGCTTCTTACTGAAGATATTAGGTCAGGGGATATTTATATCACTGTGAGATCTAACATTTCGTATTGCGTCAGTGTTATATCAAAATACCGTGTACAGCTCTCACTTGACATCACGTTTTCAGCTGTGTGAAAACGAAAGTAAAATAAATAATTACTTTTTACTGCGTTGTAATAAAAACAATACACCTTCCTGTTCCTTATTCCAAAGAACCTGTGTTGAAAAATACAGTACATAATGTATCCTTGTAGTTTTTCAAGATCTTTTTTTACTATACCACAAAGAATAACAGATCTTTAGCTATGGGTTCAATATTGTATCGTAACATGCATGATTTTAATTTATATTTCGTTACTTTCAGTTTATTTATATTTCAGTTCAAAATGCCATCTCAGAGATTGAAAAATTAAGAATTTTATAACTATATTGGTGAAAATATAAAGTTGAAAACAAATAAATAAATCTACATCGGACTTACAGGACTAAAAAAATTACTTTTATTCATTAAGGTAAGTTATGTTTCCCGTAAAACGTTATTCTCCTGTATGACCAACCTACATTGCTCAATTCACAAATGTTTAGCAAATAATAAACAAATGTAAATTACGGATCTTAACAAGGTATTTTGTGGCATGAAACATCAAGAAGGTAGCACGTGGACTAAGTTACTCTTTACTCCTTCAGAATCCCGTTACCGTATTGTATTTTTTCGTGCTCTTCGATACACAAAACTTATTTAAGACTACTAATGAAGAAGTTAGTATATCTCTCTCAATACATTCAACCTGGGATCGTAATACGTATTCAAAACAACTTGCAGTATTAGAACCTACGTAGGGAAAGGCATCCAATAACGTATGCTGTCAATGTACAATAAATTTCAAATTTGTGTGAAATTGATTATTTATTGTGTCTTTAATAAGATACGCTGGAGTCGTGTATTAAATAATGCCCAAGTAAAAGAGCCAATTTTCTTGTTAATATTCGTGTGTTCTACTTAGAAACTTAGGAAGATCACAGATCTGACTAACAAATATGTTTTTTTCTTTTACACATTCAAATATTTATTTTATTGATCATTCTCTTTATTAACTTCATACGTAATTTTGATGCACGATTTTTCCACCAGGAACTGAAAAATAAAATTAAAAAAGATGGTTCCTATTATTTACCATAATACATTTAGAAATCAAAATCATCATATATTTTTAATCACGACGGATTTTAAATATTTTAATTTTTATCTTTTTGAACAAATGTTTCTTAAGTGGATATTGACTGATAATTTTTAAAGAAAATAATTATATTAAAGACATTGTATTCGTATTTAAACCCTGTTATATTAAATTATATTATATTTGTATAATTTTCGTTTTTTAAACATTATATTAAAAGTCACAAAAGTTCTTATATAATGGATTTTTCGGATTGACTTTCCAAGAGCATATTTACGAAGTTTCTCTAGTTATACAAACATTGCCCGCACTGCATATTGACTGACACCCTTGCGTATCAAAAATAAATTTATGTTTTAAAGCGAAAGGGGAGTCCTTGAGAAATTTCAATTTTGGATTTTTACGACTGCCAAACGTGTGCTAATTTTTACTTCTATTCCCGAAATTGAAAAAATGTTAAAGTATATTAAAATACTTTTCTGACAATGAGATATATTTTTCCGTGTAATTTAATAAAAAAAATCAAGATGTTTGGAACGAACTTTCATTTTCACATAAATTCATTCATTGAAACTGATTTAGAAGAACGGTGCGATTAAATTAAAACGATCTTATTTAATTTCTGTTTTCATATTAATTTCTGTGAACAATTCTTTGAGTGACAAAATAAAGGGAAAAAAACTGTTTTTAAATAAAATAATGTAAAACTTTTGATTTTTTCGTAGTTATACAAAAAATTGTATAATTCCTACCTTGATCTTGACGTTTAATTTTGCTTGCCTGCTGTGACACGTAGCAGTCCCAAATTGAAAGGGAATTGAAGGCGTCCTATAAGAGGCGATCAGACAATTGGCCGTCGCCAATTAATTTAAGTGGTAGCGACTGCTAACGTTCCCGTGTCGACACCAGTCTCCCTCTGTCTGGGCCATCATTCTGCCCAATCAGTCTTTCTTTACTCTCAGTTAAGTCTCATGCCTCATCCTGCCATTCGTCTTTTAACTTCTCTAATACACTTTGCGATTCAAGCTCACCCCAATTTGTCGCGAAAGAAAATAGTACACTTTTATCTAAATTGTTGCTGAAAGAGACTCATCTAGAAACATGCACCACTTCATGTTAAAATGAATTCACAAACTTATGCCATTAACACTATTATTTTAAATACTGTATTATTTTTTATATCAGTTGAATTCAAAGACATTAAACAATTTTTCGATTAAAAATCATTAAAAAATTCCATTCAAATGAGTTATAATACTATAATTTTAATTGGCTTTATGGTACTTTTAAGTAAATTTTGACGGATATTTTAATTTCTAAAATGCTGAGTAGTCGTGGATTTAAACTAGAGATTTACTATCTAGCACAGCTTACATGTTGAAAAATTCATGCCACTTAGCTTCGTGTAACATTGTCTTTGAGTAGCAAATGGTATTCGAACGAGGAAGTTGTATAATACACTCGGCATGGGTGATTTAACCTTGCAACAGGTTTGAACGTACATCTGAAACAAAACTGTAGTCTTGTTTTACTGGACAATGTATGACAGTTCTCTTCTGTGTCGTGTTCGATATCCAGTCTACTTCCCGCTCCACTCCCTATCGAATATCGCAAACTCACACTTGTCTTCTTTTTACTTGCACTTTTCATCGACGCCTTTTCCCATCTGCTTCTTCGTTACTCAACGCTTTCTCCGTCTGTTTTATACACGTATACTCGTGTAGTTCCATGAATAGCTTTTGTCTGACGTCGTGTAAAAGATTCGCAGTTTCTCATCATTATTCTAGTTAATTAATTTCTGGACCCTCTTCATCTGTGCCTTCACCATTTGATACTGAGTCGTGGTCATCAATAAAATGTGCTGTATGTTATTTTCTTTTTGATCCGAGATGTTACTTTTGGCTAATTACTCAAGACAATTGATCAGATATTAAAAAGTGAAGAAAGAATACACAAATCGTGAAGTTGGTACAAATCTTGAAATAATGAATTCTGTAAAATGATGTGATGATTATATACTTATACAATGCATGTATTACTTTCATTAATATATTTCGATGAAACATAAACATTCGAGTCAAAGTATTAAGATTACTGTTTCATAGGAAAATCAAATTTAAACTGTTTTTCAAGTCTTTTATAACATTTTTGATTTGTCAAAGATTATTAATGTTATGATATAAGGCATTACTTGTAAATGCAACTCTAATATAAAACATATTCAAATAATTAATGTTATGTTTTAAATTACTTTATTTTTTATTCGTGAGATGAAATGCATGCGTAATAATAAAATCATATTCTAAATTCCGTCGATTCAACTAAATTCTCTTTGATGAGTGAGAAGGGTAAACTCGATCAAGTGGTACCTTCTATGGTTCTATTTCAAAGATATATCAACTATTACTGTTAAGAGTCTTCTAGTCCTAAGTTACAGACTCACATAATCGCATCTTATCTCCCCGTAATCTGAATAAAAGAATCATTTAGTTGCAACCTGAATTGCTAACCGCACTATACCTCGTAAGAGTTGACCAATGTCGTCATCAGTGTTTTTTCCTCAAACACCATTGACTTCCTGCATCATCACCATTATCACCACTTTAGTCTCCGTAACGCCCTCCTCTGAACATCTTCCCTGACAGCGTCTCCGCCTCCTCCCCCTCCTGAGCGGACCCATGGCGACCACGGGAGGCGCGCGTCGGAGAAAGTGGTCCAGAGCATCGATACGTTTCCCACCCCGACGCCAAGCCGTCGCCGTCGCCGCCGCCGCNCCGCCGCCGCCGCGACGCTCTGTCCACGTAACAATCAGAGACGCACGACGAAGCGCCTCCGCCGCCGCCGCCCTCGTCCTCTTCGTTGCAGCTCCAGCACGCCGCCGCCGCCGCGTCACTCGACGACGATCGCCTTTACGAAAGATTGCGTCAGCCGATGAATGGCAAGTGCCCAAGTTGGAGAACGTCTCTCTGGGGAATGGACCGCGGAGATCATTTAATTCGTTCACTTCTCTCACGGAATGCCAATTTCTTTATGAAGGAATTTGTGCCGCAAATGGACATCACCGATCCTATCCCGAAACAAAATAAACCCAACACATCATCAGCTTAACTTGACAAATCGAAAATGGAGGACTGTTTCGTTACATGATCCTGAGGGTATAACTTAGGCGCCTCAACTCACTGCTACAACCTGACAATTCTATCACAGTCCATACAGATTGAAGTCACATTTCTAGATTCTAAAGCTAGAGTTAAAAATGGGAGCTAAACTTCTGAGAAAACTTCAAGCTTCGTCTGAAAACTACTAATTTGAAGCTGTCAAGTGCTAGTATTAAATCGACGATATAATACTAGCTGTAGATCAAAGATTTCTAACTTGAAACCTTTGAATTTATTCTATATAAGTCATGCTGAGTGAATTACGATAACATTTATGACTGAGTGTATGTTAAAAGTCCTTGTAACAATAAACAAGGATTAATTGCAATACATGTACAAGAATATATACACATAGAATTTTAGAATATTTAGAAACATTTTCTTATCTATTCAGAATAATTATTAGGTTGTACATCAAGTCACATTGTTCCAAAAATAGACTCAAAATATTTTGTAATCAATTGTTTAAAGGTTGCGGCATCTTGTAATACAGATGATGAAATGGTTTTCTTTGACCGTTGTTTGGCTTATTTGAGAGGCACTCATCTGCGACCATATTGCGTCTTGGAAGCAGTTAGTGACATTTGGTCGACCATGATTGAGAGTCATTAAAATTAAGTAATATTTCGAAGAGGTTTTATTGCTCATGCTCCATGCTTAAGATTACATTTCTTCAAGTGTCTTCAATAATGTATAATAAAATCGGCGCAACCAATATTCGCTAAGATGAAAATTAAGTAGATTACTCAACAATTTGGTGAGTTTGAATTGGTAGCACAGTCATAACCATTCACGGATTGTGATGTCCTTCATGCACATTGTGACGACACAAAATTGATCGGATGACGGAGTATGAAAGGGTACGAACATGGATAGTTTAAGGTAGTCGGTAGATTAGAAAAAAAGTTATTCAAACATAAAATTAAATCTTTTAAAAGTCTCAACGTGTATAATGGATGAATATTTATTTTGATTGTGACTTTCGAAACACTCTTTACCGGCTGTTTAAGTATATACAAAAAATTCAACATTTTGAGGAAATACGCACATCTACATTAATTTTTTAAACATTTTTTATAGATGTCATCGGATAATCTGGAGAGATATTTAAATTTTTGTCACTGTTATTATCCTATCCATCACTGTCAGCCATTTCATGGGTGTACAGGAAAATTTAATGGCCCGCTTATACGTTCGTATAGTGTTCCATTTCATTTAACTCTTCGCCTTTTTCCCACGGATGTAAAAAATATAAATTTCGTGCATAAAAATATTAAAATCCAATTTTCTAGATTTCCCTACGTGTTTGAAAAAATTGCATAAAATCACAACTCTTTTAAAGTAATAAAATGTTATGGTTCGTTTCCCCATTATATAAGTGTTTTAATATGACACATCAACGAAAATTATAAGTTCTTAATCACCTTAAGAATGAACGAGTGAGAAAAAATTCATAGAGTCGAAAATGGAGTGAGCCGACGAAGAATTCGTATTTATCCTGTAAGTCCAAGACTTGTTGATTATCGAATACTTTCGCCCAGTGACAGATTACAGCACTAAAGAGGATGAGTCTTGAGATTTTACGGCTAGCTCTTGCTCCTCGTGACCGAGTACCTATCACGACCTTGGTGAACTACATTTCCACTCTCGATTGAGTCATTCGAGTGTAACTGAATACGTGTATTCCACCTCTTATGTACTTCCTACTCTCATTCCTTTATTGGTACGCGTACTTCTTATTCTGTTCTATTTCTCCGTGTATTCATGGTCAGTTTAAGTAACGACCAGGGTTAGGATACTTGGGGTAAATTATAGAATTATACCACAGTGCTTTTGTCTGCAGATGACCATCTTTAGAATCCCTTTTTTCCCTTTTCTGTTACCTTTATCCGTTTTCTCAAAACCGTGCCCCTAATCCTCCCTCTCCCCCTTTTACTGCAGTTTTGAATAATCTTCTTCCGTTTATGAGAGATATGACATGTGATATCCATTTATATGAATAATATCGGGTCTGTTTTAAGTATTTAATTAACTTTAATGTTTCCTCAGCTTGCAGTGAACTTTGTAAATTGTAAACCTAACAGAACGTGGGTACCTGACTGCAATTATTAAACGATTGGAAGAACTATGTCCCAAAAATAAAAAGAATAGATATGTTCATTTCCTTTGTCTTCTCCTTCTTCTTCTGATGAGTGATGACCTGATGTATTTATTTGTAACTCAATGAATTAGAATAAGAGTATGGTCTTTCTTTTTGGACATTTATGTTCCTCGAACAATTATATTCACTAATTTCATACCACAACTATAGTTGATTGAACACGATTTACTATTCTTGAACAGTAAGATATTTGAATGTATTCAATAGTACTAGTTTTTGAGTGAAATATTCGCTCACTTAACTTAAAGAAGGAAAAATCATCAAGAGAATGATACCACAGTGTGAACTTTTGTCTCTAGATGAACATCTTTAGAATCCCTTTTTTCACTTTTCTGTTATAATGTAAAATTTGGTTACGATTAGTTCGAGACTTCTAGTAAAATGTTTGAGAAAATCAGCTTACCTCAGTAAAATACTTAAACGTTTGTGGAAGTGCCGACTTACTATTTCTTTTCTCTTTCTTTCTTCTTCCTGTGGATTGTTCTGTCGTCACTTTTACCCGAAGTGATCCTTTTTAAAAAAATTTAAGGTCCGTAATCGCAGAATCCACACAAACAAGTTAATGGTATCGCACATTTAAAATGAATTGTTAGAGTTTGTAATGCTATACAGATGAGCATGAGATGAACGCCACCTGGAAGTTGAATTACGAATTTACGAAAATAGAATTAAATATGTATTTTATAGCAAATTATAAAATACATTCTATATAGTTAATATGATTGATTGCGATTCATTTGGAATCCAGAGAGTAATATTTGTAATGAAATCGTATTTTCGGAAATTGTTAAGTATGAAATGGGCTATTTACGAAATGTTACGTTTTAAAAATAAGACGTAGCGATTAGTAATTTGATAAAATTATATTCCATTTTATGCAAATAAATTTTTATTTATAATTTTTTTAATACAATCGCTTTAAAAATTAAAAATTTATTAAAACTTTTATGATTGATTATTTAAAAGCGTTTAAACTATTGGCGAAATCATCTGTGTATATTTCATATAGAGATATTTGAAATGTTTATGTACGTAATATGTAGATTTTTGTTCATTACCTTCATTTCTAATGGAAAGATATGTTTTTAGAAAGAGGAATAATATAGGAAATGGATTTTTTTTAAATTTCATAATCGTAATTGAAATTTGTAGAAAGTTTTGCGTAGATTTGATCTGTTCCGTACAATTGTGGCAGGAATTATTCAAAACTTGTGAAACTGCACTACCTGAAAGGGGAAGATTTGTAACGCTGAATCACACGTGGATTGGAAATCAGAAGTACGAATCCGAGTGCGTAGTAGGTCGGTGAAACGAAGTCAGTCGCGTAGGACGATATATTGCGAGGCGTTGCGTCGGGAAGCAATTACCCGAGCAGAGATCGGCTCGCGGCCACCGCTCTGCTCCAGCAGGTTCCGCACCGACCGCCTTCGCCACCGCAAACACCGTTGTCTCTGTTCCTGTGCTCATGTTTCTTTCCGATACTCGGAGCCCCATCGACGCGAATTCACGTTGCCTGCATTCCGTATAATCCGATCAAGTGCGTCCATTTACATTCCTTTCACTTGTGTAACATCCATATGAGTCTTGATACCCAGGTCTTTGAAAAGCTCGTTTTCTATAATAGTTTTCAATCTGTGTATCTAAAATGGTGTATCTGTGAAATTTCTTTTTTTATATCCGAATGAACATTCTTATGGATTGTATACGTTACTTAATAAACCATCGATAAAAATTGCGTGAGTTGTTTTTTTTCATATGACTTCAGAAAAAAATAAGTTGCAGTTGTTGTCAAGTATTTATTTGCCAATCTTGTTGCCAACTGTCTCCGGTCTGAGTTCTTTTTCATTTTTGCTCCCGTCGTAAACAAATTACGCGGAGTCCTTGGCAGCCAGTTTCTCAGGGAGCTCAATGCATCAATCATTAGAACCGATACTCACATCTAAATATCGGCTGTTGTGAATGGTGTGGTTAAAAATAT
Source organism: Laupala kohalensis (assembly GCA_002313205.1). NCBI lineage: Eukaryota > Metazoa > Arthropoda > Insecta > Orthoptera > Trigonidiidae > Laupala > Laupala kohalensis. The sequence goes on from NNCF01126273.1 coordinate 410,445, forward strand.
AGAATCTTGTTTGTCACTTTTATAATATCAATATGGCGTGAATGAAGTCATTACTCCTTTTAGGTACGTAACTGTGCTGAAGTATCAATCATTACCTCCGTGACTATAGTCACTTTCATCCATTCAAAATAGTATTCCTCACGTCTGTTACCATATATCTAAGTATTGAATTATTGTATTTTTTGGTACTCCATTTAGGACAACTTCCTTGATTTATCACTTTATATACTTGGTGAGGTAATAGTGAATAGGGCTAGTTGTTATGTACGGAATTACACTCTTTATCAGGGATTGACCTTTTTCCATATTTATCTTAGTACATTTCTCCCTTCATGGTAGGCAACACAGGAGATAATTTGATATGTTTTCTTAGTTTATTTTCATATTGCATGGGAAGTACACTTGAAACGTGTTGAATGATTTCCTTCTGGAATTGTCAAAATCATTGATTTCGTTTCCGTGTTTGGTCCCACCATCGTTGTACCATATCTCCAGCATTTTCATGCGTGTTTCATCCCTTCTCTCTACATCGTCGATTGTGTAATCTTCCGTGCTCCAGTAGTCGCGTTGCTCGTCTGACATGATGTGTAGTACTTTCATTGGACAGCGCACGCAACTACTACATTCCTCGTCGCCCTACCGCCGCGCAGACCTCTGTTGTGCACCTGCTCTTCCGCCAACGCCACTCCACTTGTTCCGCTGGAGCTGTGTCTCGGTGGCCAAATGGGTGGCTTCGGCACCTCGAACTGAGAGGACGAAATGGTCGCGCTGTCGTTGGGGGAAGGCGTCGGCGCTCGCCCGGAAACGTTGATGTGGATGGTGGAACATTAGTGACTGGAGAGCATTGGGGAATTTGGTGCCCGTAAATCCATCCCCCGCCTCATCGACCAAATGAAATACGAGTCCCATTGAACCAAACTTCCAAAATTTTCCGTACCCCCAGACCCTTGGTAGGTCTAAGTACCATACCTAAAAAAAACCCTAGATCTACCTCAGCTTGGAATAGATAACAAATTTGGAGAGACTAAGACAAATGGGTCTGATGTAGGTGAACGATACTTCAGGGTTGGGTTCTCAAGGGTATCCTCTGAGTCACCCTGCTCTGTCATTCACGAACCGTTAGTATTAGCTGTTGCGACCAGGAACCTCTACTCGTAGTGCAAGTGCTAATTGTATGAGAGTAAAATTGTACTAGAAATATCAAGGTCATGACAGTAACTGTATTTAAATATATGTGTCATTTTTAAAATAATTACATCCTGAAAATCGTCTTAATAATATTTCGGAGACGCTTTGAATTTAATGCCTAGAGATAATTTGTTTTATTGTTATACTGTTTAATACTGTTTTGAATACTAAATGATAATTTTACTCTGATAACATGTAATCTCAATAGTAGTACCCAAGGTAACCAGTCTCAAAACGACAATGTACGATTCGTTTGCATGAATGAAACAATTTATGGCAATATTACATGTTATTGTTTAACTACTCAGAACCATTTTGAATATGTCTCCTTTATCTAAACCTTGGTTCTCACAGTACTTTGACGTGTGAAAGGTGGTCGAGGAAGCAGTTGGAGCTCAATTGGCGTGCAAGTGTCCGCCGTGCTGAGTTCGAACCTCGCAATCTGCTCTAGTTTTAGCGGGGGCGGCAGCGGCGGATGTTGTAAATCACTCTCTGCGTAAAAAGCGGTTGCAGTTTCGACCGGACGCGTAAACCTGGCATTGGTTTCTTCGCTACGTTTCTTGCCCTCTGTCTTTATTTCGGAGTGGCCTAATTTAGGGATCATTAAGTGTTATGAAATTTCCGTTAGCGGAGAATAGATCTTAAGTGAACGAGGGAAGTGTTGGCAGGTTAGTGATATGAGTGACTAGGAAACGTGTAGAAATGCAAATGAACTTGGCTTGCCATATAAAATTAGTTCAGCCTTCGTACGCTCAACCGATCCGTAATATCAAGGTTGGTTAGTGTTGACGAGATCTTATTATTAATGTGCTCTTTGAAATGTCTTTGCAACCTGTTAAATGAAAGCATTCTGTTTCATCATTGTGCAATCGTTCATGTTTTAATTATGGTCAGTAAACCAGGAAACCAACGGGAGATTGTTTTTGAAACGAGTGTCAAATTAATGGAAACTTCATAAATTAAATGTCAACATCTAACTAAATCAGTATTAACTTCTCATTGAAATTCTCTGTTTAAATATATTCTATCAAATCTCTCTCGAGTAATTTTATATCATAAAACTGTTTTAGGTACTTTGACATCTCTTCAACAACGAGGTCTCATGGCACTGTTGTTATTCTATCTTATGGGTCGCTTATGAGAATTTTCTTACCTTGCACTTCATTGAAACGAATGGTGAAAATACAATTATGTAGCGGCAGAATTCTCCCAAGATAAATCTTTAGAGAAAACTACAGAATCATCTGTGTTTGGTTGAACTCGTATTATTTCCCGATTAAACTCAACACAGTTTATGATCAATATTAACCAACCACTTACAGAATTACTTCCCCTACCGAGGGAAGTGCCTTACATCACCTCTCCCATGAAGCACGATCATCCAATCACGCCTTCCGCCCTTTCCCGTGCGAGGGCGGAGCCCTTCGTGGGTAGAACTGCCGCGGTCACGACGAGGTCAGTCCGTGGTCACGTCGTTGTCCTCTTGTCGGGGTCGAAGTACAGGCCCTCTGCGCGTGACTGGGCACCGTGTCTCAGTTCCCTTCCGAGACTGAACTTTCGCGATGTGGCACCCAGCGACGAATGTCCGTCCGTTCCCCAGAAAATGTTTGAGCTGATTGTCGACTCCGATTGGGAGGAAAGAGAGGAGAATGACTTCAATGTGATAAAGAAACTAAACGGCATTAACAAATAACGGAAGTTATTATTACAAACGGTAGAAGGAAACAGTTGTTAAAGCCGTGAGAATGTAAAGGTATTCTACGTTAATGGAAATACTATTAAATGGAAACAGGATTTATTCTTAGGGAAACTATCTGTTGATGAATTTGCACTACAGGATATGGTGATTCCTATGCTACTCAACGAAGACAGCATTGAGATTCAAATCATCCATTACCAGACTGCAATCAATATTAGTTAGTGGTGACCAAACATGAAAAACGATTCTAAAGGTATTGTGATGATAAATTGACTACCCAATGAAATTTTAGAACAATTTTTATGAGAATTGGCATTGAAAGAAGTTATTTTTTACCAGCTTAATTTTTTTGTTTAAGTCGGAATCGTGTCTGACTGGTTTAAGATTTACATCTTACAAGATTTAACTAGATGAAATGGCGATACATAATGAAAACAATTGATATGATGGAAATAGATATCTGAAATGCATAATAACATACAGTTTTAATAAACCGGTCCTCATCTATCCTCGTACTCTCCCCATTTTTTCGGACATTTACACTTCTTGTTATGTGTAATCGGCATGCTCAAGCGATTTCACGTGCAACGCGAAGGAGCTGATGTCAGAATACTAAACAGAATAAAGTCGCGAAGCGTATGACAGAATACGAAAGGAATCCAGGAAGAATCTGCGAAGCAAAAATCAGAATACGTGATGTCCACATTCATTGCATCACCAGTCTGACCAGCGCTCGAGAAAGCAGTGAACTTACCGCTGCCACCAATTTACGACAACTTCCAGTTTAGAGCAAGACCGGAAGAGCGGAAGGAAGCGAGGAGGTTCTGAGGAAGTGAGGAGCGCCGGTGTCGGACGGGAGCGGAGGGAGCAAGTCCGCACGGAGAAATCCCGTGCTGATGCGGACCTGCCGGACCGGTCGATCGGTCGGTCGGTCGGACTAGACGGGACCCTCCCGGAGATCGCTGGACACTAACGGATTCACTACTTTCCGCTTTCATTTGCGCACCTTCGCTCTTTTTCAGGTGGGAGATGTTGTTCAGCGGAGAGGTTGAAGCGACTCTGAGAGTGGCGCTGCCGAATTCCATTATTGAGTAACTTATATTTCGTTATTACCTTATTGACCACATTGGCAAGGCTCACATGTTGTTGCGTTTTAGGGTGAAATTAAATGTGCATAGTATTATTAATTAATTGACACGATTTTTCGTTTCCCCATAAACTTATGGTGTTGAGTTCTGCATGTTATATCATCGTTAATATCCTCATGTTATATCATCGTTGTGGTACTTGTAAGCTAGTTTCGTTCATACAGCATTAAAACTGCGTCGTGACTCCTTAATGGAGATAAGTCTTTTACTTATTACGTCGAGAAAGCGTAACATTTTTCCATTTTATAAGATATTTTATCGCATCTTAAAAATAAATAATATTTTTATTTTAATATTCTCAAATCGATATTACTGAACATTATAAGCTGAGGAGAAAATTTAGATAAATATTCGAACCAATTCAAGTCGTAAGGCATAACCAAAATGTCTCTAGCCATAAACAGTTTAAAAATGAATAAATTGATTATTTTTCTCGAATTATTTCGGAATCTTAACGAGAAGATATTTTTACGAATTCTGATGAATCACTCGTTTTTACTTAATGCTGATAAACATTTTAAGTGGAGTATAGGTGGACAATACAGTGGTGGAAAGAGAAAAAAATAGTGATGATTGAAGGAAATCTTCAATGAATTGTCAAGAATTTTGCGTCTTAGGAATATCAACATTTATCTGCAATGCATCATTTTTCTACAGTTCTAGTAAAATTTATGTAATTAATTGCATATGCAACAGAATTAATGACATTATGGTACAACAAAGAAACAACATAAACTTCCATTAAACCAAATCAATTGAATAGCAGCAACACAAAAACAAATCAATCTGGGCTGATCTCCAATTATGTGATCACAACGAAGGTAAACTTCAAGAAGATAGTCTGTTGACGTTAATGACATCGGTATTGGGTTTTTATTTTACCATTTAATGATGATGTCGAAGAGTATATTCTCCTCTACAGGTTTTGAAGGTCTTTCATGGTCTACATTCCAGACGGTTACGAATGCAACTGGAATTTTTTCCTTTCGTTTGAAGGTCGTCAAGCCTTACATGTTTTATATTCGGTTAACTGCTAAGTCAATAACTAATTCTGAAAAATGTGACACAAAACTAAAAATTAGGTGTCAGGTATAAAAAATATTTCCATCGTGTAAATATTTAAAAATAGTGTAATATTTTATACGACGTCTACGTTAATAGGTAGTATGAACGTTCCAGACGCTAGTCGAGCACATAACAATATTTATGAAACTTGCAATAATCTTACCTATTTTGTTTATACTAGAAGTAGTCACTATAACAGTTATTCGTGAATTATGATGTATATAAAACTGAAAATGATTAATCGTACCGTTTGAGTTCAAACTATGTATTTGAAAATGGTCTCTAATTTGACTAGAGTTCTCCAATTTTGCAATAGTTTCCGTTGAATAACTTTCTTAATTCTACCAAAAGGTTGGACAAATTTCGTTCAATTTTTTCTACAATAAATTTGTGACACGGGTGATAGATTTTTATACGAATATAATTGAGAATTACATTAGAATTTTGTAAAAACATTCCCTTTATAGACTGCGCACAAGGGTCCAAGCAAATTTAAGAAGGTTTTACTCAAATATTATCACCACGAAGTTCAATTTTCTTTCGAAAAATTAATAGATAATGATTTTTTCTTTCGTTTAAAAAAATTGTGATTTTTCATAACATTCTTCGGTCGCTCATAAGACCTGCAGAAGACAATTTTTTTATTTAACTCATTTCGTTTCGACTGCTATTTTGATCATCAGGTGAATGTACATTAATAAATTTATTACCTTGACAACACAAAATAAACAACTAAAGATATACATAAAATAATTCTATGAAAAATATAAAGTAATAATTCCTCTAAAGGTTATGGGTTAAAATTAAAAAAACAAAGATTTTCTAAGAGGTTGTACAATATAATAATATTAATATGATTGTAGAAAATTGAATGGTCAGTTTAAAACTAGTGCTAATAAAATGTTCTCCACAGTAGAAGACATAAATATGTAAGGAGAGAATATTAGACTAACATGTGCTAAGAGTGTTCCACAGCATTCTCATTCCGAACAGTGTTCAAGAGTTTACGACGCAACTTTGCATTCTTTGTCGAAGAGATGACTGGATAACGGCACTTCCAGCGGCGACCGCAACAGCGGAACAACCAGATACGAAGGACACTCGTGCCGCTGGTCGAGAAAGGGCGCTGTGGCCAGATGTCAGGGAACAACGTCATCGCCCCCTCAACCGATACAAAAGATCTCGATGATTATCAATATTTGCATAAGGAATCCCACTTTAAACACTGTCCTTCTTGTAGTAAAAATACAAAATTTCATCAAGCTACTGTGATAATTTATACTACTCCGTACTAGCTTACTCATCCAACAATGCAGAGAAAAAACTAAGATGAGAATTTGCAATATTGACGGGATATAGTTTTAGTATTCAAAAGGCTCATTAAGAAAGGCAATTTTAAGGGAGTAAATTTTGGTCCATATCTGAGTTTTTAACCTTTTTGTATTTTGAGTGAATTTTGCAAATTAATTGAGACATTACCTCAATTTTTGTATGTACAGGTTATTATAAATACCTAAAAATAACAAGAAAAAAACAAGTTTCTGGGTGTTTCAACATTTTTTTCTTCTAATAATGCAAATTGATGGTAATGTTTCAGTTGTATGCTATTTATGCTAGTGACTTGGTATAATATTTTCTCTAAATTTCGCGAATTAATTGATATGTAAGTTCGATTTTTGCAATAAAAATTTCTATTTTTTCTACATTAAATTAAAACTATTTTAAAACAACAAACATTCGGATGCGAAAACGGTCAATTAATTTATTGATATACTAATGCATTTGTAAATTATATTCAAACGTATCTGAGAATGTTTCATTTAAAATGGTCTAGTTCTTTGAAGGTATCGCGAAGTTCGGAGGAAATTTTTGTACAGCCAATTTGCTAGTGTGAGTCATTCACATAATGTATCTTCTTGTTTTTCCTCAAGACCAACTCATATACATTAATTTGGTGTGTAGATGTTTCACTCTTAAACGTTTTAGCCATTTTATGTATTCTAACAAACTAAATTTAACCTGGAAGTATACGTAACATAGATCCAACATCTCTCCTTCTCAATTCCCTCTCGCAAGTCATGGTTTGGTGGAAGAGCAGGCCTTATGACCTAAACCTCACCACAATAAATAAATAAATAAAATATATACATTTGTGTAGTGGTACCAGAAAATCCGAGGATCTTATACATATTATTTAAGGAGTACCACGGACGCAAATGGTTGTTCTAATATATATATCGAATCATGTTTCTTATATGAAATCTATGAACATTTTCGTGATACTAAACTTTCCCTAAATAAATTATACTCTAAATAAATTAATATCATATAGACTTCTGAGACATCTATATTATGTATCATGCGGGATTTGAGTTCTTTGCAATGACAACAAAATAAATCTTTTCAAGAAAATCAATTCAATTAAAGAAGATGAACTTGCCAATACACTGTTAATATGAATTATTTCATAATAGTCAATTACATTATTTTAATTGTGTAAATGTCTACGTAGAACGTCAAAATGTTTAAAGTAACGCAATTAAGTAAGTCCAATAATGTTTCTCCAAACGTCTGCGTGAAAGCGACTCGATTCTTTTTAATAAGGAAATTTTGTAACATAGTAAATACTTACACACCATGAAGTAAAATATTGTAATTCTGTATTATTTTACCTCATTGAAGATTTATTTAAAAATATTATATATTAGTGATTTTTTTTACAAATTGCGCAGTTCACAAAAATATCCTACGAATTGTCTGGTTACTTCACATTCATTGAAGAGTCTACGATGTAATTGCGAGACGTCTCTTGTTCTGTGACAATGCTAAGACGACCTTACCGGGTATGCGCCTTGGAGGTTGCATCAATGGCAGCAACGCTATTTTTCATGGAGGCTAGCTTGCTTGCGTGGGCGAGGAAGACGCAAGGTCGATTCATCTTCCTCCGGCAGATTCCGCGCCGCCACGGTTCCATCGTCGTCTTCCACCTCAACTTCCCAACGTTCTTTCACTGGTACGAAAGCTGTCTCCTAAGAATACACTCTTCAATTTGCTTTTTTAACTTCCTTTGTTACGTTTAATATTACATTCATATATTTCAGTACAGCCGTATTTCTCAAACATTTTGCCATTCAGTCCAACAAATTTCTTTGTAGGCGATCATGATACAAAATAAAAGATTGAATGTCAGCATGATGCTTAATGAACTTGATATTACATATAATGGACAAATTATCGTAACCGAAATACATATTAGGGAATATAGACTTACTTGTTATAAAACATTATAAACGTTCTTTCCGACTTCAATATATTTCTCAAATGAAGTTTATTACAAGTTTTTATATGTTTTTTACTTCACCTGTTAGTTTTTTGATAAGTTTGGGCCAAATCGTGCAACTGAATTGTAAACCAGTTCCCCCCAACCGATTGAACTGAAATTTGTCACATATATAAATCCAATGACAATGCAATATTATGATGTCTAATTAGTATATCCTACTAAAAATAAACGTATTTACTATCCTTATCTCTGAAAATGATTTAATATTTGTTGTTCAATTATTTGCCTTCAAAAATCGTGTCATGTAAAATGTTCAACAAAGTAGATACCAATTAATTTCATTGGTTGGTAAGTAAGTACTTTCCGAAGTGTGTATTTTCTTTACAATTCGTGCAACAAACGTTTTAAATGCAAATAATATAAAAGATTAAATCATTATCAACGATAAAGATGTAAGTTCGTTCATTTTTATTAGGACCTACTTATGTGAAATATGTATGGAGGTATTAGCATTTGGCATTGCATGACCATAATAAAAACCTAAATTTATTATATTCGTTTTAGTACATGACTTAAATGAAATCTTCTTTTTCAAAAGGTATTTTATTAAAAAAGTTATTATTCTTTTCGAGCAAGATACCATTTCTACGTGACACAATACGTGCGAAAATGTTCTAAATTCAAGATATAAGACAGGATGTATTATGCCCGTGTGTCCTATGGCCGACAGCTAAGAATATCTCGTCAGTCCTTCGCGATCCGTTATTTTTTTGCATTAATATCTTCTCTCAGTACCGCGTTGTTGTTCGAATATGATATCCCGTACAGCAGACGACTAGTGCACTCGTGAGAATGAGTAGGGACGAAATTATAACGCTTTCATCTGAGAATTTACTTCTCGGATTGTTATTCATTATCCATATTCTACGATATTACCAATTATGCCACACAAATCCATTCTCGTCGGTAAAAATGTATAATGTATAATATTAAAAATTCAGATAATGTCAATATGGCTAATATTTTACAGGGAATAATTTACTACATACAATAAACCACTACAAAAGAAATGTAACGGTTGACATTTTTTGAAAAACTCCCCAGCGTTTCGTATCAGAGAGTAGATTTTACAAAAAGTACCTGTTGGTTCAAACTTGTTGCATGAAGCGCTTGAATGGAGCCCATACTGTTTCCCTTCATTTACATAGTTATGTAGCGTGACGCGCTTCAAAGCACATGTGAAAGGTTTCGACTCATAACTTCCCTTTAAACTTTACGATCATGAATGTATCTCGTTACATATCAGTGAAGATAGAAAAAAACTAATGACATTTGAGTCAACTAACTGTATTGTATAATGGACAGTAATGATGCATCAGCTTGGTATCAGAGTCGTTTGGACTTCAAGACGCTTCGGAGTTTTAAGCTCGTTACGTTTTACATGATAATTTATTGACACACATTATTTTTAAATAAAAGATTTGATTTTACAAACTAATCAAATTAATTCTATTTCTCCTCGAATCAATAAATCCTTGCCATTTCTTTATGTACTAAAAATTTAAAATGTTCTTACGAGATGTAGAAAGATACTTGATATTGTACATTATGTCCTTTCATGCTTATTTTATTTCAAAAAATCCCATAAAATTGTATAAATTCGTAAATTGATCCCGAACAAAACAGGACCGATGTGGTAAAAGAACTTTCATTCCACCATCTCACTGATAAAATCTAATGTTTTGATAATAAAGCCTGCAGCTAACTCTCAGAACACAGTTGCTCTCCCTGCGTATATAGCCAAGTGTCGAAACTTCGCCTCCCAAGGACAGAATATTTCTCTTCCTGCTATAACGTAACCCGCGCGCAGGAAAGATGCCTTCCGAAAATAGTCTCGTAAGAGTGTGGAGTATTACGGTTTCAGTAGCAGAGCTTTCGGCGAAGCCTCTTGACCCAACATGACGCAAAGCATTTGGCAAACTAACTTGAATAATGAACTCGTGGGACTAGTAGAGGCCGCGTTTGAGACACCGTGCCGGATACACCTCTTTGTTCCCAACGGGGCAAAGAAGCTGTCCAGAGACGTTTGTCGAGCCATGGAGAAAACAATGAATCTACATGTACACTAAATGCCAAAAGAGGTTATGCAGTTTTACAGATGTTTATATTCATAAACATTTTATTTCAACTGATGTATTTAATATATGTGCCGTGGTAGTAGGTCCTTGTCTAGTCATGAGAATAACCATAATCAATCGAAGAATCTATGATTTACCTGGATTTTTTTTTCTAAAATAATCGTCACTGGCGCGAAATCATTGTATATTTTAATGTTTGTTTCCGACTTGGTTTAGTCACTGCGACGATTAGGTTAGGTTAAGTTAAGTTAAGTTAGATTAGGTTAGGTTAGGTTAGGTTAGGTTATGCTCCATTAGGAATCTATGGCAACCGATAATGATAGAAATGAAATACCAAATAATTCGTCAATTAACTATTACACAACATTTTTCGTTGGAATGATATGATAATCAATGAATGGCACAGGTCGTAATGGAGAAGAAAGATAAAAAGAAAATAATGAAGGTACGTGTTCGTGCTATTGACCCCTTCCAACGAAGAAAATCTACCTGACAAACATCTCGACTACAATGTCGACGTTATTCAAACTTAATCAATATTATTATGGCCAGTTTTAGAGAAATGAATGGTATTAAATTCTTTCTTATTAATTTACACTCACGAGTAAAATGTATTGAAAAATAATCACATTTTGTGAGAATAATCAGATTTCATTGGAAGTAGTAATTGTTATTCGAGATGTTGCATAAGAGAGTTAAATTGCACATAGAATAAGCGGTACGTAAACCTATTAATGTTATTTTAAGAAAAAATTTAATATGAAATAATTTAACGTGGAATTGATGGTTAAATTGATGGTTTACTTGACATGAGTGAATTCCTATATATCCTTTAATGAGTTAAATACAGACCAGCGTACCAGTATGTTTATTTTAAAACATAGCTGAATTATCAATGTATTTAGCGAGAACATGATAAGTCTCGATTCCCCGCTAGGCCGAAGTTGGTAAGATTTTCTGATGGAGTTTCCCTCATCTATTCCATACAGGTCTGTTTGTCCCATACATTCAACATCTCTCCTTCTCAATTTCTTCAGCCTAAAATTGTAAGTGACAATTAGTTAATCAATGACTAAGTAAAATCAATGATAGTAAACTTTAAAAAAGATATTCGACTACGAATGTGGTTACATTAATTTAATCAACTCTCCTCGTTCTGGTTGTTTCAACGTTTCGATATTGACGCTCAGGCAAGCCTGTGAGATTTTGCTGCATGGCAAATATTTCATTATTTTTTACTCAAAGAAAATCTCCACTTGCAATGTTACTGTAATCACTGACAACGTTAGGACTGTCCAACCTGCATTTAGAATATTGGGAAAACTGAAGTAACTTGGGTTCCAATGACAAAAGTATTAATGAAGCACGCAATTTTAAAATTAATTGAATTTTTTAGGCACACAAGTCTTGTAATCCTGGATAGTTTGAAAAGAGTGTTTAGCAATATTCTATTATTTCTTTTGTGCAGTAATATTTTTAGTTTTATCCAAAATATTCTGTCCCCCGAGACCAAGCGTCCTGGAGTGACTCCTCCACTCAAACCATCCCTCGCTACGCCACTGCATCATATTCTGAACCCCACTGCATAACGAATAAGAGATAAAATGAAGAACATCGCAACAAACATTACAACTTCAACAAGTGGGAGGTATTGTTTGGATTCGTATCATTGTATTATAAATTTGGAAAAAAAATGTACAGAAGCATCTATATTGCCGCTAGATCCGATCATCAGTTTTTGCGTCATTCGCCCTCTGACCTGTAGCCCCGATCGGTGGCACGAATCATGTCTCTGGAGCAAGCCAGACCTCTTCGTCGCTCTTTCCCTCCCTTGACCTTTGCCCCCTCCTGCTTCATTGATGGTAGCGACATAGCTTGTCTGTTCTTTACGATCCACGACCACGGCGCGGGGCGACCCCTTTGATACAGGTGTTTCTAGTGTCCGGCGCCGCGTCGCCTCTGACGCCACCGCCTTGTACCTCGCACCCAAATACCACCCTTTTTTTGTATCACTAATTTTCTCGTTGTACTGGGAAGTAATAAAGTTTAATTGGGTTTGATGTCACTTTTTTTATTCAGGACGCATAGTGTCCGAGTTAAACTCTTCGGAACAATTAAATATTTAGTAATAAGACACAAAAGTTATTTTAGGAAATTTATTATCATGATTGGAAGAAAAACGAAATCGCCTACCACGAAAGGAACACTTCAATAGATTCTACACCAACATTTTTCATAATAATTTAAATTAATTAAAATCTCTTAATTACTCTGGAAAAGAACATTTTTAGTAGCATCCTAACATTTTGTGTCTTATAATTGCCGGGAAGCACGTATTCAACATCTTTGTTTTTACTAAACATTTTCGATAAGGGCGAATATATCCAGGAGATGATACGAAGCTGCTATGTAAAGAGCGCCATTAATTACCGAATAATTAACGATTTCGAATTCTTCAACAAACATTCGTATTTAACACACAAAAATATTACAAATGAACTTATGTTTTGAAGCAAGTAGGCTGCACATTTTACATCATTCTTTGCTCAGATTCAGTGAACAATGAAAAGTGCTTTACGTTGACTGTAATACTGTAACAAGGTCATGAATGGCTGTTTATGATTTTACTACTGCCATTTCTCTGGTAAAAGCTTTTACCTTTAGGTGGCCACACAACGTCTTTTTTAGTGATGTGTTATTAATTACATCGTTTGAACTCATTTGATTCTTCATGGTAAAAAATGCGGTTCTTTGTTTTCTTGATATTACCTTTTGTACAGAAGTCATAATCGCTTGCTCGTGAGACCCTAAAAATCTTATAATGAGGTGCAAAATGCCGTGTTTATTATCTCTTCAATCATTGATCGTTGGAACAATTGGTTGTAATTTCGGTGAAAGGAACCTTTCAATTACTGACACTGTGTTTTACTTCTTAATTCAATTTTGGGCATTCAACGCCATAAAATTAAATGCAACATCAATACTGTTCTACTGCTTCCTTCTCTTTATTTTAAAGTGGTATACTACTTGAAAGAACATTTACGTTTTATTTAAATCTATAAATTTATCCATTAAACAAAATTGATGACTGCCATGTCGTAACTCAGTTACTTTTCCAAGACACAGTGTTTACTTTTAAATCAAGTCATGCTGTTGTCATACCTCCGTTTTAGTTTAATGTGTATCTATATTTTATCTCTCGGAATCATGTCGTATAACATTTGTCTGATGAATCATCATTTAAAGCAACATAACATTAACGTACACATTGTATAGTTTTGGTCAAAGTTGCATTTGAACAATTTGTATTTTGTTTTCAGACCTTTGGTAGAACTTTCACTTTATAGCTCTATGTAAATTAATGTGGGTCATTTATGTCGAAAACGGTTATAAATATTTTTCACGTCTACTATTGTTTAAAAGATAAGAATTTTCCTCTTAAATATTATTATTTGGTACGAACAAAAAAGTCTATGAAATTTGTTGAATCCGCTTATGTTTCTGTTTTGCGGAAGGGATTCATTTCATCAATGATTGGTAGTGTAAAACGCCGGTGAATTTATGCGTGAAAAGTGAACTGAATTGAATTCTTTTTATGTACTATTATCCTCTATAATAAATTGGCCGTCGATAAATCAGACGATCTTCGTTCACCGCGACTCCCTTCGACTCCGTTGGTCGAAAGTGAACGTGACACGCTCAGCGAATACAAACTAGCATCGTGACCGAGAGCTCTACTTACACGTCTACACTTTTTTTTCTTCTTCCAAGCGACGTCGGCGGCGTCTCGAAGTCGGGCAGCGGATGTGCGAAAGTGCTCCGTCAACAGATGAATTAACCTGGTTGAGTGGCTGCTGGTCACTTGCACTTTCAAAAGTAGTTCTACCTGCTACAAGTTAGAACAACCTCGTGAAATAGGGTCGATCATGTTTGAAACCAATTTATAATACATAATTTTTCTTTAAAGTTTTGGACGAACACAGTTTAGAGAATAAAAATTTAGAAAATTTTGAGAACCAGGATTTAACAACTATTTATTTCAATACATTTCGTGGCTTTCGTTTTACAGCACTCTTAATGTGAACCGGAAATAATAATTACAAATTTTCGCTCTAAAAATGTAACAAAATTATGGGGCGTAACGTATAATTTAGTTATCATGTCTTTGTGTGTTATTGTATGTGAGTGAGATAAATTCGAGAAAAAATAAATTGTTTAGGGGATCCGGTGTTGTTAGAATATTTACAATTAAAAGAAGATGTTATTCATTCGTCCATGTTATTGATGCACGATATCTTTTCGACATTCATCCGTGCTATATATTGAAAACCTAATTGTTAAGTTTCAAAGCACTTTTGTGGAGTTTGAAAAATACAATTCATTGAACACTTGTCCAATGCATAGTACCATAGACATTGAGGGATAATTGTAGCTTTCAAGATTCAAAATCTAAGAGTGTTTATGATAAATTTAAAGTCTTAGTCGAGTCTGTAATTAACGAATGTAACAGACATAGAACAAAAAACAGGACGTGGAAATGGTTATCCTAAGTTAGAGCGCTTAAGTTGCCCACAATAAAGGAAGATGAATGTCGCAGGTGAAGCGTTGGAGGAACCTACAAGGAGAGAGGATTTTTAGGAACTACAGTACAGGTTCTGAATGCTAGTTAGGGCACAAGTATCACATGCAGCTTTGAGAACAATCAAGACTGTTGCAAGTCACAAGACACAAGTCTATTTTTTAAAGTTCACAGTTGTTCAAGACATCGATGCATAAAACAGAGATATTATGTAAAGGAAATGTTACCATCATTACACGAAAAACTAAAACTGCTGGTGTAATTTTTTATATTCACTTTTCGTCTTTTTTAAAAATGGCTGTCTCGTAAGATTAACAAATTAATTGTAGCCGTAGAAGAACGAAATAAACTGAAACTTTTGTTTATTCGAAATAAATTATATATTAATGACGTAAGCGAAAAAGAAACACAAACAGCAATACTTCCCCAACAAATTACTTTTCTTAAATTTTGATGATAAACGTTCAGGATAGTGATATACAGCGAAAAATAAGATATTTGAAATGGTTAATGTGTTTCGAAATCCATTAGCTCGACCTTCATGAAGATCTGTGCTCCAGTTCCCAAGCAGACATTCACCTCACTGTGGGTGGATTGTGACGTTGCGCGTGACAAATTTGAAATTATGCGCGTTCCTCTGCGACGGGCAGGTTCTTATTAGGAAATAATCTATTGCGAAGGATCCTCTTTTGTTCGAACTGTCTTTCATTCTTTTTCATCTTATGAAATTGCGTCTTTCATTTATCGTTTGAAACTGGAGCTAGGCGATCAGTGGTGATAGTGCTCTCCCTGCTAGCTATGGGTATGGTGGTCTGATTCAAGCGGAAGCGTTTTGTAATGGGCAAAATGGTACTCACGGTTCCCCCGACATTCATATTCATTCAATAACCCCTCAACCCCTACTCCTCCACTTCCATGAGGATACTCAGAAATAAAGATGTGGTAGGGATAATCGTCTAGAACAGCGCTGTCCAACTAGCGACCCGCGAAACTTTTTCATGACCAACGAGTTACAGTGTGCTTTACATCAAATTTTTCATCAAACATGGGGACAAAACTGAAGGTTATAAATCTATACTGTCAAAATTAATATTTGATGTGGTATGTACGGTGAGAGGAAATAGAGAATTGGGTTCGGAATTACACCGTCGCACGTTACTATATGAAACCATCTTATTATAATTTTGAAATATAACACATAAGTTTTATTCTTTGGGCACTTTCTGCCAAACTCCATCCCGTGCCGGCCTGATCAATCGAAATTTATTTGAAAATGGTCAGCATGCTACGTAGAACAGTGCTGTTCTGGAACACTCCCTCTGTGTAGCCTTCGCACAATCAAGCCGTACGAAATATTAAATGGAGCTCATAAGATTTTATACAAAGTGTACTATAAGGACTTCACAAAGTTATATATTAAAGTTATGCGCAGGTATTTTATTATGAATTAACAATTTTTTTGCAATTCTTTTGTTTAACGTATGTGCAATATTCTATACATCTCGTATTATTTTAGAGGACTAAATTTGATATAATACTAAATATTTATAGTTACTTTTTTAGGTTTTACTAGGTAAAATGTTTCAATGTTTTAGAATAATTGTTTACTCTTTGTAATTTACTTTCTAACTGCAAAGTAATTCTCAACCTAAATGCTTTATTCTGGTACCTATTTGCTTTAAGTAAAGCAAGGACGACAGCTCAATCACATTCTTAATTTTTCAATGTCTTGTGGAAGTAAACCAAATTAGACGCATTTGTTGTTTAGAAGTGCATCTAGAACTAATTGGACTCCATTTAATTGATTAGCGTTTCTGTTGAAAATGCATTTGAACTATATAACTTCTTGTCTTTCTAATGAATTACTTAATTTGGACCAGTCAGCAGGATTTCTAGATTCTAGATCTGAAGGTTCATGACCAGATTACATTCACTATTTATTGCGTATTATTACTGTCTCTAATGTCTCTCATAATTACCACAGAATTTCTTGACTTCAGTGGTTTTTCATTTTGTGTAAGTATTCTGGAAACATGGAGGTGTCGTCCAAATAACGATGCATTATATTGTTGAAGATTCAATTAAAACCGTACTTTTATGGAATACGAAGAATTACTATCACAATAAATAAAATTATAATACAGGAAAAATTTCAATATTTATAAATTGTATTATTAATATAAGAACATTGGCCTGATAAAATATGTATTGATATTTAAAAAAGTAACATCTACACCATATTATACACACTGTGTTCTTTATTACAAAAGAAAACAAGAAATGGGGTAATATTAATGGATATTTTTTGTACTACACAGTTTATTTCTTAACTAAGAGCAATGACGCATTAGTCATCTTTTAACTTTTTGAAAAGAGATGCTATCTAGTGATACATTTTCTTTTTGAGAAGTGTACTACACAAAAGGATTTCTGATTATATGGCCTGTTTAGGGCGCTGGAAATCGTAGGATGGTAAATGTTATACTTATTTGATAACGTTATGGTCAGGAACAAATAAGATTCCTGCAAAACATTATTTTTCACTGTTATTCTGTTCATCATTTTATTGGTTTACCCGCTCACAATTATAATATACGTTTAAAATTAGATTTTTACAACTTTAGAAGTATTGACACGACGTATTGTACAACTACGTCCATTACAAACGACTCCAAGTTATGAAGAAGATGAAAGTTAATTGTTCCCTTGTATTCGTAATTGAGTGGTTAGTTTGAGTATGGTTTACCTAAAAAAGTAAAAGAGTAAAATAATTTTAAAAAAGTAAAAGAGTAAATAAACATTAAATATTGTGATGAATGTTGAACAAGCCGTGTTCACCAGAAGCACAGGCTTTGGCATTGAGCTCGTACGAGAAGACGTCGCGTCGTGAGAAGCAGGGAGTGGGTGGGCGGGCGTTGGCGTGGGAAGTTGGCTATCCGCGCTGCTTCCTGTCCCATTCCTGCCCCGCCCTTGTATCTATCGATGGTGCATCTCTGCGGGTCAAGGACTCGAACCCCTGACCCTCGCTCTACCCACGTTTATGTTCCGCGCCTCGGAAAAGGAGAATGGTGTAGGTAGGAGGATGTGTATACAGCCATGGATTAATCTACTTCATGACTGGACGTAATATATACGACCAAGAGTGGCGACATCTTTCACTCACAAAGAAGAATATTAAAAATAACTTGTTGGCTATAAAATAGAGTTATTCTTCTCCAACATTTATATAGGCTTTGGCATCTGCATTACGGCTATTATAAAGTGTCTTTATAATCGTATTCTGTGATGAGTTGAAGCAACTGATGTGAGCTACAAACATATTAACGGTATAAAGAAAGGATTAGTTAAAGAAAGAAATAATCGTTTACATCACAATGTAACAATATAAGCGGTGATGTCCATAGAGATTGACAGAATGACTAATTTATCAAAAACTGTCACAGACAGGATCTTGCAATTTTGAAGGGATGTTGCATATACATTTTCTGTCAGAATGGTTTATAGAGAAAACATTCATTTAATTTTTGTTTATTGTTGTATTATAGAGTTTATTGTTAATTTTTCGTCCCACGCTATATTAAATCCACTTATAAATATTTTTAATAGTTCTTTATCGGAAGGAGTGTATCCTAACATATTTAGGAGAACTAAAGAAAAATTTTACACAAGAAAGGAAACAAACTTAATATTGGAAATTACCGACCAATATCTCTACTACCCGCTTTCTCAAAAATCCTAGAAAAATTGTTCTATAAGCGTCTTCTAGATTTTTTATCAAAAAATAACATTCTCTCTGACGATCAACACGGTTTTAGGAAATTCTTTTCCACTACAAGCGCCATATTTTCTTTCTTAAATGATGTTGCCACATCTCTCGACCGAGGAGAAAATCCTCAGGGTGTATTTCTTGACTTATCCAAAGCATTCGATGTCATCGATCACGAAATTCTCCTTTCCAAATTGCATTCTTTAGGTATTCGTGGACTTCCACATCAATGGCTAACTTCTTACTTAAATGATAGATATCAACAGGTCGAAATATCCTATACTAAAAATAAAATACTTCAGCATTGTATTTCAGAAACAAAGCCACTTACTTGCGGAGAACCCCAAGGTCCAATTCTCGGACCTATACTCTTTTTATTGCATGTGAACGACATGTCATCATCCAAATCAGATTGCAAAATGGTTCATTTTGCTGATGACACTAATTAACTATGTAAATACGCCAACGCTCAAAACGTTTTGTCTAATCTTTCGACTTGGTTCCATGCAAATCGTCTCATTGTAAACACTGCCAAAACAGTGTCTATGTCATTTCACAATAGTATCACAAAATCGTTACCCCAGGTTTCTCTTTCTTTAAACGGAACACAATTAAAAACTGTTACGAACACAAAATTCTTAGGTCTCCATATTCAAGACAACCTCAAATGGAATTGTCACGCTGACAATCTTAATTCCCAATTAAGCAAATTGTGTTACGCATTCCGAATCTTAGTTAACGTAGATAGTCCACGTGTTTCCCGTTGCGTATATTTTGCAAACGTTTACTCCCATTTACGTTACGGCATTACCTTCTGGGGCAATTCCTGTCAGAGAATTCAAACTTTCAGAATTCAGAAGAGAATAGTTCGGAGAATTTGTAAATCTCACCCCCGAAACTCTTGTAAACCTTTATTCAAGGACTTAAATATCTTAACACTTCCCTGCACTTATATTTATAAAACGGTCGTGTTTGTTAAGACTCAATTACTGAAGTGCCACCCTTGCTTCATACGAAACAGTCTCGTTCACGAACACAATTCTCGCAATAGTAATAATATTCATCGTCCTAGAGTATCAACCACTCTTTACCAAAATGGACCATACAATTCGGGAATCGTTCTATATAATTCCCTGCCCAAGAATATAAAAGTTATTATGAAACTGATCTCTTCAAATCCGCGGTTAAAAACTACCTCCTTCACTAGTGCTTCTACACTGTAAAAGAATTTATTGATTTTAATAAAAGCTAAATTCGTCTTGTACTTTATCACGCCATTGCTGTAGTACTTTTTTAAATAAATTATAACAATTTCGAAAACTATTTTCTTGCATGATTGTGTTGCAGTATGGCTCATATTAATTTAGTTTTATGTGAACTCAACTTTGGCTCGGTTGTGTACATTAATTCTGTAGCCCTATCCTAGCCCGGGTTTTGCTCTGTTTTTCCTTCGTGTAGAGGCGGATTTTTTTACAGATTCTCTAGACTTTGTCTAGGAGCAACTATTGTAACAAGAAATCGTTAATTTAGTGTTATTTCAATTCTTAAAAACTATTCTCAGAATAATCTATAGTTCGTTAATAATTGTACATGTACATTTTTTGCGTTAAATTACAGTCATATTGACATTATATTTGTATTTTAACTCGCAGCTGACTTTTTATCTTATCTAGGAATTTTTGCTGAAAGTTTTGAATCCGCCTCTGCCTTAGGGTCTTTGATCTTAATTGATGGGATGGTCCCTTGCTTGCTTCCGGAGAGTAAATTAGTTTATTGTCCTCCGCGTGGTCATTATTACTGCTTTTTTTTGATAATTTTTTTATTAATTTGAGCTGAGCAAAAATTAAATCGTGAAATGACGCCCACAAAACATGTCAATGTTAGTTTCATTCAAGCAAGTTTAATATTTTTAAATTTTTGCTGTTGGGTTTATGGACCAAAACAAGGAGAATTAGATGTAGAGAGAATTAGATGTAGAGATATTACGCAATAGTACCACCTTAGTCAAGTACAAGTCGCAATGCATGTTAGAGGACATGATATCCTTAAATGGAGAAGTTCGTTCTTCAGAAAATTCTACTTTAATCCGTGACAACCTTCACCGCATAAAATATAAATCTATGACCAGTCGCTTCTGCGAGACCTTGGTTTCTAATTGGCGTTTCTCTGTGGTGTTTATTTATTTCATGATTGATAAACGCATTGCTGTATTTAAGATTCGATTTATCTTTTTTCTGTAGTGATATGAGAGAAATAAAAATGATGCGCCTAATTATAAAGCTCTTGTACTTTAACATTTTTTAATGCTATAATATAACTTATTTTAAATCTCTCATTTCATGTATTATTTCATACGATGACTTTTGCTTTTACTTCATTGATACTTTTTAATGATCTAGGTACAACAGTATCTGTTAGAAAAACTGTACAAATTAAGCAAGAAATCTATTATATTTTACCATTGATGTAAAATATTTAGAGGTAATGTATTCACTCAAATTTATATTTAAAATTTCTTTTTATTCCGATTTTCTAGAACATTCTCCTTCTGTTAATTGATAAAAAAAAATTGATTAGTGTTTTATATTCATGATTCTTAAAGAAAAATATATACCAACATGTTTACTCCGCGGTTTTAAGTCATTTACTCGGTATCCTGATACGTAGATGATTTATTACTATGACTCGTGTTCTTTTGTACCTTTCATGATATGTTACGCACTCTACGTACATAGTTGTTCCTTACATCAATCACTGCATTTTCCTTCACTCACATTGTCAGTATTTTACTTCCCAGTCCTCCTACCCCTATTTTCTGCTTATTTTCTTTATTGGAGGGTCAGACCTATGACAATAGAAATTGAAAGAGTGGGTAGGATTGCGAGTTTCCAGATGTCAATCGGTGCAAAGCTTCGTCACTTCCCTTTTTGCACATTCGCTCGGGCTAGAGAAGGTTGAGTCGACGCCGTTCATATGAGATCAACCCAAGCGATTCCAAACACTGTTTTAACTGCGTCACATATCAACGCCACTTTCTACATGGTGGATTACAACCGTCTAAGCTGTATTTCTTTCTGGTCTATGTAACCCTCTCCCTCCCAATTTCACCCTCATCATAACGCTCCTAACTGCACCGAAGCAACCCTCCAAGCAACACTGTTACGCGGGCTGCTGCATTGTCCATAGCACTTTACCACATGGCGTGAACGCGGGTTAGCGACGCAAGTGTTGCTTACTTAGCGTGGAAACCTTATTTCGCGATCTTTGTCGTCGCGCTCTGCAGACACCTCCCCTCCACTTTCCTTGTGACGACAACGGTAACTGCTTCGACTTGTTCACAAGCGCACACTCGCCCCTTGGCGCCCCAGTGCACACGGTCGCCGTGCGAATAGGCTCTGCGTCTTATTGAGGAGTTACACCACGCACAACGAGTCTTCTGCACACTGACTCGTCAGTGACTCAATCTCAGCGAAGTGACAAATCGAAAGAAAATGTAACATTTGACAAATAAGGATGAAAAAAGAAAACTCAATCATTTTATCTTCCGTACATATTCATGGCATGATCATGTTGACAATTACCTTATAAAAATTACACAAATTTATCTACATGACGCATTCATGTAGTTTCACTACGTCATGAAATCGTGGGAAAATACTCGAGTAAGTGTGCAGTGAATACAAGTAAAATTATTGTAATTTGTACTTTAGAATAATGTTTTGAGAGATTGTAAATAGTTATACTCCCATATTAAATTGCTCCTTTTGAATGACAACTTTATATAACGTTTTGTATGTTTTCATTTTCCCACGACTTACTTCCAGTTTCAGAGAGAAACGCTAATTATGTGTACATGTTAACTAATTTGTATTTTACATCTACCAATTATTTTTTGGAAATGTGGTTAAAGATAACACTAATATGCATTGCCTTAAGTTTGTAATATATGTGTTTAGACATTTTTGTTAACTATGACTCAATTATTGGTTTTATTACAAAAAAATGTAGCTATTGTTCAGAATGAGCTGCGAAATGCAATTTTTTAACGTGACTTATTTAGTTTCTGGTTGACTATGAGAATTTCTCAAAACAACTCAGGTATATTTACTACTAGCTGAGAACCCGCAGCTTTGCTCGCGTGAATTCTGTAATTTTATTTTTTCTCATATCCTCATTGGTATCAACTGAGAATGTTATCCATTAATGTTGGAGGTTATATAATATTATTATTGGTGTGTGCACTCAATCCCTTATTTTCACTAATGAGATTCAAAAAAAAAAGTTTTTAACACCAATTTTTCCATTTCGCACCTTTAGGAGTGAATTTTTGTTAAATTTTTTCTTATCGGACATTTTTTATCATTTTTATGTCACACTCTTCCCAACACCAAACTCTAGGGCGTCGTGTACCTCATGTGGGTACATTGTATTTGTAAATACGATTATTCATCTCAGAATACACAATAACTATGGATTCGAAACTAATATCGGTCTTTTTACGTCATTTTTACGTCTCACCCTTTACGCCCCCACCTCCAAGAATACAGTGCTCCTAAGGGATCCCATCTTAAACATAACGGAATTGGTAGTTGAAACATCTCGTCAAACCTAAAGCTATGTATCCGATATATCTTTTTATATTTCAATATTAGTTTTCAATTATTTTTATCCATAAACCCATTTCCACCCGCCCACCCAAGGGGTGCTAGTGTTAGATTCATGAGGGCTGAGTCCAGGCTTTTAAGATATCGGGATTTCACTATCAACTCAGCGACACTAAAAATTATGAACTCGTCTCTGATGTCGTGTTTGATATTTTTGTCATGGTATCCCCTTCCCTAGGGGTGCACGAGTTTATACGGGCTGATTGTGGACTTTGACGTCTTCGAGAACTTCGTTTCTACGAATTTCAGCGGCCCAGAAAACTACGATCTCAACACTAATATCGTCACTTTCGATTATTTTTACATTTCACTCCTTTTCATCCCAATACAAAGGGTGTTTATTTCTTGTGGGGGTAGATCGTGGGTTTAAGTGGCATTGAGAATGTCACTCTTCTCTTCAGTGGACCCAAAAAAGATTTATTCAACATCAATGTCGGTCGTTCTAATAATGTTTCCTGTCCTTCATTTGCACCACTACCTTAATGATGCTAGGGGTACATTGTCTCAATGTGGACTGATTGTTAACTTAGAAAGCATCTGGGACGTTCTTATCCATCCCAACACCACAAAAATCTATGGTAGACCTAGATTTTAGATTTTTCCATTATTTTCACACGTCATTCCTTTCTCACCCCCGCCCTTGGGGTGCAGGAGATGTCTTATCCACATAATGCTTATTGTCATATAGTGAGTCATCTGTATATCATGTTTGGTTGAAATTGTTCAAGGTACTCTAGAGTTATGCTGGGATACATAAAACATTCCATCCCACATTTCACGCCCTTAGGGATGAATTTTCGTTAAATCCTTTCTTAGCTGATGCCGACTCCCTACAAGGAATCTACCTGCCAAATTTCAGATTTGTAGGCTTCGTGGTTTTTGAGATTTCGTGTTTAGCCAGTGAGTGGTATTACGCTTATATAGATAAAATTTTTGATATAGGAAAAAATATTTTTAATATAATTTTAAAAACATTTTGGTGTGAAAATAATCTTGTGTTAAGAAATTACACGAATTTATAACAATTCTTTTGTTGGTAGTGATAAATATTTATACAAGGATGATAAATACATAAAATAGCAAAAAACCGTTATGTAAATAGCCCCTAGTTTATAGGTTCAAATTCTTCGAGGATGTTGCTCAGAGAATCTCCCTTGTAAGATTTTATGAAAACATATTGCACGATCGAGTAATGTATTAATTCAAAAATAATTTAATTTGGTAAATTAATTCAAATTGCTTAGCTTTCAATCTCTCTAACCCTTTGAATACCTCTAGTCATGTACATTTTGGTTGTTATACGAAAAGAGAAAGATACCAAGAGAGCTTCGTCGTGAGTTTATTACTTATTTATTAACATTCGATTAGAGTTCTTCGTAATTTTTTTTGCTAACATGTTTTGAAATTCTGTTAAAACAAAATATTTTTGAATGCCAAAATTTTCAGGATATATCAAGATTGTGTAATCATTCTTCTTTCCATAATTTTGTAATTTTCAACTCCTGGAAGAGTTACTTGATAATACGCTATCCCAAGACCGTGTAGTGTCTTCCGTTTGCTATAAAACCCGTATTCTCTTTGAGATGTATACTTGGAAACATCACGAAGAAAGTCCTTATAAGATTCCAAGATTATCTTTTTTTCGTGAAACACATTCACGTGTAGAATAGAGTCATTCCTATTCCAACGCATGAGTTCCGAGTTATCGCACCTCGGCGTTTCGTAAATAATTACCGCTCTGTGTAAGTCTCACGTTGCTCCCACACGCGGAACTGCCGTACGAGTAATAGCAGCTTGCTTGGCGAAAGAATTCGCCGAGGCACAATGCGCGTCCAGTGAATGCGTTCACACCTCTCGCTCGCTCGCCACCCACACGACGGAGAACCACCTTTCACGGAGAGGGCGGGAGGGCGCTTACAATGACTGAGGCGGCGGTCAGTGGGCAATGGAGGCCGGACACGCGGCACCTGGCACTGCAGTCGATTCTTCCACTTAACGTACGGGGGCTCGAGTTAGTAAGGCGCGGGTTGTGTAACCACAGAGATGCTGGGCGGGAGAACGCGGGTTCGATCTATAGAAAGGGCGTATAGTGGGAGTTTTTTGTTAGGGTATTCCTTCACCCAAACATCCTTTCAACCTTAAATTTGCTTAGCTGGAAGACACATCGATCTATGAGACATTAAATAATAATAATTTTGTAATTATTAGTTAATAATTACGTAAATTGACTAATTGCAAAGTTTTCTATATGTGTACCGCTATGTTTCTCTCCACGAAAGTTACTGGTGGTAGGTAAAGCACAAATGTGGTCGGAAAGAATCACAGAAAACAGACAGAAAATAATAAAAATACAATAAGGAAGAATCTTTCGAAACAAAATTGCAGAGGAGTAAAGGTTTCCAGGAGAAACCTAAGAAAAAGGCGGGTGCAGGATGGACGGAGGAAAGAAAAGATAAACATAGAGAAAGAATGGAGTGATGGAAAGAGAAGAAGAAAGGAAAACCCAGTTAAAGTTAAACCCAGAAAAATGGTCGTAGACGATAGTGGTTTATACGAATAGTAGTAGTAATAATAATAATAATAATAATAATAATAATAGCCTATTTCTAACATCATCCAATATGTGGGTGTGTGATTGTTTTTCCATTTCAGAAATAATCTTATGATAATAATTTTAATGATGGCTCGCTGAACCCGAGCGAATAAAATGTACAAGAAGTTAAAGAATGAAAAAATAATAAGCAATAAGTGTATCACCTTCCAGTACAACTTACAACTTCTTCCAGATAGTGCGCAACATTGATCTGCCCGAACATTCACGTAATGTAATTCACAAGCAACGGCTTCTTCCATTATCTGCGTTGCTTTTTACAAATTGTAGTATCCATACAAACAGTTAGAAGACGGTATTTTTTAAATTATTTATTGTATTTTATTTTCCAATTCCGTTTTGTGGGACGCGAAAGGGAGGATGTTAAAGAACTGATGACAATTAGAAATTAATTTGTTTTAAATCGAATTATTTAAAAAAATTAGTACATAGTTGAAATGTTAGATTACGCTAACTTCCAAGTCTAAGAAATTATTATCTTTACGGTGGAATCTCATTTTTGACAATCCGTTTAACGCGACGGAGGAAACACGGCTGTTTTTTTAGTTAGCTTCCTGAGATATAGTGATAATGAACGTAAGGACGTGGATTTGTGAATCGAAATGAGTTTTTAACTTTCTTTTTGTGTAAATGATTTTCGAGATAGTTTTTCCAAATCTTACATGAAATATGAACAAATACAACGCAAATGAATCTAAACATCTCATTAACAAACCGTGTAGTACAATATACTATGTATTTATAAACAAACAATGTCGTACAAACAACATATATTTTTATTAACAAACCAAAAAGGAGAGAGTGATTCAATCTATTAAATCATATAGGAAATGGGAATACAATACAAAAATCCTTCATCGAACTTCCTTATATTTTTGTTTTTAATAATAATTTCTCGTGTAATTTTTTTCATTTTTTTTGTAATGTATATTGTCCAATACATTTTCAGTTCGTGTCATTATACTACACATTTTTTCTCTGCGTTTTGTTTCAGTTACGTTGTAATTGTTTTGTTTTCGATTCCCACATCGGCCGTGTATGTGGGAGTGTGTAATCAAGCTCCCATCTATTCTATCATACACCATAATATTGATATATCCGTTTGACTTTAGCGAGGCCATTCGGTCATCACGACTTGCTTCAACCTATTTCTTCATTTCATATTCTATGGCCATATTCGCATGCGAAAATGCTATGACCTGCAGAGCGTACTGTGAATTGAGTAACGCTCTCTTTCTTATGCATGGGTAAGAAATTCGTTCAACAGACTGTTTACATTGTGCGGAGGTTAAAAAGCGGTTAGTTAACAAACAATGCAACTTTCAGGGTAGAATAATGTCATAACGAAACAAATTTATTGCCTGGCTCATGTTATACAACTAACGTTTCCTCTGTGATTTACATTCAGCATTGAAACTGTACCATTTATTATCTCCCATAAAATTTCAATTTGTTTGATTTGTTTTTTGATAATAATATGCTTGTACACAATGCACTTTGTGAATGGAGGTTTCTCAATGACTTTTTAAATATACCTGGTTAACACACGATGTTTTGGTAATATTGAGTGTGTCTTTTGTGGCACACTGGGATTGCTACCTAACATTCACTAAGGAGGCTATGAGAAACACTGCGATTACCTAACTGTTTTCTGCCCTTACTCGCTCCCGATTCTCACGAGTTGCAATCGTAACAAGAACACTAAATTAGCATGTGCGTGAGAATTTTTATTTGATTAAGTTCAATTCTCATGTGAATTCGTATTACACTTAGAAAGTACATGATCATTCCAAGCTAAAATATGTTCTGATAGCGGAGCAAACATATCTTACAGCTATCAAAAGAAAAGGAATATTTCGAATATCATTCAACATATACATTTTATCATTATCTGAGTGGCCCCTATGGATGGTATTACGTTAATTAGCGTTATATTAGTCGTTTCATACATTGAGGCTATTTTCTGTATACATGTTTCAGTCTTACTCATCGGAAAAAACACATACCTATTGTCGACTACAGGTTCATCTATATAAAATATTTTCTATGCCACCCACTTGTTCGTATAGTGTTGCCAATTTCCTTCTTCCAGTTGAAGTACCGGTTTGTGTCACACCTACAGAGTAAACTTTTCCCTTCAGTGGTTCACCTTCAATGACACACAAGCGCCTCGACTCTAAGAGCTATAGAGTGCTGCCCAGCATGCTTCTGTTCTCAGATGTACCAAATTACCCTAATGTAATTACCATTAAATCACATATTGAATGATATTTGAAAATAAATATTTCAAAAAGCCTTTTTTAAACACTTTGTTTCACGATTTCCATTTTTGGTATCTCAATATAAAAGTTCTGATATTATCATCCTCGGAGATATAAATATAAAAATATAATTATTTTTTATAAAAAATGTCACAAAATGTTTGAATTAAATTCCCATGTTCATAACTAAAGAAAAGTGAATTTTTTACATGAGAATGAAAAATGCAAGAATCCGACATTTGATTCCCATTCATTTTAGTACAAGATATTTGCAGCACACTTCTTACATTTTCAACAGTAGAAGTGTCTTTGGTTTCTTTAAATAGTTAAGTGAAGCATTTATATACTTATGTATGAGAAGCATATCGCTTTCTGTGTCCAACTGTGGATGGTTACATTTCCATTATTGAATTTGTCTGTAGCCTCTGCACGACATTACGCTCATGTCCCATGCGAGAGAAAAGTTATCATATCAATTTTTAAGAGCAACTTGATTTAGAAAGTTACAGATAGAAAAAGAATAGAGATAGGCTTCAACAATCCGCCTTTGACACTGTGGTCCTTACGCTTTCTTAAATTTGGCTCATGATTCCTAAATAGCATCGTTTTTTTTCCTTCACACCCTCATAAAGCAACCAAATGAACATTTCCCTCGGAATTGGAGGTCTAATCATGAGATATAGCTTGAATGTAGGAAGAACCCTAATGGAAAGGTGCAAAAGAAAGGAATCGGTGGCTTTTATGTCCACTCAATTACTCTACCGATCCCTTTCTCCTGTTTCGTGTATCAGCGAACACGCGGAACCGCCTCTTTCATAGGCCAAGTGTCACTAATCAGATGTGGGCCACCAGGAACGGACAACGGTCGCTTACATAAAAGATGTATTATCGTCACACTCTTACGGCCATCATACCTTCGCGAATAATTGAACTTCGGTCCGCGTGTTCCCACTTAGTACAAGCGAGTGCAGACTAGCACTTCCTGTGCCTTATCTGACAGCGGCAGTTCCCAGGCGCCTGCATTGGAGCATATCTTGATGTCGCAGTTGAATCTCTTAATGACACAGGCTGTCGCGCGTTTCTTATCTTCGAGTTATTTCGAACCATTGTGTGAGTTTAAGTTAATTAAAGATAACTAAATATAAGACAGTGCTCCTTAATTTGTTTGGGATTGCATATTGTTTAAAAACGGATAGTAATACGGTTCTTCTATAAAACAATTAGATAACAAGTTAAGCATGTTTCGGTGAAATATTTCTAAGTTGAAAGAAACAATTCAAGAATTTTGAATTGGACTTAATGTAATAGTACAGTTCAACATCCATCATGGACCGGGTTTTTTTTTCGGATTTCCTTCGGACAGAGCCGGATTTGTAAATAGATATATATTAGCTTGACTCGAGTGACGGCAGAATTTGGAATCAGTAATTGCAACGTTTAAAACCGTTGTAATTAATAATCTCGAATTGAGAGTGTCTTTAGTAGTCACAATAAATAGCAACATTTTTGGAACAATTTTAAGAGTTGGTACTATACGTATTTGTAGATAACTTTTATAACTTATGACGTTTTATGACTATTGAAGATAAATTGGTTAAATATTCTGAAGAAACTATAATGAGTCGCTATCTATTTTTAGGTGTGGATGAATGTCATGATTTTTGCCTTGGCACGTTTCAATGTTAAATCCACCACTACGTTCGAGTCATTTGAACAGAATTGAGATGTCCCATTTCTTGCTTCCGGAGAGTTAATTAGTTTGTTGTCCTATACGCGGTCATTCTTAGTTTTTATCAGCTATTTTGACAATAAATTATTTATGAAAAAAAACGTAACGTATATTAATGTTACTTTGACCTCCGAAACAGTTGTAGTCCCCTATATAGCTTAGGATACTTCATAATTCAAAATGACAAGGAGAAAATAAAGACTTCTGTTTTGCGGCTCTCTCTCATCTTTACGTCCTGTCACAGATATTCAATCCTTTCTCCGTAATGCTGAGATCACTGTCACGTTGCGCGAGCTTTGAAATCCTTCAGGCCATGACGAATGCTTTTGTCACAAACGAATAATAGCGCTGTGACTGAGCCGTCCTGCTAATGTTGATCGTTGCCGATATTGTCACTGCAGTATTAGAAGTGATTCATAACTGTAGTTTATGTCTGTTATAAATTTTATTCATCTATTCTGCTCAGATGAAAAATTAACGGCATTCTGTCATGAGGCACTGAGGAAAAGGTTTGCATTTCGTACCAATATCCACAAACAAAATCGGGCATTTTAATAAAATGAGTTTAATGTGAATTTGAAGAAAGAATAAGAGTTTGAACAATGTCTTGACTTCAAGGTCCATGAATGAATTTCATATTGGAATAGAATTACTTTTGTTGTGTAGAAAGATCTTTCAGCATACAAATTTAAAACAATTATGAATTCAAAATATATTTACATTTTGTATTAATAACAGTTATATTACCGTAATTACACACTTGTACTTTTTAATGTGTAACAATAATAATAATAATAATCGTTTCTAACATTATTTTCAATTTTAGTAACTAAAGTAAGTATTATTTTTACCCATAACCGTCATATATTTGCGGAATAAATAAGGCTGATGAACTATTTTTGTTTTATTTTACTATTTCAGTAAACCACTACTTTCGAAATTCTCTTCGTATCATCTAGCGTGTTTTCGTAAGTCCGTATGCTATTGAGAAGTACATTGTTGTGGATCTATATTATTACGAAGATAAAATTTACTGAGCAAAATACATGAATTGTCCCATGCTGAATTATATCATGCATTTCCTTATATTATTATATTTATTATTTTTTATCTTCTGTAACTGTTTTCACAACTTGTAGTTGGATTCAGGTGGAGTGCGGTATATACCAAGCATCCTCACCTCAAGCAATATCACAATTTAAAAATCTTCTGACTATTCTACTGGTGTTACGGATGGTTGCTTTTTATACAGTTAGTAACACGGTTTTTGGGAGTTGAAACCGATTGATGCTCAGATGCAGACTGAGAGGGGTGCCTCCAGTGGTGGACAGGAGTACAGGAATTATATGAACACTCCATATTCCATAAGCGAAGAATTTCTGTTTTTAAATCTTCATATTTTTGAATTTTCGTTCATTATTATTATTATTATTATTATTATATTTACGTTTACCGACGTATAATATGACGATAATTCATAATTACCATATGATTTTTCTGTATTCGATTAGGGATACTAAAACAAAAATTGTCGCGCGTGAATCCTGATCCTCTTACTATTCCATTTCGTGCTGGAAGGTATGTGAACGAAATGAGTCGAAAAAGTCGTGCGAGTCTTATGACTTCACAGGTGTTGGCCCATCAAAAGGAAAATGTGAAAGTAGCTGGAGAAGTGCACAAATAGCAGGTGACTAAGGAGTGTGGATAAAGAATTATCGAATACTAGCCTGAGAAACGCCAGCACGAGTATTTTGGACTCACCTACGTTATTTAGGAGAACTATGTGAAGCCTTCGCGGAGAGGTATGAGATGCTCATAAAATATCCAGTATTCAAATTCTAACTTGCATCATCTAAGAAGAACTCTAAGTTTTCATTTATTCTAATAAAGAGTGCTTTTTAGAGGTTTGGTTTTTAAATTGGCAACACTGTTTCTAGTGATTGTCAATTTGACAGTTGCGAGTTGATTTGTGGTCAGTACGTTTCGCCATTTCACCATGAATATACTTACGCCAGAACAACGCTTGCATATTTATTTTGAGAATCATGGTTCAGCTCGCCAAACGTACCGTGCGCTACGTCCATTTTACGGTCGACATAAACGACCATCCGAGCAAGTTATTCGGAAAACCATGGATCGTTTTTGCACCCCGCATACTCTAGTTGATAATGCGCATCCACAAAGACGCCATACAGTGCGCACAGTAGAAGTTATTGCTGCTGTGGAGCGTAGTGTTGAGGAGAACCCGAATGAGTCTACTCGCCATCGTGCACAGCAATTGGAGTTGTGCCCATCCACTTTGTGGAAGATTTTGCGAAAAGATCTTGGCTTACGAGCTTACAAGATCCAGTTTGTTCAAGAGTTGAGTTGCGCGTGACCATTATGCGCGCCGTACGTTCGGTGAATGGACCGAAAACAATATTCAGCTTGATCCTCTTTTTCAACGCAAAATTTTGTTCAGCTATGAAGTTCATTTTTGGTTGAACGGCTACGTCAATAAGCAGAATTGCGGAATTTTGAGTGGAGAAAACCCAGATCCCTTTGTTGAAACGCCATTACATCCATTAAAAGTCATTGTTTGGTGTGCTTTATGGGCAGGTGGAATCATTGACCTATATTTCTTTAAAGATGATGACGGCGAGAATGTTACCATCAATGGAGAGCGCTATAGATCCATGATTGCTGACTTCTTTGTTCCTCAGTTGAATGGTATTGATGTGGCAGAGCTTTGGTTTCAACAAGATGGCGCAACATGCCACACAGCGCGCGACACCATCAATTTATTGCGGGAAAATTCGATGATGAGCGTATAATTTCGCGTAATGGACCTGTGAACTGGCCTCCGCGATCGTGTGATCTCACACCTATGGATTACTTTCTTTGGGGATGTGTGAAGTCACTAGTCTACGCCGATAAACCACAGACGTTGGACCACTTGGAAGTCAACATTCGCCGCATTATTGCCGATATACGGCCCCAGTTGCTCGATGAAGTGGTCGAAAATTGTACTTGCCGTTTAAACATTAATAGCATAAAATTATCTTTTAAATAAATCCAACACCATAGCCATTAACATTATCTTTAGTTTTTTATTTCATTTTAAATTTGTATACATCTAAAAAAAACACCCTACATATGAACAAAACATGCCACACACATTCGACGTTCAATATCCTCGTAAAACTTTGATAATAGACTCTCCTGGACCAATTTGTTAAGATCTGGAGAGATTTCGAAACCTGTTTCGGACAGTCACTGTGCTTTCGTTGTGCAGCGCTCGTTCAATTGGAAAGTAAAAACGAACTATAGACTATTATCAAATTTTTTATGAACAAAATATATTTTTGTCAGTTTCGATTTTGCGTTTAATTTAAAACAGATTCAAATAATAGTAATAGTAATAATAATTTTGTTTTTGGCTGAATAATTGAAGGAGTTGTTTCTTCTGGAGACCGTCAGAATTGTTCCTCTTGTGATATTTGCAACTGGGATAGTGCCTAAGGCCGTGAAGAGAGGTTTGAACAATTTGGACGTGGGGTTCTTGGTACCTAGGATACAGAAGTCTGTTTTGTTAAACACGTGTCACATAGTCAGAAAGTTTCTATCTCATCCATAACAATAGTACTGTAACGTCCCTGGCAAATTGCCTGTACATTAAAAGCAGCCATTCTGTTAGAATGTGAAAAAGAAGAAGGATAATGATAATAATAATAACAATATTTTTTAAAGAATAATTAAAAATGTTCAATGATACATTTTGAATGTAAATAAATAAATTCTATTTTATTAAATAAGTGATATACTTTAAAATGTGAGAATTTAATCGTTTCCGCCAAATGATTCTTGGTTTACCCTGTTCGCTCAATTACGTCGATTTAATCAAATTGAAATGCATTTTGTTACAAGCGATTGCGTTCTTTATCCGAACATTTTATTTTGTACGTTTGACTTATTGTCTTAAATTAACAATAATTTTTTAGTCAACATTATTCTGTTTAAAGATCATTTCCTCTTAAGACTTGGTTTCGTTCCTCTCTCAACTTCGTGTTGGATTGAATGTAAATTAATTGAAGAACGAAGACAATAGAAGGTTAAAATCACTAGTAAAAAAGGTAAAGTTACTGACAATACATTGTTTATGTCTTTCCCATGACGGAAAACGTTATTTCTATAGTTCATAAATCATTATTTTAATGAATGTCAATGACAGTCAATAATGTGTATGGCAATATGGAGGAGTGTTATTTTGCTTCAGAGTAAAAATCTAGAGTGTTGTCTCCAGACTTCCCATTTTTTAAGTACTATTCGTTACTACCTGTTTCGCCGCAGCGGACAAAATAAAAATTCAACTAAAATATGAATAATTTATTAAATTGCAAATGTACATGTAGATGCCATGTAATAACTAAGATTGCAGAAAACCAAAACATATGTGCTCGAAGTGCTCTATTGGGAATATGGCATCGGGAAAGTAAATGAATTGTATCAAACAACAAAACAAGTTTAATAACAGAAAATACGGTTCTTATGTAGAGCAGGCTTACGAATACACATGCTGAATTACATATCAATTTGCTAAGTACGTAAATTCATGATCACAAATTTGAATGTACCAAGTTTACGAAGTTGTTACTCCATGTACTAATATTACATAAACAGAATTACAAGAAAATTTATATTATCCCTCCTGAAACGAATCAATTGCAAATTTGAGAATACCAGGTCATGATAACCACCAAAAAACTATAAAATACGTATACAGAATTACGTGAACTTTGATGCCAAGATCGAAATGATGACTCCAAAACTTGTAAGAACACCCCCAGAAGAAGTACGTGTAGAAAGATTTAACACATAGTGAACATACAAGACAACCACATAGTGAACATACAAGACGACACAAGACTTGCACAAACTCAGCCCAACGTACAACCGCCACCAGCAGCTGAGAAGAAAGGAGAACGAGAAGCTTCTCGTCAGTATATTTATGTGCAAAGAACTTTCATAATTGTGTAGTCGATCACAAGGTTTGAAGTTCATTGACTTTCAATTTCGATAAGACAGTTCAGTGCCCTAATCTTGTTTGTACACATCTTTGGTAAACACAGGAGAACTACTGGTAACTTGTGATATCTTAAAGTTAGAAGTCTTCACACGCAGCTACGTGCTGTACGCCAATCTCCCGTAGCACAAAAGCAGCGCACCAGTCTGGAGACACACAGGTAAAGACTTTCAGTTACAGATGCTCCAGTGAGAGACGTCACAGCACGATTAGAAACGACTTTCCTTAGGATTCCAAATGCAGAAGCACTTCGATAAACAATCTCAAACATTGGCGTGAGAGTGAGTCAACGCACACAATTCAGCTTTTCGCGCATTCAAAACAGTACACATCTCGGTGAAAAGGAATAAAATATGCGAAAAAATATACTAATAATATTTAGAAAAAATGAAAAGAAATGTATTATCATTGTAGGGAAATCAAAAGTCTTGGGTACAACTATATTTCATATTTTGTGGAACACGAACGATTTATTAACTATTCACTTTACATTTATGTAATGTATAAGGGCAGAAGTGAAGTTCTCAAAAATGTATTGAAAATGCTCGAATCTAAGAGTAAAATAAGGTGAAAGCCCGACGTCTTTGTAAAAAGACAAGACAAGTTTTTGAGACCGGTTTATATGTGCGCTACCACGTAAATAAGAGTCATCGGAGTATGTTATCGTCATTGCTATGAGGACATAATAATAGTAATAAATTTATTGTCAAAAAAGCAGTACAACCTGCATATGACCACGTGGAGTTCAATAATTTACTCTCCAGAAGCAAGCAAAGGACTATCCCATCAATTCCGATCAAGGGTCCAAAGGCAGAGGTGGATTCAAAACTTTCAGCAAAAATTCCTAGATAAGGAAAAAAGTGAGTTGCGAGTTATAATACATATATAATGTCAATATGTTTGTAATTTAACGCAAAAAAATTATTTTAAATGAACAAATTATTATCGAACTATAGCTTATTCTGAGAATAGTGTTTAAAAATCATAAGAATTGAAATAACACTAAATATACGATTTATTGTTACAATAAACACACCCCTAGACAAAGTCTAGAGAATCTGTACAAAAAATCCGCCTCTACACGAAGGAAAACCGGAGCAAAACCCGGGCCAGGATAGGGTTACAGAATTAATGTACACAACCGTACCGAAGTTGAGTACACGTAAAACTAAATTAATATGGATCATAAGACACAACAATCATGCAAGAAAATAGTTTTTGAAATTGTTATAAGTTGTTTAAAAAGTACTACAGCAATGGCGTGATAAAGTACAAGACGGATTTAACTTTTATGAAAATCAATAAATTATTTTACATTGTAGAAGCATTGTTGCAGGAGGTAGTTTTTAATCGCGGATTTGAAGAGATTCAGTTTCATAATATCTTTTATATTCTTGGGCTGGGAATGATATAGAACGATTCCCGAATTATATGGTCCATTTTGGTAAAGAGTGGTTGACACTCTAGGGCGATGAATATTGTTACTATTGCGAGTATTGTCTTCATGAACGAGACTGTTTCTTATGAAGCACGGGTGGCACTTCAGTAATTGGGTCTTAACAAACACGACCGTTTTATAAATATAAGTGCTGGGAAGTGTTAAGATATTTAAGTCCTTGAATAAAGGTTTACAAGAGTTTCGGGGGTGAGATTTACAAATTCTCCGAACTATTCTCTTCTGAATTCTGAAAGTTTGAATTCTCTGACAGGAATTGCCCCAGAAGATAATGCCGTAACGTAAATGGGAGTACACGTTTGCAAAATATACGCAACTGGAAACACGTGGACTAACTACGTTAACTAAGATTCGGAATGCGTAACACAATTTGCTTAATTGGGAATTATGTTTGTCAATGTGACAATTCCATTTGAGGTTGTCTTGAATAAGGAGACCTAAGAATTTTGAATTCGTAACGGTTTTTAATTGTGTTCCGTTTAAAGAAAGAGAAACCTGGGGTAACGATTTTGTGATACTATTGTGAAATGACATAGACACTGTTTTGTCAGTGTTTACAATGAGACGATTTGCATGGAACCAAGTCGAAAGGTTAGACAAAACGTTTTGAGCGTTGGCGTGTTTACATAGTTAATTAGTGTCATCAGCAAAAAGAACCATTCTGCAATCTGATGTGGATGATGACATGTCGTTGAGGTACTCCGCAAATAAGTGGCTTTGTTTCTGAAAGACATTCCATAATTCTTTTTGCGTCACCCTACACTCCTTTAGCATACTTTGTGAATATATCCGGTGCAGTGTCCGTTCCATCCAGACTTCCTCTGACCTTCGCTTTTAGCTCCTAGAGAAACCTCTTCCTTTCAGAAAAGTCACGCCCAACGCTGCCCCTATGTAGTTCTCCTTGCAAGATAAAGGCTATTTCCATTCTTTGTTGTGAATGTTCGTACAATAGTTAAATGTTTCATATATTCTTTCCATCCAGCAGTGTTATTGAAGTGTTCGGAAATTATATTTGTGTGAGTTGAGTACTCGTGTTTTATTCCTATCTAAAGGAGAATCTTGTTTTCTTCCTTTCAGAATGCTTGAATCTGGTTTGTCCTGTGTACGCAGAAGTTCCCATGTTCCTTTGTTTGGTAGCGATACTTTGATAGGTTTGCCTTGTACTACTCTATCATGCTGAAGTGGTTTTCTAATACAGGTTACGAAGGCGGATTTCTTATACAGGTTCTCTACGCTTTGTCTAGGGGCGTGTTTATTGTAGCAATAAATCGTGAATTTAGTGTTATTTCAATTCTTATGATTTTTAGACACTATACTCAGAATAATCTATAGTTCAATAATAATTTGTTCATGTAAAATAAATTTTTTGTGTTAAATTACAAACATATTGACATTCTATTAGTATTATAACTCGCAGCTCACTTTTTATCTTATCTAGGAATTTGTTGCTGAAATTTTTGAATCCGCCTCTGCCTTAGGACCCTTGATCGGAATTGATGGGATAGTCCTTTGCTTGCTTGCGGAGAGTAAATTAGTTTATTATCCTCCACGTGGTCATACGCAGTTTTTTTATTTTTTTGGCAAATGTATTGTTAAGTGAACACCTGTTCGTTCAATACGCTACAGAAATAAATACGTGGGAATTGTGATGATGTTTCACGATTTGAGAAGTGTGCGGAGTCAAGTCTGTTTTCGCAAGAAAATTAAAAGGCTTACATAATATCACACACTATCATGGGATACGTCACTGTTACGATTTTAGTAACTTGAAGGATTATTATATACCTATCTAAATTCGACACGATAAAATTATGTGGTAAAAAATTAAGTAGAATTTGATAAGTGTAATTTTTAGTGAGAGAAACCCTAAAAAATGAAATTTTACGAGCGTTATTACATTTTAAAAAGTTTTGGTATTATTTTTTGTGAGCGGGAGTAATCTTTTGAAATGGATTAATTTATATTATCCCATTGTTCATTTGGTGACGGCCTTTAGTGGCGAAAATTGTGTACGAGAGGAAAACTGTAAGGTTTATTTCGTAATACATTAAACTATTTGTTGGAGGCTACAATACCGGACTAATTTCTATTGCTTTACCCAGTATTCGAATTACAGAAAATGTGGAGAAAGGGGCGACGGACTTTTGAAGCTTGTCTTTTCATATTTCAATACAGTAGTTTTGATATTCTGTATACACTATGTATACAGACCTACTTTAAAATTTTTCTGATTTATTTTTCTTATAATGAAAATTTCTAGAGTGGCTTTTTATAATTATGTACACGTATTTTCCCCTTGTTTGGAATAAACGTAAGGTCTATAAAATGGGGAAAATGTCACCTCCGTAACTCGAACACTAGCTTTATTTTACATTTAGCAAGATGTGTTTACCGCCAAATTTTAATCCATAATTCCTCTCC
This sequence comes from Laupala kohalensis, assembly GCA_002313205.1. Taxonomy (NCBI): domain Eukaryota; kingdom Metazoa; phylum Arthropoda; class Insecta; order Orthoptera; family Trigonidiidae; genus Laupala; species Laupala kohalensis. The sequence continues at coordinate 449,515 of NNCF01126273.1, forward strand.
CTCCAAAAAAAAAAACACACAAGAAAAAGAAGGAAGTTATGGAGGTAATCCTATCTTCGTCACCGACAAGTGTCCTATCTTCTTTTTAAAAGAATGGAAGTGTGTAGCTGCTCTCCTCGCGTGATACAACGGCGCAGGTACTCGCCAGCAGCCCACCGTCACGCTTCGCTTACGTAAACTGGCGATAGGCGCGTCGTGCGCTCGCTTGCGACTTTCGATCCATCGCACTAATTGAACTTCCATCGAAAGTGAAGCGGCGACTGTGGACGTGCGAGGCTCTTTGTGGAAGGGGGACGGGAGGCGGCTTACCTGTATTCTGACGGGAGCCATAGAGAGTGGACGGGAGAGCTGCTGGCTACATTCAGCGCCGAGATATGAGGGTGGACTCTGGAGAAAACCAAGGACATGCCACACTCGTATTAAATATTTACACGATAAAGTGATTTCGTTTATTACTCCAGTTGATCTTGTTTTATTTATTAAACTGGTTTCTTGTGGTGGAAGTAATATATAACTAATGCTTCATAAACGTGTTTCATTAAATATTCTAGTAATGTGAGATAAAATTTTGTTAGACGTCCTGACAAATTTCGTTTCAACTTTCGATACTCTTGATTATTATGCGCTCAATTTTGTTAACAAAGGATCAATTTGTCTTTGTATTAGCTCTAAATAGCTCAGTTGAACAGAAAAGAATGTCTTTAAACTAATTTTATTTATTGAAGCTCCAGTGTTAAAATTCTTAAATTAACTCGACAATTTGTTTCTTATAAATTAACTGTAGAAAACCTTAAATACGCACAAATAGTGAAAAGAAGGTTTGAATCTAGTCATCTCTTACTCAACTCCACATAGCATCAATGTTAAATAAAATATGGAAAGACTTACGTTATAAACATACAAGCAAATACAATTCTCGCAAAACCTATCTTAATTGTGACACTGTCGTCGAATAAAAGATAGGAGCAAACCTCAATTACATAAAATTTATTAAAAGACAGATATTTTATTGTTTTTACGTAAATTAGTGAAAATGCATTTTACTTGTTTTATGCTGTTTTGCAATCTTTCTTGAAAACAAACAATGAAGTTTTTGAAAAAGTTTATCAACTTTATCTCATTACAAAAGACAGCTAAGTACTTTCGTGATTTATATTCTTCTTCAAATAAACTTGCTTTAAGTGGACGTCGGGTATGTTATGAGGACTTGGCATTTGAAGATGAAGTAGCTGCGAAGGATAATCGCAATCTCCTCGCAATGAATGTCTACTTAACGAGGTTCACTCGGGATGTGACTTCCATGTAAGGACGTAATGTACAGCGAGGGAAGAGATCAGTCTCGGTCACAGGTAAAAAAAATATTTTACAAATATCGTCGAATTTTAGTACAGTCTCTCTAAGACATTCAAACAGTACTCTTTACAAATATCTTCATTGAATCACATCGATAGATATATCTCAAGTTGAAGTTGTCCCAGCGGTGGCGCAGATGATAGTGTTGTCGCTCAACACCAAGTCATCGATTCCCGATGGGGCCAGAAAATTTGTAGCTTTTCACATGAATGTCCGTTCATATAGATGCAAAAACAAACCTTCCTTCCTCTATATCCTCCAGCTTCTCCTAGTATTAATAACTCTATTACTAACTACTTCTAGAAACACCTCCATGTGGGCCAAGTCGTTGGTTAATCTAGCTAACTGGCCCACCTACTGACAATGACCAACCACCTAACTCCTAACTCCTGTCGCTCCATGTAGATAAGCTTCAATGGAACGCTACGTTTCCCACTTACAAATACAACAATATAAGTTGAAGTTGCTACAACTATCATCTCGGATGATGCGATGATAAGTATTGTTTTTGTCCGACAACTAAGATTCAAATTAAACATATACGGAATAATTTTTGTGTGTATGGGTAATGAGACTTCGCAATTTTGTAATATTAATTACATTTTGATTGGTAAATGTCATTTTTATTCAATTCTTTCAAATAAGAAATAAATAATATCATTTTGCGGAAATTATAGTAAACAATTTTGAATTGAAGCAAAGTTAATATGTTTTGATGATCAGTGTTAATGAATTTAACATTATGTCAGAGAAAAGTACTATTCTCTTTAGGGTATCTTCTGCTCATCGGAAATTTCAAATCCTTTCCGTTTCAGAAAAAAAAATAACATTCTCGAAAATTTATCATATACTTTCCATTTTAGTATTTTATAATGAATTGCTTGATGCCATAATAATGATTGACGCGAATGGTTGATGTAATAAAACTGTACATACTATAATTTGTAGTTTTACCACAAACCCAAAAGTGTTTTCAGACTGTACTTTTGTCATCAAGGGTTTATGACAAAACCTCAAATCAGAGAAAACAACTCTCAGTCTCGAGAAAAATAAATTCTATTTTACGCGGAGATTTATTTGTGAGTTAGCATGAGCATTTCGTGAGTGTCATTTCACAAACTTTTTTTTTTCTGTTTACTGTATAATGAGTCATCTTACGACTTTTTCTTTTCTGGTCGAATTCGATCTTATTCTGCCAACCTACACACGCCTGATGACAAATACTCTTCATCTTCTTCGCTCGGCGCATCTTCCTTGCTCCAATTGGACACAGTCGCTCTTTAGCGGCGCGGCGTCTGAGGAAAGCACCGAGGAGGTTGCGGCGCTGCGTCACCTGACAAGCAGAATGCGATCGTCAGCTGGTGCGCCAGCGCCGCGGTGGCAAAGGGGACAAGCACATGTGCATTGCGCAATGGGGAAGGTGCGTCGCACCTGCTTTACACCAGGTGATCGGGTCACGCAACGCAAGGAATGGACAAGCAAGCTTTGCAGTATTATCACCAATAAGATTCTTTAGAGGAATCAGATTTAACTTTCCTCTCCTTTCTCCTTATACGTAAGATGCAATTATCTGGAGGCTCCGGGTTATAGCTTGCTTGTCCCGCTGCATTAAACTACATAGCGAAATTAAAAATAAATAAAATAAAATTAAAGGAATACCAGTCACTATATTTGATTTCTAAAAGGAAACTTGTGTATCCTTTTACTTCTACCATACTTCACAAATGCCAAAAAGGAAATTTTAATATACATTTTAACCATATATAATTACTTTATAATTTGGTTTAATATACAAATCAAATTCAAAGAAATATAAGTTCATAATTGACCTCCAAGGTCATAAACTTCGGAGGTGCCTCGTTGGATCATGGGGTGAAACATATATAAACCAGCCCTAATTTGAAATGTCGTCTACGATCAGGTGAAAATTGCGATGGATGGCTACCACTGCAAACCTTCGGCCAAAGCAGGAGGTCCGGGTTCGATTCCCGGTCCGTTGCAATTTTCACCTGGCAGTAGACGGTGCAAACTTCCCTCCCCGTTAGAAGTTACTCGGAAGTTGTGAGTTCACTAATTTCAAGTGTTCTACAATTTTTCGATGTTTGCTGGGACACTGCGATTATGGAGCACCAGAATAGTCGAAAAAGAGCTTCGTTTAAATAAGACGCCAGAATAATTCACATCAAGTAGAACGAAAAGAAATCTGTGCCTACGAAAAAAAAATAGTTAATTGAGGTGAGCGGATTTAGTCAACCATTTTACTGGAGGTCTGAAGATAATTGTAACCAGAACTTTATTAGCAATTTCGTACATTTAAACTCTTGCTGTTTTTCCTCTTGTAACTCTGTTTGCCATTTTTTTGTTCGGGTTCATCTATTCTTCGTTAGTTGCCCACGGCGTATCTACGAATAGAGAGAGGGAAGTTTTCCTTCGCCATAAATTATTGCAAATCATGATAAACGGAGCGAACCCATTGAAGCTGGTGTAAATTTTTTTGAAATATATTCACATGTCAAAACACAACCACATTTTATGACCAACACTAACTATAAACAAGGTATAAAGATTGAAAAACAGATAGGCTTATAAAATACATCAAAATGCTTGTTAAAGTTCGATGAAAGAAACAAATGACTCTTAACGTGGTAACAAATTAAATTCATGAAGAGACGAATGAATTTATCTAATTATGCTTCTCCATAGAGCATAATTATGCTGATGATGACAGGATGATTGAGGTAATGCTACAGATAATGAATTCGTGTTTACAAACATATTCTCTAGAATAGAACCAACGTAGAAATCTCTCTCTCGAACAACTTACAACAATAGATCAACAATCATAAATGTCTTCTCTTGAACAGCAACTATTCATCCGCAAGTATTTCTCATCTCACGAAGTGTGTAATGGTATATTTCATTTCCTATCCAGCAGAGGATTTCCGCATCCTGAGGACGCTATCCGAAATCTGCGGAGAAATAAGTGTGAGGTGCATGATATCAATAATGAGGAGCAATCACTTGGTCGTGTGCTTGTGGCTAACCGAACGGTTGCGTGATGGAGCGCCTCAATCACTTTCTAGCTGCGAATCGGATTCAGAAGCGCAGTACAGGAAGCTTCGCCAGTGGAGATAACAGACTCGTAGAGATTTAAGATATTGGAAGGCTGGACGTGTTCTGTGCGGCAAAGGGGAAGAAACTGTATCATATATCTTGTGGGTTTGTATCCTAAGGGGATTCTGAAAATATTAACTTTCGGAATTTAGACGGGACACCCTACCATTTTTTTGTATCAAAATGAGACTTCCAAACCATTTCACATTTTTTTAAATAAATAAAAAAATGTAGAACCTCCCTACTGTATTCTCAATAGAGGAGAGAGGGCACGATAAATATCGCAAATGAAAACAGAAGTCACCAGTACTGGATAGAATATTGATAGGAGATGACAGAAAGTATGAGATATTTAGAGACTGTTAGGAAGAAATATAGGAAATAAATAGAGCTTTAAAAATAGTAAATGCACCCACCTCAACGCGGTAAAAAACGGACAACGCCGCAACAGCGGCTGAGGGGCAATAAAAACGAACAAAGAGAGAAGAAAATACAAAAGAAAAATAGAAGACTAATCAAGGATGACAGAGGCAAACAAACGACAATAAAGTCACGGTTTGTTACGGGTCGAAAGAATGAATTCATTAAAGGAATGGAAAAGACTGAATGAAAATACATTCGGAATAAAATTCTTAATATGTAGTTTACTTGTGGTCGATGACGTAAAGTGAATGAAAAAAAAAAGGACTCAAAAACTGCTCATGTAAAGTGAGCTATCAATTTTATTATAAAATATTAAAGGTGAATAATATAAGAATGTGATGATTTTGGTAATTTTTTATTCAGGCGGAGAGTGAAGCTAAATGCTGCTTCCGAATAGCGAAAGACGTCCTGAAGAATATATATTTAAAAAATGTTTGATTTAATATATGAATGTAAAATTGATTATTCAGTATTAAAGCCTTGCAAAATTATTTTGCGTAGTCACTTTTATCATCAAAAGTTTTTATGGTATCAGTTTTGGTTAATGCTAACAAAATATTCTGCATATTCACCCTTCTCAAATATTGTACCCTTCACGTACCCCCATTTAGATACGATGTAACTTCCTTGGTTATGAACAGGAGAGGGTGTTGTTCTTTGGAAATATTGCTTCTGAGCACCTGCTGTAATTTTGGTATATTTTGCCATTTAGCTCTTTCAATCAACACTCCGTGTTACACTTCCTGTAGGAACTCAAATGTACGATTGCAAATAGCCACTTCCTGCTCATAAGTATTCTTCGTGTTTGGAGCATCAGCGAACATTGTGTTTTATGTATGTAAATTTATGTAAATGATATGTATGTAAATGTATGTAAAATACGCATTTTCTGTTTTGTCTTTAAATATGCTAAAGTAATCTTACGAATTTTCATTTGATTTTCTCTGGTGCTACTTTATTGAAAATATACATGATGAGTTTACATTTATACCCTAGGTGTTATCTATATTTTTAAAATAAAAGTGCATATTGTTATATCTTTGAACTCGGTACCTTCTGGACCTGACAACGATTTTTAAAATACACTCATGAGCAAGTGAATTAGAGATAGCTGGTGGGTTGAAGGAACTTATGTAAATGATTGTGTGAACATTAATACACATAAAATTACTGTTTGAAGGGTAATAACGAGTTGCAAGGATTGAATTTGCATGTTCGTAAGTATAAGAAAAAATTGCACCTTTAAGTGTGCTATGTTATAAAAGTTAAATTTTACCAACATATAACAAACATTTCTTTTATGTTAGGACTTTTTAACGTCAAGTGGTGTATTTTAATTTTACAATGAACTACGGTCATTGACAGAACGCTCAGTCCAAACATTACACGAGATCATGAGAATATTTTTATAATAATCCTTAGCTATATGTAGAACGAAATGATATCTACGAATTTATTATACGATGTGACTTTTTAAACTTCTTTAATTTTACAGGTCACCTTCTCCAGTAAGAAACATTTTTAGTTGAAAGGAAGAAAAACCGATGGAGGATATGAAACTAAGTTACTTTAGAGTTTTAAATAATAGCAGGAAGCAGGAAGAGATGGTTAATACGGAACGAATACGCAGTTGAGGAAGTACTTGGAGGGAAACTGGACCTGGTGACATTCCTATTGAATTGTAAAAGAGTTTTGTTGCCGGAAGTTCATTTCAGAAAGATACAGATGTAGAATGTTCATAGGCTGGTATCGACTTCCATAAAATTTACGAAATCATTTTTGTGTCTAAGAATAGAGTGGTTGTGTCGAGAGGGCCAAGGAGATTACCCGAGTAGCCAAGTTATAATGATCACAAGATTAAAATAATTGTAAATGATATGTCAGTATTTTGCGTATAGTTAATTGCTCCGCTCCCAACAGTTTATTGTGAGTAAAATAATCTCACTTGAGTCTTTGAAATTAATTGAAGTATTAGTTCCATGGGAATAGAAATATAGTGTAATTAGTGGCGATACTCACAATATTTATGACATGTAGGAAACCAACGTTTAAGAAATACCACGGTGTATATATATATATATATATATATATATATATATATATATATATATATATATATATATATGTGTGTGTGTGTGTGTGTGTGTAAGAATGGTTAAAAGCTAAATGAGGAACGGTAATTTATTTCGGTAATTGAATAATTTGTTTCATAAGCTTAATTGATTCTACTCGGGGAACTTGTAACCATGTTTGATATTTTTTGGATAACGGAAGTTTAAAACTGATGATTTACGATATCAATTAAAAAATAAAAATTTTCGTTTGGAAAATTTACCTTCCAAATCAATTCAAATTTTGGTTTGGATATTATACCTGATGCAGTTTCGGATGTGACGAGATACTTTGTACAATTTTTAATTTGTATCGACTTTTTCTCCTTTAACATTTCTCAATTGATTATGAGCGATACATTTTTAACCGGTTTCAGCTAGCTTTTCACCGATCACGATGTTAGTTTTAACATAATTTCACACCCTCTTTCGAATGTAGTAGAATAGCCATGAATCACTCTTTTAACAATACCCACTCAAATGAGTCTTGAAGTGTGTGAGGAAAGGTTACCTCTTCCAAAGATGTTTAGCCTTTATGATGGCTATTTTCAATTCAACGAAGCTCGAGGGCGCGAAATGGCCACATCATTCTTAATCTCCGTCCGCATCTTCGAGCTGAAAGTGAATGGCGAAGTTAAAATAAAGAGACGCGGAACCTTGGCGGCGTTCTTTCTGAGAAACGTGGCGTTATTGTTTTGTGGGATTGAAGAATATGGCCGTTGCACATTCTCGCCTTTATGGGGCTGTCATGGACGGGCGGCGGATGGAGAAAATGGTGCAGAACCGGAACAGGATGCGGATTCGAGGCGTAGCGTCTGCTATTTCCAGATTAATAGTTGGCCTATCATCTCGCTTCATTGTATCGAGATGTAATAAAAGACAATATAGTTTCTCTCGAAGTTGAATCGAAGTTTTTTTCTATTTGAAAAAAATTGAATAGCGTGAACCTGCTTTTGAGATATTCTTTTCGTTAAATANTCTCTTATACACATCTATATATATATATATTACTAAGACTAAGTTATATGTTCGTCCGTTAAAGGTCGCAAGTCCTTGAGTATTTATTTAATTTGATACGTTAATTGTAGTAGAATTGTTTTCGTTAACTAATATTACCTAATAACAATTAGATCAACGTAATTTTAACAAAATTGTCTTCGAGGATGACTACCGTGTTTTTTGAATCATTAGTACATTATTTTCCTAAAAATAAATGGAAGAAGATCTGATGTTTTCTCAACGTGAAGTGCATACTTCTCAAGAATCGATAAGAATAAAACTATTTTTAAGTATTCTTACCATTTTTTATTCGTTACGAATTGAGCGCGCTCTGAAAATTATAGAAAATTACTGTTTTACAAAGTATTCGTGCGAGTCTATGTAATATTGTCTTTTATTTTGAAACACATTTTGTTCTAAGTTCATCCAGTTTTATTGTTGGTATTTTTTAAAGTATCAATTCTTTTCTCATAATAAAGACGTCTCTAGTTTCCGAATATTTTTGAGAGTTTTTTTTCTCGACATTTTGACTACGTATTACCCTCATGAATTTATTTAGGCATGAAATGACCGACAATTTACCACTAGGAAAGTCACTAAGATATCGGTGCATAATATTTATTAAAGCGTAGATCGTATGTTGAATTATCTCGTAATTTTTGTGTATGCGAGTTCATGATGTTTCGAAATTAATCCTCTATAAAAATGCTTATAATAGCGTCTGGCTGGAACTATTATTACAAGCCATATTCTCGATAAAAGCTTTACAGTTCGGTCCACTAGTAATGACATGCGTAACATGACCTTTTACTAGGGGAATTTGTTACTGGGTTCTGAATCTTGTTTGGAGACATCGGTGAAGTGCGTAGAAAAACCGCCTTCGTGGTGGAGGAAGCGGAGTAATTTGTCGTGAGGTGCTCGAATGCATGTTAACATACGAGCAGGAGGAAGAACGACCGTGATGCTATCTGCTACTGTTGGCATCCCGGCTCCCGATATCCCTGCTTCTAAGAACTTCGCATTTACAATTCCCCACGTTTAGTCTTTCACTGTAACATTGTAATTTTCTCGATATTTGTCACTGATTCCTTTCCACATTTCTGATTTATAAACGGAATTTATAACCATACTCATGCTCATAAATAGTTATTAATTGTAACTTTAATATAAAATACATTCTTTAGATCGAATATTAAACCACAAATTTCTCTTTTTCGTGAGTTTCATCCTTAAGTCATTCGGTTACGTGTGACTGATAGTGTAATATCCGATAGGAGAGGTGACTTTCGTGCTGTTTGCCCTCGTGGAAAGCTGAACATACAGAAGTGCACTTCTCTTTGTTCGCGTTGATTGTCTTGATGGATCCGAGAATCCGTGTTTTTTTTAAATAGTCTCTATTCCTCATTCAGATTACGTCGTTTTATTAGTGTCGTGTAAACCTCTTTGCATCATCTATTGTTTTTTCATTTAAAACAAAAACTCTGCCACAAATAGAAAGTTCGTCAAGCAAGTACCCATCTTACTACATCAACAAAATTTAATGGATTTGAATAATTTATATAATTGTAATAGTATAATAGATATAGACCAACAATTGTAAAGGTATGCTGTATTGATAACAAAAGGTTCCCTTTATTTACAACTTCAGTCGAATTTTCTTTTTGTAAAATATTTTCGATAAAAAAATTGTTTGATATCGATAGTAATAGGTATAAATTTGGTAAACCTTTTTAGCCTTGAGGAAGTTTTCAATAACATACTGGAACGTTGGGGAGTTTATATCCGACTCACAAAAAGTTTCAATTGGCCTGCCTTCAAGAACTGTCACTTAACAATTAAAGTAAAAACGACGAGGGAATCAGTTAAAGCAGTAAGAAGAATTTCCTATTATTTTTATTGTTAGAGAAGTATGTCATTCATGTTTCCCCCCAATATTCAAAATAGTTTATTTGATCCTTGCATGGTGTTACTATCTTATACTCTCAATTAATAATAATAATAATAATAATAATAATAATAATAATAATATTCGCATATGTGTTCAAATTGTTGAAAAGTGTTATATTTCTATATGTGTAAAAATTATTTATCTTGGAAAGCTGAACAACAAAACAGTTACAGAACTGTGTTTGTTCACATGTGCGTGTCCGACGTCAATGCTCGAGTGGTACGACTGAGAATAACATTATCATTATCTGGGAGTTTATAAATTACTATGCGCACCTTAGTGGTACATATTACGCAATTTTAAAATTCGAATGTGGAGAACTGTCAATTCGAAGAAAAATATGGATACATAAATGAGCTTCCCTACCACATAAAAACAAACACTTCCGTGTATGCTGATGGATTCGAAAAAGAAATTGTAACGATAATGTCATTCGCCGAATCGCCAATGAGCACAAAACCGCTCAGGCGTCAGTTGCCTAATTCCGTCGCGTGGACCAATTGCTCCCGCAGCAGCCAGCGTTGATCTCACTTCCGCGGTGTGCCCGCTCGCAAGGCCCGCTCTCTTCCTCTCCTCCACCACTCCGACGGCGCAGCGACGCGTTCCCCGCATCCGGCGCCCATTGGGTCTCCTCGCTTCCGGACTATGTAATCGCCCTCGTCATGTAGACGAGGAGTCCTTTCCCACGTGCTCAACGACGCATGACACCAAGTTGGTTAATTTGCGGCGAACAGATTCAACAGGCTAGGGTTTTTCGTCGAATTCCGAAGCTTTTGTAGATGGAAATTGCGTGGTCCGCTTATGTTAAGTGGCACTTCAAATGAACTTGCCCCCGTGACGCTGTTGAATAAGTTGATTGGCGACTTTCACTTGATGTCTTTCAGAGGGGATGGGGGAGATTTGTTTATGGGACGAGAAATTGTATCTTTGTTATTTAATGCGATTCAATAAATTAATCCATGTTTAAATGGTGGGTTTAGCGACATTTATACTCCTATAATTGATATAGGGGATGACCGGTGGAATAGTGGATAACCAACTCGCCTTCTTTCTCCAGTAAAGCGGGCCTAGTTAAATTCGCAGGTGGACAAAGCAAGTTTTTGCGGGAATTTCCGCTTTCCCTCCTTTTTCTTTACACCAAATGGTCACTCAATATATTCTCACATCTCGTACATCATCCATCTAGGGGAGATGTATCGAAGGGCATCCGACACCCTTGTAATTCCCGTCATATGAGGCTACAACTCACACCCCATCTCACCCAATTTCACCAGGAATTGAAAGAATATAATTGTTATGGAGAGACATATTTCCTCAAAAAAATTTAATACTAAAATGCAATGTTCTTATTGGAATCATAATTCCAATTGTTAAAACTATAGTACATTGTTCATATTGAAATCCATTCCAAAGTTCATCAAAAATTCCATTTTATATAATTAATTGATATAAATTATTATTGAAGTTATTTACGGAAGTTTTTTTTCTTTTCATTTTATTGTTTTAATAGATTCAGATATGATGTTATCTCTTCTGAATATTGTTGACGTCCAAAGTTACTTCAAGAGTGACTTGTCAAAGAATTGTGTTGTCGTTGATTTGTAATGTTCACCAGGGAAGGAATGATGATAATGTAATGAAAGACTTCGTAATATTTTCGAATGTCTTTTTTCTTGCTCACACTGTCTTAAGAAAAATTTTTGAATTTATCAATTTGTTGCCAATGCTCTTATAGATGTTGACTTCGTATGTGTTGGAAACTCGTCCCGGAAGATCGCGAATCGTTGTTCCTCTGAAGTATCTTCTATTCTCTCTCTCTCTCTCTCTCTTTCCCTGTTGAAAGTCATTTGCTACAAGCCGTTATTCTCGATTGCACCTGCATCTTCAATGGCGCCGCCTCTTCTTCCCAACCTTTGGCCTCCGGTCTCCGGCTGATACTCTGAGCGGCGGCGCCAACTGCATCCCTCGAATTAAGTCTCCATTAAAGATGAAATCGATGCGTGATTTGTAAGCGCAACTGGTAAGCGCGTGTGGTCAGTCAAGTTAATCGCTACACACGGTACAATTATGCTTCCAGTTCGTAGATGAAAAGAAATGATAATGCTCTTTTTGTTTTTCTCGTTAAATCTAAATGTGCTTTATTTAAAGATTAACCGGAACAATTGACAGGGATGGGATATTTGTAACGCATTTAATTAATTGATTCCTCAGCTATGCAGTTATTACTCGATAAATTATAACTTAATCAAAGAGAAATTAAGTGTCAAGTGACTTCTGTGTTAGTGAGTGCTCATATGGGATACTTCCCATACTCGATGCTAATCACCATACCGAATCAAAACTGTGTTTAAATATGATATTCAGAGAGTGGTCTTATTTTAAAATAGATAATTTAGTACATGTTATCTATTACAATTATCCTCACATTCGCAAATTTGGTGACAGTTTTGATAGTTTCCTTTATTTAGAACATTTTTAGAAACCTAAAAATTTGGAGTTTATCGTTCTGTCACAGTATTATATAAAGGAAACGATATCAATGACATAATGTTCATCTTTTGAAGTATATTGGTGTTGATTGTTTTGTACCATAGCTTGTTGTGTGTTGTAGAAACAGGAACGATGTATAAGATCAATCGAGAATCTTTATTATACCGTACTTGGTTAAGAGTGTGACCTTCGATTTTCAGTATTTTATAAATAATAAATAAATATATTGACAAAAAAGCAGATACAAAATTCGTATGACCACTTGGAGGACAATAAACTAATTTACTCTCCGGAAGCAAGCAATGAACCATCCCGTCAATTCAGATAATGGTACTAAGGCAGAGGCGGATTTAACATTCTGCTCACTCCTACGAAAAGAATAAAAGTTAGATACATGTTATAATATCAACATTATACCTACAATTTTTGAACTTAATAAAACGCGAAAATGAGAGTTCAATACAAAGTAATATTTTCGAACTGTAGATGATTCGGAATATATTATTCATAAATTGTAAGAGTCTAGAGATTCTATATAAAAAAATCCACATCTACCCGAAGGAAAACTGAAAAAAAAAACGGGCCAGGATGGGGTTTAAACATGTTAATCTTATAAAGCAGGTATACAAATCTTTCTTCCGCTTCATCGTTACAGAAAAACTTCCACTCACCACTCATCGCTTGCCCGTAGAGAGTTCGTATTTCATCGGCTAAATTCACAAAACAAGTGACTTGTTTATATTCGCATTCCAATTTTCTCCTCGCGTGAGAATTCACTTGTTCTGTAAGATGTAGAAGCTTCTTTGTAGTAACATTGAGTCGTGGGTTGTCTCGGCACTTTCTAGCAGCCTTCGATAATTGGGAGCTGTCAAACAAGAGGACCTTTGACCTGTGCTTCCTCATCATCTCCGTTGCGTTTTCTCGCGTAGGTGCAAACACACGCGAATGTGCCCACAAGCACGCGTGTTTATTCAATAAAGGCTCAAGATGGTGTTTCAGCATTCTTCTATTGATTTCGTCTTACGCGTAAGGGGTTCAAATCTCTGGGAGATTATGGGAGTTTTGTTCACTTAAAACGTATTGACTGATTCGCAGACCCATCCATCCAGCTTTATAATGAGGAAATTACCGCTGTGGTTGGAGCGAAATACTTGAATACACTTAATAGGCCTGGGGAGACTTCAACTTGAACCAATGAAACACGAGGTTGGATGACGTATTGAGGGATGAGACGGAGATAGAATGAAATAAATGAGTGATGTACTTACCCTTACGAACACTCACACTTTAAAATTCATTCCCATGTTTTATTTTTTTAAAAATGTGTTTCCTCGTACAGTCGATACATCCAACATCAGTATCACTCAAGAATCAAATAATTCATTCCAAGTCATTTGTGAATCGATTATCAATTATGAGATTACTTTTGGAGATTTATTTCTGGGTATAAGTGTTGTTGTCTTATTTTATTATATCTGTGTATGTTAAGATAATCGTTGTAAAATATTTACACTAACACGTATAGGAATTTGAGTTTCAATTCCTTGTATCTTTATCAGTTACAAAATATGTAATGCGTTTCATTGACTGATTAAACTACTCAGTTATTTCAATAATAATAATAATTGCTCCTTATGCAGAATACAATCCGGAATATTTTCTCGAATTCTGAAAAATTTTAAAGAAATCGTTTTGATGGGCGAATACATCATATTTTTCTTCTTCTCTTTCTTTGCAAAATATGTTTTAATCCCAGAATGTTCTCATCGATTTCACCACATATTTTTCAAAAACTTTTGCTTCTATTTGTAAATGCTACCTGATGTTATTTCTCTTATATATAGGAAGTAATTGTATATCTATGACAGTTTGTTTTCTCGAAATAGGAAACTTTTATACAGAATGAAATTGAGAAAACACCTAATTCTTAATTCAGTAATCTGTGCCGTTAATTTCTTGTGGGGACTCATACAAACTCGCATTAATCACAGAAACGACACAGAAAAATTTTATACGATGTATTTTATTAAAATATTATATGCTTAAAATTTAATTGATCGTCTGTGAATAATGAATATTACTCATCATCTAACAACGATTTTGGTAAATATAAAATTATCCTACGCTAGTTATATAATAATCTGATATTTAAAAAACGAGGTAGTTCCGTGTGACATTTTGTTTTTGAATTTTGTTCTCTTGTACGTAGAGAAGCCTAATCTACAGGATCCTCCTAACATACAGGAACATGCTATCAGTGTAAAACAATGTGATTCACTAGACCTACGACATGCTCTGAGCAAATGCAATGGCCTCATCCAGTCCGTAGCTTCCTTCGTTCCTTCAACGGCGCTCCTCGCATGCGACAAGCGTCACGTCGCGTCGCCTTCGTTCGCTCCTAGCGATTGCGTTTCCATGTCGTTCGCGTTTCACGCGATACTCGGCAGCGAGATATACGGCAGCAGTAATTTTGAGTCTCTTTGCGCACGCCGCCGTCGTTACCTTCGAGTGAAACCGCGACGGAATCGAGTTGCGTCTCGTAAAAACTGATGTGACGCCGCAATCACCGCTGCCACCAGCTGCAAATATTATTCAGTTCACGATACATGTAGGTCGTCAGGAATGGTTGTAGACGGCAAACCTCCTATGATATCGAGTAACGCTCTATCTCATTGGTCTGCAACACCAAGAGAAAAAGAGATAAACTTATGATAGAAATGGCAATTTCCTTCGCGTATTTTACGCCTGATGCCAATATTCGAATACATAAATTATATGGAAACCTTGTTAAACTCATCATACATTTGTGGCAACACTTGAATTGCAAATAACGTTCTAGTAAAATTTATGATAGACTTGTAATATTTCATTGTAGAATGCAATTATCTCCTGTTCCTCATACGAATGGTGCTTGAGAAATTCTTGAATAATCGGAATATTATTTTCGATGTTAGTTTGAAAATATATTCTTATTTTTTAGTGGTTGTTTGTTTAAATTCGTCATTTCATATATCTCTGAATGGTTGGAAACGAATCCAAGCGCGATTTCAATATTTCTTAAAACGAATAACATCCCAATTAGACAAAAAATGTTAACTCAGAGTGATAATTCTTAGAAGTACACTTTTTAATTAAATGATCAGCGATCATCCGTTTTAACCTCCCCGTACCTCTTGTGACTTTTGTCTCAATACTTGTACTTCTCCCTTCAATTGTAACGTGACTAATTTCAAGGAATTTTACGAGGATAATATTTAACTTTTGGTCAAGATAAATAATAAGATAAAATATACTTGTGATGTTATTCCTATTCCTACTTATCATTTTTATGATCCGTATATTGTGCAGAAACACTAAAATGTACTTCACTTTCCTTTTATTTTTTGAACATAGAGTTCAAAAGAAGTGTTGATGACATTTAAATGTACACAATTTTCGGATAAACATTAGTATCATAAGATAAAATTTTGCTCGTGATTGACGTAGAAAAAAGTATCTGAATACAACGGAAACTTTTAAACTCATGCTGTACAAATTTATGCAAATTTGATAATCACTAACGAATAAATATTGTTTTTAACGTTAAGTTTAGAGCATCAAGAATATATATTGTTACGTAAAATGAAAGCTCAAGAAATTGAATTATTCTATGTGACTTACGCATTTCATAGACATATCGTGTCACACTTTGTCACAATTCGCGAATCCCCTCTAATAGCAGGTCGTAATATGTGAATAAGAAAATAGAGAATGACCGTAAAATGAATACGTCAATTCTTCAATTCCCGTATACTTTATTACACAATCGTTATGAATTTTTCTCTAATTTTATTTCGCAAAGGAGGATGGCACTGTGATCGAAATCATCGCGATGATTTCTTGATTGCTTTCTGAGTGTTAACTAACTGATGGTTCAGTTCGTGCTGAAATAATTTTTCGGAATTTTTTTATTTATTTATATTTCCTAAGAATCGATTACATGTCTCCAAGTCACTTCATTGAAGAATAATAAACATCTCTGAGCTGGAATATGAAGCCATAGAACTGAGAGAGAAAATTGATAATCTCTCCTCATGAAATACACTTCATACCATGGTGTTGAAGTAAGTCATCCGAAGAACAGCTGCAAGATATCTCCGTGATCAAAGGGGCATTTTTCCGATTAGTTTTGTCTTCGATGCTGCACCGGGGTAATCGATATTGGAAAGTGCTAGCTGAAGCTACTTTGTAATTGGAGAATCTCTGGAGCCAGCGTGTTCTACAAGGCGAGGTTGGCGATGTCTGATTGGTAGGGTACGTGCGATGGAACGAGTAGTCGGTCTTGTAATGAATCGATTGGCGAACGAGTTCCTCGGGTCGAGTCAGGTCGTCTTATGGACCTGATTTAATTAGGCGTGTAAAAGAAAACGATAGGAGACGTAGTATAAATGTTTGTTCTATACATTCGTGTTACATATTCTCACTCTTGCACGAGTACATTCGAGCTCATGAATAGAATACGTATTCATTTTGAATACTTTATCAGATCAAAGCATATTTTAAAAAGTGCATGAATTAAGAATATATTTTTATTTTCTATATAATTTCATTTAATAACTTCTTTGAGAATCCTGAAATAGCAAGTGTCTTACATCAGAAATTTTGTATTACATATTAAAATGACAGGGTGAAGAATACAGAAATCTAAACTCATGATTCTAAACTTGTGCGCTTTACTTGTAAATTTCTGGCCTAGCATCTCCATTTTAAACATTAAAAGAAAATTAGTCACGTTATACGTGACTTCCGAAAGACTATTATAATTATTTTCGTAGTAAAAACTTATTTGATCATTAAATACTATCGTGAATTTATCTTAATTCATTTCTTTAACGCAAATGAGTACAATGAACGATCCAATTATATCTTATCCAAGATAATGAATATCGATTTCCTGGTTCTTATGAAGTCATATTCTTTAAAAGGACTCAATGAACCTCTCTTCGCATTGTAACGAAATTATACTCTCACATACGATTCCTACGAGACAGTAGCGGGCATTTAATATCCTGCACGTTAATTAAACTTGCGCGGTAGTATTTAGCAAATCTTGTGACGGGTAAAAGGAAGAGAAAAAACTTTGACAACATGTTATGTGAGTCACAAAACAGAGTGGTCTGAAAGTTATGGGAACGACTGCAATGTTGCTTCGCAAAGCAGAAGAGAAAACTTAGCTGGTTGACCAAGCTACTCATTCGTACCGCTTCTGGCTACTGGTTTCCTGGAAGGTATGCAGCTTGCCTCTTCAATTTCCGGTATCTTCGATATCGCTATGAATAATGGAGCGGCCGTCAAATCAAAACGTCGTTTCTCTGTCAGAAGAGCTCTATATTGTAATAATCGTTACAACGACTGGGACAGGGAAAGTTGATATTTATCCAAGGAATTAAGCAGTGACATTTTAGGGGGCAAAACGAGACGAGAAGGTTTTGCGATTCACAAGTGAATTCTGGTCTATTATTCATTCACGACTATTATAATATTTATCGTAGCTCAATCAGATCAAAAATTAAACAGAAATGTTTCCTGTACAGAATGAAAATAGATACGAAATTCAATTCAGTTAAGCTTGTAAATCTCGCCCCCGAAACTCTTGTAAACCTTTATTCAAGGAATTAAATATCTTAACACTTCCCTGCATTTATTTTTAAGAAACGGTCGTGTTTGTTAAGACCGAATTACTGAAGTGTCACCCTTTCTTTATACGAAACAGTCTCGTTCACGAACACAATTCTCGCAATAATAGTAATATTCATCGCCCTAGAGTGTCAACCACTCTTTGCCAAAAAGGACCTTATCATTCGGGAATCGTTCTATATAATTCCCTGCCCAAGAATATAAAAGACATTATGAAATTGAATATCTTCAAATCCGCGGTTAAAAACTACCTCCTGCACCACTGCTTCTACACTGTAAAATAATTTATTGATTTTAATAAAAGTTAATTTCGTCTTGTACTTTATCACGCCATTTCTGTAGCACTTTTTAAATAACTTATAACAATTTCAAAACCTATTTTCTTGCATGATTGTGTTGCTGTATGGCTTATATTAATTTAGTTTTATGTGTACTCATCTTTGGCACGGTTGTGTACATTAATTCTGTAGCCCCATCCTGGCCCGGGTTTTTCTCCGTTTTTCCTTTGTGTAGAGGCGGATTTTTTGTACAGATTCTCTAGACTTTGTCTAGGGGAGTGTTTATTGTAATAATAAATCGTGAATTTAGTGTTATTTCAATTCTTAAGTTTAAAACACTATACTCAGAATAATCTATAGTTCGATAATAACTTGTACATGTAAATTTACAAACATATTTGCGTTAAATTACAAACCTATTGACATTATATATGTATTATAACTCGCAGCTAACTTTTTATCTTATCTAGGAACTTTTGCTGAAATGTTTGAATCCGCGTCTGTCTTAGGGCCCGTGATCGGAATTGATGGGATGGTCCCTTGCTTGCTTCCGGAGAGTAAATTAGTTTATTGTCCTCCACATGGTCATACGCAGTTTGTACTGTTTTTTGACAATACATTTATTAAATTTATTACTTATGGTTCTGTTTACGCAATAATGTATAGTCAAGAATAACAATTTATGAGCAATAGCAATATTAAGAGAAATTCTGTTAAATAGTACTCCTGAATCTGAAACTTTCATATTTGGTTGTCGTTCCTTTGAAATAATTTGAACTCAATGTACAGAAATTTTTGTCATTTATTAAATATTTGTTATCACATAATTCGTTGAGAATTATACCCAATGAAACATAAAATACAAAATTATTTACGTAATAATAAAGATAACTTTCATATACTCTAAAAATAATATACATATACTTATTTATTACGCGACAAATATAAGTATTTGGTCGAGTGTTTTCCCGTTGAAGTTAAACAATGCAATTAACTGAGATGAATAATTCACACAAATATGCCAAAATAATACTCACCTAATAAAAATATTCTTAATCTCTATGGTAATATATTTTATTAAATGCTAGTGGTATCTAAACCACATGGTATTCTCAATTTCCACTTTCCGTTCTTAGAACTGACTATTTCTTCCAAACCTGTATTTATTCCTCGGAGACATTTCGCTTATTTCCCTGTCGCACTAACAATTAGCTTCTTTAGTAGTTATGAAATATTCGGTTACCGCTTGCTGGTAGCCACAAAAAGCTTTCGTGTCTACCACACGGGATTTGCAGTAGGTTATAATAGGAGTCGTTAGGGGAGAAAGTGTCCGTTTTGTTTACTTTAATATAGGAAATGGATACTCATTTACACGGCAGCTTCCAATCCCATCGCAATATTTCTCCATACTGTAATTCCTTTTGCGAGTCACACTTATTCTGGAAGCATATTTTACAGTCTCATCATCGCCGTAACCTTTTTAATACTTATTAAATTTCAATTTAATAATTTGTAAAGTTATTATTTGTCATAAACATGCGGAACTGGGAACGTATGTGGTTGAGACTGAGGCACCATGACTGGAGGTTGTGTGCTCATAAACTTGGCGCGTATCTTACTCTGTGTCGTAACAACCTTCATTTTATTCTCCCAAACACGTTACCACATTTTATTATAATCGTGATTGAGTGAGATAATCACTAGGGGAGGCGGTCGTTAAAACAAAATATTCGGGGTGAATCAGTAATGTCGGACAACTCAAATATCGCCTAAACGAATAAAAATATCGAAATACGGTTTTCACTGAAATAAGGTATCAAAATATCTGCAGATAAAAAAGCTACCTTTCATATAAATACGTCAAATAATTAGCCCTAAGTCATGACTTCTCTTATTAAATATAGAATTTCGATAACTTTATTCGTTTAGGAGTTTTTGAGGTTAGTACGTTTTTATTTACTCGCTCTGTATATCAGCAAAACTCAGTGGAATGAGAACAGGACTACTTATAAGATATGTGGGTGCAAAGACGGGGAATTTTAACTCAAGTAAATTGACTCCCATACCTAATAAGCGTGCTACACAATGAGAATCAGATGAGGTGTCGAAACGGCTTGAGCGCGATGCCATGCCATCTCCCCTTTTGTGCTGAGGCTCAATAATTGTGGAGCTCTACTCTTCGATTCTCGTGTGGATCGTGTAAGACATGTAGACGGAACACACACACAATGATGGATCCAGAATTTTAAATTTATTGGGAATGGGAACTCAAACGTCCTATTCGGCTCAGCTCTCAGTCTGACGATTTGGAGAGTGCTCATTAAAATAAATTTAGGATTCTGTTAAAATGTGTTATTATCTACTCAATGCATATAGTACCTACGCAAATATGCAAATACTACCTACGCAAATACTACCTATACAAAGAAACGTACGCACGTACTACTTATGAAAAAGAAAAAAAGTACTACGCGTCAAACGTAATATAATTTTTTTTACGAAATCAATATAATTGTATTTGATTAACTTTTTTTAGGGGGAGGGGGCGATTTGACACTTTAAGACGCCCAATTCTAAATACAATACCACACGAATTTAGCTCCGTGTGAAGGCATAGAAGGAGAAATAATTATCTATTTAATTTATCTATCTACCGCTCTCATGTGTAGATACTCAATGATGTAAAGCCACAGACAACAACTCATATCACGCGCAATTACATTCTTCCTTGTTTTTCTGAGAACTATTTCATTTCAGTGAAACTGATGTACCATCACAAAAGCGATACATCCTTTAACTTTTTGTGTTAATGTCCCTCCTAAGGCAACTAATAAATTCGGTGTCATTCATCTTAGTAGAAGCTCACTGAAGATACCTCATCAATTCTTCTACATTATCCCCACCCCTAAAGGCGTCAAAAAGTCACTTTCCTTGACTTTTTCTCGTCTTTTACTCGCTGTCTCCACGGATGACCATTATTTTCATCTGTTCCGCGTCTTCGCTTCATGATCTCGGTCATACACTGCGGAAGGATTAATGCCGTAGAGAACTCGATGACTTGAGAGGCAAGCAACAATGACGGATCTAGACC
>NNCF01126273.1:471079-484505 GCA_002313205.1 Laupala kohalensis
ATAAATATTACCTTTAAATAAAATGCATCAAATAAAAAATTAACAATCTGGTATTATGGATAACAATAATAATCATGTATTTAAGTTATTAATATGGTATTATTAATTCTATTAATATGGTATTATTAATAAGATCCATACAAGAATACAATATCCTATTTCTTTTTCTGATTTAGGCAGTTATTACGATGTTTTATAATAATTTTTTGTACATTTGGCATACACAGATGATATTGCTCAGACAATCGGACAGAGTCATTCCGGACTAGAGGAAAGTAGAAATGATTTGGTAGCATAACGTGCACAATCAAAATGAAACCTGCAGATCAAAAACGAAAAACAGGGGTCCGTGGTTTGGATGACCCAGCACTGAACCAAGACGGGAACAAATAGGCAAAAAATCGCATAGAAAGGGATATTAATTTTGTAAGAGGATTTCAAGGTGATCGTTTACATTTTGATCAACATCTAAATAATGAACGTGTGTAGTAAATAAAATTTATTTCAAAATGCAGAGAATATTTTATTTATCATTCAATAAAAATACGACGATTTACTTAAGCTTCTTATACGGGTTTGAAATATTGTTTTCATTTAATACCTTCTAAGTTACAAATAACAGTTTTTTGTATAAATCTTAAAAGCCAAGGCAAATAGATGAAGAATTATTCTACAAATATATTATCAGGTGTTATAAGTGTTTACTTTCTCATAACTTGAATTTATACTTCAGGAAGCTATCTCCTGAATAAATGAATGTGTGTTTGTTCCTCCTCTGTGAAACCTTATATTCATCAAATTTTGATGAAATTGCGTGAAAAAAATTATAAGAGACCGTAAGCTATTTTAATGTTTTTTTTTACGTCACACAACACAACAGGAATATTTCGCTAAGTTCCTATATTTTCACCGCGCAATTAAACGATGAACGAAACAGTCATGGCCACATGTAATGACAAGGAAACCGTGATATGCAATAATATTATTACGTGTTTTGTATCCATTTCATTACAAACATGTAGTACGAATTCAGAGGTCCTAGCCGCTAAGTACCGTGAAGGAAGACTACGAAGACTACTATCTCTTTCTTCATCATTTGAGTACAGAAAATGTTATGAGTTCTATGTGTTGTAAATCAGTCATTATTATACAATACTAGCAGAACTATTCGGTGTTGCCCAGGATTTGAAAAGAAACTTAAAACAACCATTACTGGACTTTCTTGTATTAAAACACTTGTCAACAGGTCTGGATGCAAGTAGCTCATTTTGCCCGGTGCTATCCGGAAATCTTGTAAAATATTCTATATAAATACATTAGTTTCCGTATTTCTCTGCTTTCGTGATACTGACTTTTCTTTTCGTGAATTCAAAAATCAAATACTATGAAGAAAAGCTACAAACATTCTCATAGTTTTCAATATTGTAAGCGTGTTTGTACTTATTTACGAATTATTTTACAATACGGGTAGAAAGAAAATACAATTTACACAGAAAGCAAAATAAACGACGCGTATTTTGCCCATCCTGGCCCGGGTTTTTCTCCGTTTTTCCTTCTGGTAGAGGCGGATTTATCATACAGGTTCTCTAGGCTGTCTAGGGGCGTGTTTATTGTAACAATAAATCGTGAATTTAGTGTTATTTCAATTTTTAAGCACTATACTCAGAATAATCTATAGTTCGATAATAACTTACATGTAATTTTTTGCTTAAAATTACAAACATATTGACATTCTATTAGTATTATAACTCGCAGCTAACTTTTTATCTTATCTAGGAATTTTTGCTGAATTTTTTGAATCCGCCTCTGCCTTAGGGCCCTTGATCGGAATTGATGGGATGGTCCCTTGCTTGCTTCCGGAGAGTAAATTGTTTTTTTTTCCTCCACGTGGTCATACGCAGTTTGTACTGTTTTTTGACAATAAATTTATTATTATTATTATAGTTAAGACCTCTGAATTCTTTGGATTTCAATCAACTTTAACGTCATGTACCACAGACGTCGTGCACTTCAAAACATTATTCTTCACAGCCTTTAAATAATCTTGTTTCAACGATTCGGTCACTTAGATTATACGTTTAGTGGATTGTCCGTGTCACGTAACGGAATTAAACTCTGGTAGACACATTAGTCAGCTTCAAAGTCAACAGTTATACGAGTAAAGATGAACATCTACTTATTAGTAGCTAACTTGTAGTTCATCAGTATTAACCATACCTTGCGTTTTAGTTGCTATAATCCTGAAGGAGAGTCCTTCGAAATTTCAAATAATTTCATCGATTATATTTTCTGATCCGTACCACTGACATTGCAAATAATTAATTTTTATTTGTATACCACATTTGTGAACCACATTGGTAAGGAGCTCGTTCCAGTAGTTCATTGAACACAGTCGTCCTCAGGGGTGGGAGAGATGAGAAGTTTTTTCTGTGTCTTTTGCAAAATATTTATCAACATTCCTGATATTGTTTTAAACTATCTCCATTATATTTTTTTACCTTCAGCCGTTCCAACAATATGGTAATAAAACTCGGTGGGATGCTCGTAGGACCTACATGGATAGAAAAGTCCAAATGTAATATAGCAAACCCTGGCAATGTCGGTTAATACCAAATATAAATTGTATCTCTTTCACTTTTTTCGGATTTTACATTCTAAAGTTTCAAGATTCGGTGCTAATGAATCAATATGACTTTGTAAATCCCGAAGTCAACATCTTGTGCCGCATTCTCAAATGATACCTCGTCTATTGTTTTAAAAATTATTAACTATCTTTTTTCTTCTTTCTAGGATGAATTTGATACTACTTTATGTATTATATATTTGGCCTCGTAATGTTCATATTACTATTGTGTTCGCAGATTTGTAATACTCATAATGATATACCTTCACGTCATATTTCCTGCTTTGAATAAAAAACGCGTTGTTTTATATAATAACGAAATTTAATTGCTATATTTAAATAAACTTCTAATGTAGCCTCTTTTATCTTCTAATACAGTTATTCGATGCATCAATTACAAAATCATTGTCCGTGAGTCTACTGGTTCATTAGATAATCGACCAACACTGAACTTAGAGAGTGGCATATACCTGATCCCTTGTACTTTCTTTTGCTTCAGAGATGTCAGTGGTTATATAGACTTCCACCAGCAAAGTTCGTGTTGCCATCACTAAACGAGTTGCGCCGCGCGAAAGTAATATTCACGCTTGGAAGATCATAGCACGATCTTTCCAGTAACGCAGTACGAGATCTTTGTCAAAGGTGTATTTGTCTTCCACAACTGGATTCTTCCTAGGACAGAATTATTTACGATTCAATATTAAAAAATCGACCCATTTGTCCATTTTCTTAATTAAACTAAGTTATTAAACGTGTCATTAGATATACTTCACTTTTGCATCATCGCTTTCCATCCGGAAACTCCCACATTACCGCATATATCCAGTTTTTTTGGGTAAGTCCAGCACCATTTTGGACTAGTGCCAGGATTCTCTCGGTGATGGAGAACTTACCATAGCATATGCTTGTTTCATTGGGTCGAAAGGTTTAGTGAAAACCAAGGAATACGGTATGCACGACATCGAGCTATGTTTTTGGACATGTCGGTGTGATTTGGCATGTTTTGGCACAGCTCACTTAACGTTTCTCATTTTATCAATTTTGGGATTTGAATCATACATTTGAGACGTTAGCCATATAATTCAAACATGAATATGACAAAAGCACATTATTGACAATGTTTTACAATTGTATTTCAACCGGCATATTTCCAGTATACATATTTGGTGGAGCTTATCTTTTAACGCTCTCAAAACAGGCTGTGTGTCACCGTTTGCTTTGAACCGCCATGTCTTCTTCTTCTTATCTGGCACTACAGCCCTTCGTGGGCTTTGGCCTTCGCGGAGGGTAGAGCTCGCGCGATTTCTTGACCCCGGCACTAGAAGGAGGAGATGTGGTCAGCATCTTGCTCCGACCGGTTCGACCCCAGGATAGATCCCGGTACTCATTTTATAGCAGACTGAGTAGGCCTGGGAGCCAGTCTGGATGTTGAGGCGTGATGAAAATCCCCTCCTCACCGGGGATCGATCCCCGGCCATCCAGCCAGCAACTCAGTGCTCTATCCACTGAGGCACGCTGACTCCGCCATGTCTTCTTAGGAAAATATAATTTGAGGTTCTCCATTCCAGGACATGGTGTATCTAATTAGACCTCTCGTGCAAATCTTACATCCAAGCCTCTATTTCACAGAAGTCATACTGTATTGCGGCGAATGATTTTCTGACTCAATATTTTCACATTTTTTTTGTTAAATGTATTACATATTACAA
This sequence comes from Laupala kohalensis, assembly GCA_002313205.1. Taxonomy (NCBI): domain Eukaryota; kingdom Metazoa; phylum Arthropoda; class Insecta; order Orthoptera; family Trigonidiidae; genus Laupala; species Laupala kohalensis. The sequence continues at coordinate 475,412 of NNCF01126273.1, forward strand.
TTAATGAGTATTTTCATATTTTCTCCCAAATAATCTACTTCAGATACGCGAACAACATAAGCACATGTAATGTGTAAATCTCCGTAAACATGTCCACAAATTTCTTTTCTCTATAAGAGCGTATAAAGCAATGTTTCGAATATTGCTTTCAGAGAGTAAAGTAGTTTATTGTCCTACACGCAGAATAAGCATATTTTTTTAAATTTGTTTTTAAGAACTCAGCATATGTAACATAAGAATAGGCATGAAAAAACATGTATCCTCGAATGAACGAGGAAAAATTTTATGTAGCAGTCTAATGTTGTTTTTTTGGTAAAACCTATTTGCCCGACCATCAAGGTTGATCATCACGCCGGTCGAGTAAAGGATTATTGATGAATAGTTTCCCATACGATATGAATAATACATTTAACCCATCACCAACTCGAAAATAACGCAGGCGCACACACACACACTCAAAAGTTTTGTCCCAAAGACTAGACCTATGTCTCCTTATATATACTATCACGCTGAATTCAAATCCGCGACGTGGATTGCTCCAGCACCCTCAACTTTTTAAATTGCATAAAACCGCCGTTAAAAACCGAAAATATGGATTAAAAAACTAACAGAGAAAAAACTAAAAAAAGTAATTCTGAATTCGGATTCGGGTTCATGTCCCGTTCTGGTACACTGAGTGAAGATGAATGGGATGGCGTAGTTTGTTGCGCATCAGCGCGCCAATCTATGGTCCCGGGTTCGAATCCCAGATCCGCCTCCCATTTCCATTCAATATTTACGTCCATTTCCATTTTCTGAATTAGGAATCAGCGCGTCAAAATACACCAGGATACATAGGTTTTAGTCTTTGGAACGGACCATTAAAAAAAATTCTTGGTCCCGTGTAATTTGTATCGATACTTCAGTTTTCTGATAACGTGGTCGTGTCCGACATCGTGAAAGATGAAACTCTATATATCTGCTCACCCTCTCTCTCCTTCCTACCCTCTTCACCGACTCTCTTCAGTGCTAGAATATAATTTCCAATCTGATCCAACCCAGGCCTAAGGATCAGGGACACTGAGCATTGGCAGAATGAATCAGTGATTGGTGTGCGTTTAAGATACCCTTCACTTTACCAAATGTAGAGCAAATTCTAAACCAAATGTAGATCAACAGAACTCGCCGAGTAGCAGCAATTAAACCTTAGCTAACCTTTCTTGTCACAAAGAAAATATGGTTCATGTTCTTTCTCTAAGACCATATAATTGTCAAAGTGCTGTAAAATCAATATTTGGTGTTATGTATTCGAATGCAAAACCTGAATATCTTATCACAATCAAGTGTATTACTGAATAGCATTGTAATTATGTAAGTTTTTATTAGTAAAATGGAGGAATAATATCCTTGATTACTCGGTACACTAGTATGTATCTTCATATGTCCTGTTTCAATTTGTATTACAGTTCAACCTACATAACTGCCTAATGTTCTTGAACAGTTTTTTTCTGACTCATATGAAGTATACAAAATGTAAAGTAATTGCCCAAAATATTGAGAGAATGTTTCTGTCACTTGATATGGATGGAAATACTTGGAGTTCCTGGTACCGAAAGTGTATTTTTTAGAATTTCATCTGTTCGTCAGTACACAGGGATCCTGAAGAAATTGCTGAGTCGAATTAGTCCGTATTTCATATTCAGAATAGTCCTTGCTTCTTCTCGATGCGCGTGCTCTTGAATTTCATTTAATAATTTATTCCAAATGATACTTCAAAAGGTGATCAAATGACACTTTTGAAAATTTCTTTGAGTTTGCTCCAATATCTTTACAATATACTGCACGGAAAGTTTAAGCAGTATGTATTACACCGGTATAAATGGCATTTCGTTTGAAAGTTTGTACATATTGAAATAATTTATCTCTGTTGCTTTACCAGATTGTATTACATTTTCATAGGTCTGAAAATTAAAGCATTCTTGAATGTAAAATCATTAAGCGTATGAAGTATTCACTTTTGGAAAAACCTTTGAGGACCTTACCTGTGAGGACGCTAAAATGGATAGAACAACCGGGAACTAACACCTAGTATGAAATTGAAATTACGTAATGCATGTTTTACGATGAGTTATAAAAGTTGAAAAGTGCATGAAAAATGATTTGTCTTCCTACTTCTTATTCTCAGTTCAATTCAGCTAGAGATGTATCTTGCCGAAATTGTCATAGTGCAGCTTATTCATAATCGAGAAAAGACTTTGGCGCTCGGAGGTGGATGGTCTTGTTAGTGGAGACAGGGCGGGTCAAGGGTCGCAGAATTGGAAATGGGTGGACACAGGTGTCTAACTGCCCAGCGCTTCCAGTGTTGTTCTTATTTATTGCTAGGCATGCTTGATGAGTTAGGAAGAACGGAAACGATCAATTTTTAATCTATCTTGTCGACTTGTGATTGAATCTTTGCAAATACGATTGATTACATTTCGACATCATTGAAATCAAGTGATCGTAAATACTTTGAACAACAATAAAATTATATTAATTTTTCGATTATAATTTTAATGAATGAAATATACACTTATTCGGAATATAATTCAGAGAGGAGTGACGTAAATTATTCTTAAGCTCATTCTAATTTTAGAAACAGACATTAAATCTCACAACATAGGTGTCGTGATTTTCTCTGTATATCAAACGTTAACTGTTCCCCCATTGTACTCAATGTAAATACAAAATATAAATATAAATTAATACAACCTATTACTAACACCCGGCCCTGCGCCATTACGCATGTGATGTGAGCAGCGCTCACACGTTTTGTAATGTAATTGTACACCTGATGATGATGATACCAAACGGTATCGAAACGTCGGGTGAAATTATATTTTTGTTTTCAAAATACTCTGTTCATTTTGGTCGAATTTAAATTGATTAATTTATTCGTGTAAAACAACTCATTCAATTGGAGTTATCCTACTCAAAATTGTATTTTAAGATTGATTTCAATAATAATCAAGCTGTGGAATCAAGATTTCTCCTATCGCATCCTGAATCATTAATTAATACAATATGAATCACTCCGTTTTAACTTATATGCATCTCAAGCATGTGGTAGAATCCAATGAATTGACGCTTCTTTAAACTAAAAAAAAAAATCCTCGGTTGATAAATGGTGTCGTATAATCTCGTTCAGCATGCGATCCTTTATGGATGGAGTGGTTCCGGAACGCCTTTTTTATCCACTTAATNCGTTCAGCATGCGATCATTTATGGATGGAGTGGTTCCGGAACGCCTTTTTTATCCACTTAATTCTCCCACCTGTTCGAGAACCTGGGCATGCCCGTCCGCCCGCTGGCTATATGACTACCAGTCTGCGCGTCCATCTATCCATTTCGCCGGCGGCCTTTCTCTGGAGGACCTTCGCGGCCACGAGAGGTCGCTGCCGGAGCAACTCTCTCACAGAGTCCTTGGCATTGCCACTCCTACGCCATTCTCCTCACTACATCCGCTACTAGAACAAAAACAGATACTATGCAGGTTTACTCAACGTTCAACAGTGTTCTAGATTTTGGAGGGGTGAATCAAATGCGTTTGTACATAAAAATAATTTGACTTTATTCAATTTTAATAAAGGTCGATAACTTATTTATAATACATGGTATTAGGGCTCTAATGACCCTGACGTTGGCGAACCCTAAAACCCCAAGAAAAGAACAACATGATATTGCTCACATTTTCCTTCTACTGCACTCATTTTTTAACTTTCTTGGATTTGTACAAGGAGAAAGAACAATTGAAACTAAACAATTGTTTGAGTGAAAATTTATATCAGGAGATTTTATGGAAGTATACATTTTACGTACCCTTGTTGCTGGAAAGATACTCAGTAGTTCTCCATTCAGGATGAAATGATTGGACTATTTTTGTATATATTTGCTGGATTGTGATTACTATAATGAACATCTTTTATTCTTCACATATGCAATATTGTAAGAAACAATCCTCTTCTTCGTATTAGGAGAATTATTACAAGGGATGATTTTATTGAACTGAAACCAAGGAAACATTTTTCATGTACTATCTAAAATTTGGTCAAACTGAAGAATCAACCATTGATGAGAGTATTTCAATTTATTTTAATAAAAAATAACGAGGTTTTTTTCTACCGCGTTCAGAATAAATCAGTTCTTCTCACTTCAGCGGTAAAATGCATCCATTATTACAAAATACTACCGCGTAAGCAGAATATTGAAGAAAAATTTAGCGGTTTATTAGTATATTTTTGTCCCAAATAAGACAATAATAAACAATAATAAATTTATTGTCAAAAAACAGTACATACTGCGTATGACCACGTGGAGGACAATAAACTAATTTACTCTCCGGAAGCACGCAAGGGACCATCCCATCAATTCCGATCAAGGGCCCTAAGGCAGAGGCGGATTCAAAAATTTCAGCAAAAGTTCCTAGATAAGATAAAAAGTTAGCTGCGAGTTATAATACATATATAATGTCAATATGTTTGTAATTTAACAGATCTACAGATACATTACGAATGAGTAGTTTATTTCTATATTTAGAGTTTTGTTTTTTTTCCTAAAATTGATTCATTGTTTTTGCCAGACAATGAAATTGGAGGGTCGGCCATTTTAACGTGGATGTTTGTATCGTAAAGAAGCTCGTGTCGCAATGTATATCCTCATTCCAAAGTCCTTCTTTTGCGAAGCACTTCAATCTTCCCTCCTCGGGCGATTCCCGATTGCGTCCACTCTAAGCACAGAATTATCGTAATCGAAGCAGGAGAGGATGTCTTTGTTTCACTCGGCCATCTGCACTGCCTCATCCCGCGCATCCATCAGCCTACCCATCGGGGTCCACTCTCGCTTTCACGCCGAGTTATGCTGCGCCGCGGTGCTCCTCGCCCCCGGAACCGGAACTGGGTCGCTGCTACACATAACCGCTGCCACCTCCGCCACGCCCATAGGAAGTGCGCGAGGAAGAGTTAGGGGCAGCAAGGGAAATTGCATCTCTCACTCTCTATTCTTCTTTTATTTATTTTAATACATTCAAATTATTTTCGATCTGTCCCGTCTCATATACCTGGTCATGGGAAAGAATTAACTTTTGTAGTTCTGTATGGTAAGATGGTAATACGTATTTTTATGTTCTCTGATAACAAAAACATTGTTTGGCATTCATGTTTGAAAGTCACGATAACGAAACTCATCCGTCCATTTCCTGCGTTTTTTTTATTCGAATAAGAATTAGTTATAGAAAAGTATTCTGATCATATAAATAAGAGAGTTTAATTTAGTTTAAGAGGGTATTTACAGGGTACTCCATACGGAGATGAAGTGCTCTTCGAAAATCACACTAAATTAATACAACAAAATTATATATGAAATAATAGTCATTAATTGAACACACTATATTACGCAGTAATTCACAGAATATAGTAAAAACTATACGTATAAAATGTATGTATGTTTAATTATTGTAAAAGTACATGAATTAAAAAAGTGTGTTATAAATTACATTGTTTATTACATAATTTTATTTCAATACTAAAACATATTTAAATGATTTAGTCATGATCAAATAAATAGTTAAAAAATTATGACCTTTTTTTGGCGAATAAATAGTTTTTAACAATTTATTTAATTAGATTAAATAATGGACGTCATTAGTAGTAGAATTCAGTCATGTAGTCTGTGAATTAGAACAATACGACTTTTTATTTTTATTTTTTATTTGTCTGTTGTTACTGAGTGATTATTTAACTGATGAATCTGGTTTGCGAGTTCCCTTTATCATTATAAAGGTAACTGTTTTCTTTTATTTATGGTTTGGTCAATACAGTGAGAGTTGTGCGGCACCGTTGTTTGTTTCACGAGCACAAAAATTATGAAATAACTTTTTCTCGTCGCTTATTGAGCAGCATGCAATACGAACTCTATTCCACTTGTAACCGAATGACCTTTAGGCTCTCGACGTCCGCAGTATAAGATGAACCAGCTGTTTTACCTCCTGCGTAAGATGCATGTTCATAGCGAAGATGACCATTCGTGCAGCGATCATCCCTCTCGCACGCCATTCGTTCCTTTCACTGCATTGCGTCGTACACATACGTAAATCCGGACGTCGTTCGCCGAAGTGGCACAAAGGAGTCATGCGGAACTCACAGTCCGAGCAACAACAGCAGTGGTTCCTTGGGCGCTTGAGCCTAAGCTTCCAAAACGTTAAAAGTCATGTAGCATTTATGAGGAAAAGAGTTTCATCACGGAAAACGTATTTTCACCTACCACTTACATGACTTGGCGTACACCAGGCAAATCTTGGTAACACTAGCGCTCCCAGAACTGAGAAGTATAATAGTTTTATTAATTTGTACACTATTTTATAACACAATATTATGAATTACAATGATGAAAAACATGGTTTAATTCGTATCTCTGAGTTTAAAATGTAATAGTAATAATATTTAGTTGCTCGTTTAATTCGCTTGAAGAGCATGTAAAAATATGGTGACCTATCGCAAGGGTTTCGTTATTCACGTGTCGCATCTTGGGAAAACTTCAATTTCTCTTTTCAAATTCTGCTCACTTATAGATAACAGTGATGTAAAAACATTACGGAAAATTTCCTACAAAATATACTAAACTCCGGATATATTCGTGGTTTAAAAACCAGTTTTTTATGATGTAATGTATTTTACCATCAATGGTTATTACAATTATTTCATATAAATGGTCTGAGAGGTATGTTTTCATAGTTAAAATCAAAATAAGTGCATGTAATTCTATTTATTTATGTCAATACAGATATTGTAGTGATTTAATTCTACTTACACTAGCACTTCCTTAATTGCGGTAAAATCGATGTAATCTGAAAAACTTGGATCCAAGGCATCACCCTATTGCCAAAAAGTACAATTTTGTCGTACCGTTTTTTGTTAAAGTTGGACACCCAGTGATTATTTTCTTAAAATACGTTTCATTCTATATATGTGATTACTCTATGTTGCAGTAAGGATTGTGTCACTTTATAAAGATCAAATTAACGATCTTGTATGGTAATTCAAAACATTGAATTTATTCTACTTGTTCTCCTAAAATTCCTTAAAATTTCTTCTTATTTAGGGATTAGTTACTTGGAACAAATTTTATGTCATAAATAATAACATCAGTTACTCAATTATTTTAGTTAATCCGTGTCATTGAAATTGTGGAACGTAAGTTAAATAAAGATATATGACTGCGGGTGTGGCAGAAATTTTCTTTACCCATTTTCATTGTTCGCACAAGAATATTGTTTTCCGGTTCATTAATAACTTATGCTTCCTTGTTTCACTGTCTTGCATTAACGAATAAATCATCCACTTATCCAAGACATCGTAACTCTTCGAGTTCCCATTTCTTCGATGTACACCTTTCAAACGCTCTCTTAATGCAACAAAGCAACAGGAATGTGTTTTCCAATAAGTCGGAGTGAAATATATCATCCTTTCTATTTTCTTTAAGTTTATTTGAATTCAGAAATGTTAAGAGGTAGAGATGTTTTCTTTACTTTTTATTATCATCGTTTCGGTTCATTTGATTCACCGGAACGAACATTTGCCCGCGAGGTTCTCTATGTGTCTGTATACTATTCATTTAGTTACAGCGGTACGAACCAGGGAGGAGGAAAACGTTGAAATATTATTTATTCGTTAAATACAACTAGAGGAAGGAATTGAAATTCGATGGATATTCTCATTGGATATTTTAAAAATTTTAAGGCAAATATAGAAAATAAATTAATTTTTATCAACCAGTTAAATGGTACACAATTACCGAATAATAATAATTATCACGATCTAAATAATCGTATGTAAAATAAATTTTGAAGGATTAGAGCTACACCTCATGCCCACTAAGCCAAACGTAATTTATTGTTCACTAAATGAGATCCCACGGCTTCGCTCGCGAATATTATCAGATTTTTGTATAGTTAGTCTTTATTGATTTCCACCGAAAATTTATTACGTAAGTGTATCACTCTTCATCAATTAGACCGTTCTATCCTTACCAATCACGTATAAATTTTCCATTCCTTAACTCAAAGACATGAGTTTTTTTTCTTTTATAACATTTTAAGGTTTCCCCACTTACCTCTCCCATAGCATTTGCCGTAGAGAAATTTACCACTCTGGATTATTTAATAAATAATAATTACCACGATCTTTACTATGGGAGATGTAAAACACGTATACATACCATGAAATTTATATTAAGACGGTGTACTATTGTTCCTCGAATCGGACAAACAATGATAAGTAATTGTTAGTGTTGAATTGTAGTAATGTTGTTAATAGCAAATCTATATAGCAAAGCAATAGTTAATAGCAAAGCAAACAGTATCTATGTCATTTCACAATAGTAATACAAAATCTTTACCCCATGTCTCTCTTTCTTTAAACGGAACACAATTAAAAACTGTTACGAATACAAAATTCTTAGGTCTCCATATTCAAGACAACCTTAAATAGAATTGTCACGTTGACAATCTTAATTCCCAATTAAGCAAATTGTGTTACGCATTCCGAAACTTAGTTAACGCAGTTAGTCGTCGTATTTCCCGTTGCGTATATTTTGCAAACGTGTACTCCCATTTACGTTACGGCATTACCTTCTGGGGTAATTCCGGTCAGAGCATTCAAACTTTCAGAATTCAGAAGAGGATAGTTCGGATAATTTGTAAATCTCACCCCCGAAACTCTTGTAAACCTTTATTCAAGGAATTAAATATCTTAACACTTCCCTGCATTTATATTTATGAAACAGTCGTGTTTGTTAAGTCCGAATTACTGAAGTGCCACCCTTGCTTTATACGAAACAGTCTCGTTCACGAACACTATACACGCAATAGTAGTAATATTCATCGCCCTAGAGTGTCAACCACTCTTTGCCAAAAGGGACCATACCATTCGGGAATCGTTCTATATAATTCCCTGCCCAAGAATATAAAAGATATCATGAAATTGAATATCATCAAATCCGCGGTTAAAAACTACCTCCTGCACCAGTGCTTCTACCATGTAAAAGAATTTATTGATTTTAATAAGAGTTAAATTCGTCTTGT
>NNCF01126273.1:493186-588871 GCA_002313205.1 Laupala kohalensis
TGAGGGTTAAATAAAAGACAAAGCAAAACATTGTTATAAAACAGTGTCAGCAAAGCGGAGTTTCGTTCTAGCAATCCCCTCGATGCAGACGTGCTAGCTTACAAATTATATTTCTTATTTTATTTAATTCGATTTCAACAATTGTTATTTGTATAAATAATCTGATGAAAGACACGGTACTTCACGTGGCTTTAGAAAAGCGTGGAAAATCGATTTGTCCAGTTCGATTTTCCATGTCGAGAATGTAGAAACGGGAAACGGTAGTAATTTGAAAATGTCCCATTGCCTCTGAAATTAAAAAGAAAGTAACCCGTTCGAGTTTATTGGTTTAAAATAATTATGAAAAAAAATTGTAAGTGCATGTAATCAATGCGGGTCATAGAAAGCTATTATTTTTCATGGTTCAGGGAAACATTTAATAAAACTAACTTTTTGTTACATATATCTCTCAAAAAAATATCTACCTGCTGTCAGGAATTGTCTTTGAACGGCATAATGAGAATTGTCCCGATTTGTCTAAAATTTGCTTCAAGTAGCAAACTGCTACATAAAATTTGCTACATGTAGTAAAGTGCTATATAAAATTTGCTTTATGCAGCAAATGTTACATAGCAAAATACTACATGTAGCAAAGTATTATATAACATTTTGCACATGTAGTAAATGTTTTATAACACTTTGCTTTATAGTGTAAACGCGCCTTAAATGGGCGAAATAGATACGAAAATGTCTGTGGTTATACGACAACCATTCTTAATTTGCACTTGGATTTGTTGGTCTCATCTTAATTTTTAGCTTAAATGACAACGTCGCACTCCTGGCTGTCAGCGGTAGACCCACTCCTCAATGTGACTCGTTTTGTGGTGTTCGCAAAAATATTGCGCTGCAAAGGACGATTGAAGGGAGGCCTAGCTCTGTGCAGATTGGACTGAGACACACACGTTGGACAGATGTACATGTGTAATACCTTCCCTGAGAATAACATTGGCTTGAATTGATAAGAAGTACATGTGTTCCAATCTTAAAAGCAAATTCTCCTAAGACCTAGGTATGGCAAAACAACTCAGCTACGATCGTTTGAGAGGTCGGACGAGGAGGAAATTATACTGGAAATTGAAATACTGAAAAATTCATCAAGCTTCTAAAAGTCGTCCGATAAAGTAATTTTTACATAAACGTTTTAAGCAAAAAAATTCATTTACTTTTAAAAAAAAAGGTTGTTTGAAGAAGAAAAAAAACCCTAGTTGTCAGGCAGTGCAGCGTAGCAAGATTGTCAAAAACCCATGTGTTACGATAGAACGGTTACATTTTAGGCTGGCAGCAGCTTCGCCTCGGCAGTGTACGTCATAGCAATTGACAGACAGCAGATTCGCGGCTGCAAGGTCTCTGATGTTGGTTGACATTCGCGAGGCGACTGAGTCCAGCATAAGCGAGAGGAAATCTCGACGGCGGCACAGCGCGGTGACTGCGTGTGTGACGTCAGACGCGTCTCATTCCGCTGGTGTAGAGAGAAGGCCTTGAGCTGGTTATTCATCCCCCGTGAGACATAATGAAAAGGAGCGAATGCCTGCGTCCCACTGCTCCTGACGTCGTGTCGCCATCTCCGTTGAAGCCGCTGGCAAACAGGATACTCGAAAGAAGGACGATGCATTAACCGGGAAGAGCAGAAGAGGTTTTAGACGCTGGGTTCATCTCTACTGGATGATATTTGAGGTTTCGAGTCACTGTTTTAATTTTTAGGGATCAATTTATTGACCACCACACACGTGAATCCAGTTATTTCTTAACGCATCTCCTAATTCAGGGCGACACATACGAGTACACTAACACTTGTATTATTCCTTCAAATATTGGTGGGTCAACTAAGTGTTAATATTTCCTCATATGTTTCTTATCGACAAATATGATTTTATTTTACTTGAAAGTTCATATTATCTTACTCTCAGTGTTAACCTATTATGAGGATATTTTTCACCGAAGGGGAAAGCATAGGAAGCATATTAAAGCATCAGAATTATTAGAAGAAATATAATTCCATCTCCTTTTAACTATTCAAACACGTAACCAGGATTAAAAATTAATAACATTATTAAAAGAAAAAAATGTTGTTCCAATGTTTGAATGTTCCAATTTTAGCTAGTGAGAGTGAATGATCGGAGTGCAGTGTATGTGGCGAGGAAATGGGATTATATTTGAAGGACAGGGATGGAATGAATGTTTAATTTTTATTTTTGCAAAGAATCGTTTTCAAAGGACCTTAAAGGACGTAATAAAAAAGTGGTAAACGTAAATAGGCAGATAGTAGACTGCATGATAAGGAAAAATTACTAAAATAAAGCGAATAAAAAGAGAAATACCAAAAAAGTAATGCACATTACCATGAGTGTATTGAGAACAGAATGGGCAGAAGACCAAATGAAAATGCATGTATTGCCATTCAAAAGCCATTTTTCTTCCCAAACCTATGTCGCATCATTGACCATGTCTGCAACGTCTCTAATTACTCCATTAGAGCAGATCCGCTTCGTGGTATAAATCATAATAGATTCGTGCAACCCATGCTATCGCTGCTGGTGCAACCGCGTCGCTCTTGACGTTGCCACCACATCCGTTGCGTTCTACACTCCTCCGTCTTGCTGCTACCCAAGTCGTGCTTTAAGCGACAGTTGCGCTCCTATCTTTTCCGTTCTAGGAAAACGTAATGCTTCTGTTTATCGCAATTCCATTCTCCGGCTCTCTACTCATGCTTTTGCCTTTGTTTCATAGCGATATATTTGTTAGAATTCTTGTCCCTGGCAACGGCACCAATTAGAAGGGGAAAATGCGCGGATTATGGGTAATCAAGTCGACATTCGATGTATCCTTGGTATGGGTAATCTACCTTCATCCGTGGGATAAAGGTAATGGAACCAGATCGAATCTATAATTACAATTCAATACTATGTATTCTTACGTTACCTTTGCCTTTTTCACAGAGTTTGTTTCTTTGCAAGAAATAGTGGTGCTTCGAAAAGTTGATTACAGTGTTGTACCTAAGCATTTGTTTTCCGATTTTTTTCAATTGTTCGTGTAACTTATAACAAATTAATTACTTTTAATTTCTGAAAAAAGATTTCGTGAGATTGCAGAATCTCACAAATTTGACCCAAGCAAAAAATCTTTTGACCATTCTCTATGTCTACGAAAATAAAAGATAGATACTGATATCTGAAGTTATTTAAAAAGTGGAATTTAAACTATAACTGTTTCGGATTTCCCATTTCCGATAAATTAACGTATTTTTTATAAGGAATATTAATCTTGTAAATAGAGTTCGCGTCTAGTAATGGAACCGCTTTAATACAGCGCTTCACTTTCGAGTGACCAAAAACGTGTTTACACCTATTATTTTGTGAATCAATGAAGTATTTTTCTTTCAAATAATCTGCAATTTTTTTAAAAAAAATTTGGGCTCTAATGACCTCTATGTTGACGAGCTCTAAAGCCCCACAATTCTGCAATTTAAAAAGAATAAAAAAATGTTTGTAATAGTCAATGGAGTTTCACTAATAGGTTCGTACAAATACTAATTTTAAATACTTGCTCTTGCGTTGATACAAACTCCAAACAAGAAAATAGTCTATTTCAGAATTGGCGTGATTTCTTTCCAAAAAGTTGTTTTTCGGTCAAGCTGTTTCAGTAAATAAAGTAGAATTCGTCGTGTGAAACATATCACAACTAGCTGTTATGGATATTTGTTAATATCTTCTCTTCACAATCGAGGACACACAAACATTGAAACAAGATTCCATTAAGAAACCCCCTAAGGAAATGCCACTGAAAAAATTAAAGCCTTTTATTATGATATGTTCTCAAAATTAGAGAACAGTTCAATATTCTAGTAATAGTACATTAATAAGTACCCAAAACGGCAGTTTCTGAGAATAGTTTACTTTTTATACAGTAATTATTTCTTCTTCGGGAAATGTGAAGGTAGCATTCGGGAATTCATTGCCAATAAATCACAACTGTCTCCAGACAGCTTCCAGTTTTGTATATGAGTTATTCCTTCACTCGCTGGCCTCGGTCATGGAGTATAGATTGTTTATACGCAATGTGTGGTATACGAGTATATTAGTAAGCTTAGCCAATATATCCATGTACATTATCCATGAAGGAATCTTAAAAATTCGGGTAATGATGTGTTTGTGCCAAGGAGTAAAACAGCGTTTCGTATTTCATTCTTCGGAGCTATTTATGCGTCGGAGGGGATAATCCCCGACTTATGGCAACCTTCCGGTCCGGCCGGTTCTGATTCTTAGGCAGCACAAGATTCTTAGGCATCGAGAGCTGAAGTAGAGCTATCACTCGCATTTTTGAGGTAGCAGTGTGCATGGAGTCGAAAATTGTGGTTTGTTTATTCACGATATGCCGCCTCAGTTCTCATAAAATGAACACTTTATCGAAACATTATCGTATTTGTCAAATTGTAAGATTTACAACAAGAAATTTTTGTGAGTCGTTATTTTTACACTCAAAATACTCCATATTAATTCCAATCAATCCTGATCCTGCAGAGGATTTAAGTTCCCCTTAACGCGATTTTATCCAACACCTTAAATAAGACCTGGGTAGATGTGTAGTTCCTATAGTATTATAAGTCTCATCACGGTATTTCCACTCGAATGATATGATTAGGTGAAAGCGTCGATGCACGCGGTGCGGATAGCTTCAATCGAAAAGTACATCGGATGGAAGAGGGTTAAAGCTATAAACGTTTCCGCATGGAGGAGCTGTGGACAGTGGAGAACCGCAGGCGATTTGCTCTCGCGCTTCCGAAACCTTTTGTCACGCGATGGATGCACGCACTGACCTCACGTGAACGAAAGCAGAAGAGGAGGGGGGACGAGGAAGTGTTTTATAGGGCACTCTTTCAGTTCACAGTATTCTATTACGGAGAAATCTTACACAACGAAACAGGTTCAGTCGTTTCATATTACAAAATGGATGAGTTGGATGGGGTACTTGTCCTTGCTGGGGACCAGGAAACTTCTTCGTACATGGACGAGTGATATATAGCACCACAGCTCGAAAAAGGATAACGAAGGAGACATTGTTTCGTAAAATAATATAATAATACATCTCTATTTGGAGGCGAAGTTATAAGGTATATGTTTTCTTTAATACTTAACCTCTAAAATAATACATTCATATTTTAGAAAATACATTTAACATAATATTATATAATTCCATATTAAAATAAAGAAAGAAAGGTGAAGATATCAGATGAAGTATTTAAGGAATGTAGTAGGAAAGACGAGGCGAGACAAAGTCAGAAACCATACCATTAGAAAGACCTTAAAAGTTCAACCTCTTCAAAACAAGCTGGAGCAAGCTCAGTTAAGATGGTTTGGACACGTAAACAGGATGAATAATGACAGAATACCAAAACATATATGGGAAACAAGATTGGGAGGAATTGGAAATAGAAAAAGAGGAAGACCTCGAAAGACATGGGATGATTCGGTAAGGGAACAACTAGCCGAGAAAAATATAACGTGGGAGGAAGCCAAGTAGAAAGCCAAGTAGAAACAGGAAAGAATGGCGAGCTCTTTACCAAACCTCGACACCAGACGGTAGAAGAAGAAAAGATTAAGAAGAAGAAGATATCAGAAACAATAGAAAATTTTATTGAACCATCACCATTCACACCTTGGTCCTCATGCAACCCAAAGAACTAAGATCACAATGAAATAGAGAGTGAGTTTTTCGTTGAAATATTTCTTATACTGTTTTCAAGATTGTACCACTGCTTTCTTTAAAATTTAACCAAAATTAAAACATAGTCATAATAAACCAAAATTATTTGTAGAACAATTATACTTTCGATATTTTATTCAAATTCTTGTCAAAACGCCAATGCGTATTTAGTTTCTGAACTGAATTTCAAATAACTCTGTATTATTGATATGTTCCATACTATGGTCTCAGCTCGTACATTGTTAATTTGAAGAAAAAAAAAACTTTTAATTTAAAGAAAGTCTTAGGTCAAGCTGTGATTGATTCTGAACCCTCACTCAGCGGTCACGATAAAAATTAAAATAGTGTTCATAAAAAATAATTGTGAGGTGTACTGTCAACAATCTGCGAGCTGACGTGCAGAGGCTCACCCTTGTAGTGCACTCAGATTGAACATGAGGATAGAAAGATTTTTAAAAAAAATGATATTTACGTGTATCACACACGACACTGGAACATCTTTAACATATTCCCACGTACTTGTGAGAGAAAAGTACGTTTACCACTTACTAAAAGAAAATTTCTGAAATGGTTTTGATGCGTGTGCCAACAGGGGCGGATGTATGGGGGAGGGGGCTAAGGAGGCTATACCAGATTAATGATTGTTATTAGTTATAATTTTTATTGTTATTAATGATACCATATTAATAAAATTAATAATACTATATTAATAACTTCAATAAATAATTGTTATTAATATTATCAGATTGTTAATTGTTTATTTGATACATTTTATTTAAAGGTAATATTTATTCCACTGTGTGTCAATCTCATACTTAGAAGTCCGGAATGGATCGACAGGATTCATTAGTGTACCACGAATAATTAATTCTTTAGGCATCATGGTAGAGACCGTACACATCCTAACAGCTGTGTCCTTGTCTCTACTGTTGTAATATATTCTTCATGTCCGGTCTTTATTGTTGTAATATATTCTTCATGAACTTCAATTCAAAACCTCAGGTAATATGTAACAGTTAATATGTCTTGATTGTATTTAAAATTAAAAGAACAATTATTAATGTTATTTAAAGTATTAGCATAGTTAGCAAAGTTTTAAGAATTTTTTTATATTAAAAAATAATAATTCTTCATTCAAAGGAAACAAGAGTACGACTGTTCATTAAATATTCTGTGTAATGGAAGCAGAAAAGGACACTGAGAAACATCTTTCTAGCAGATAAAGTGTACTCTGAATTTTATAATAAACTATCAAACAATACTTTATTGATTTTAATAAAAGTTAAATCCGTCTTGTACTTTATCACGCCATTGCTGTAGTACTTTTTAAATAATTTCAAAAACTATTTTCTTGCATGATTGTGTTTTCTTATGGCTCATATTAATTTAGTTTTATGTGTACTCAACTTTGGCACGGTTGTGTACATTAATTCTGTAGCCCCATCCTGGCCCGGGTTTTTCTCCGTTTTTCCTTCGGGTAGAGGCGGATTTCTTATACAGGTTCTCTAGGCTTTGTCTAGGGGCGTGTTTATTGTAACAATAAATCGTGAATTTAGTGTTTTTTCAACTCTTATGATTTTTAAACACTATACTCAGAATAATCTATAGTTCGATAATAACTTGTACATGTAAATTTACAAACATATTTGCGTTAAATTACAAACATATTGACATTATATATGTATTATAACTCGCAGCTAACTTTTTATCTTATCTAGGAACTTTTGCTGAAATTTTTGAATCCGCCTCTGCCTTAGGGCCCTTGATCGGAATTGATGGGATGGTCCCTTGCTTGCTTCCGGAGAGTAAATTAGTTTCTTGTCCTCCACGTGGTCATACGCAGTCTGTACTGTTTTTTGACAATAAATTTATTATTATTATTATTATTATTATTATTATTATTATTACTTGCTAACGTTGTGGTTACAGATGTGATAGTATTTTTGAATTGGAATTGAATTCATCTAAGACAATGAAATCTTATTTTTTTATATTCCATTCACGTATGACGCTTGTTTATTATTTCTGGTGGGAAGATGTGCTTGTATGAATGGATGTTGTGATGCTCCTCTTCCTGCAACACATGTGTGAGTGAATCACCAAACGTTCTTGCATTAACTATTTTCGTGCTGTAGTGAAAACGTAAATGAGAGTATACAGTGCTTTTGCTTTACTAGTTTGAACTGTTCGGTCAACTAGTAGTACTTTGATGATAACATAAAGTGGTTTTTCGATTTTAATGCTCGAGGACAAATAATTCATAGGGATTGCATGTGCTTGTAGTCTAGTAAGTGAGGGCTGAAAATGGGCCTTCCATGGCAAAAAATCGGTTTACTCTGATTTTTTGATATATCATTTATATTGACCCTCTATTGAACACCGAATTTTCCACCTGATCACCGTACTACTTTCGACACCGTTTTGGAAAAAAAAATCACCTACAAATTTAGTTTTCCTCACAGTTTCATTATAGGGTCGATATGAATGATACATCAAAAAACCAGAATTACCCGAGTTTATGCAAGGCTATTGGATTATTGACCAGATTCAATTTGCCCGAGGTTTTGCACCGATTCCTTGTCACTTCAGAAGGGAGGGTTGAAAATTGTGGGAATCGGAGCTCGACCTGTCGTAAAATTGACTCTGAAGATTTGTGGCCCGAGTTCGACTCCGTACCACTCACTTTCTCCGCGTGCATGTGTGCGTGTCTGTTCACGTAAGCCTATGCGTGTGTATGGAGTGGTGCAGAGCACAGCAAAAAGACGTCCCGGCATCCACTCCGAGAATAAGACGAGTATTGAGCAATGTACTCTGAACCGCTTCTAATTATCTGTCGGTACCGCAACCGTTTTGACATCCCCTTCTGACTACTTCAATCACTTTCATCCCGTAAAGAAGAGATGCCTTACTGGCTAGTCCCATTGCTTAATGTATTTTCATACCAGGACTGGACGGGGTTCCACGCGTCTTCTCCTTTCCGTATCGAAACTGTTTTCTCCTAAATTCTACCATTCCTATAAATTCAAATATTACTATAAAACAGATCTTATGAAAGACAAATTGATTTCTTGTATTGGGGCTATTTAGATTAATTATCTTTTAGCAAAGGTTCTATTAGAAATTGTGTGCTTACACGACAGTGAATTCAGTACAGAACAAATAGAACTCCTTACCACAAGATAGAGACCTAACAACATATACTTTATTGAGAGCTTTAATTTGTATTCAATGTACTACTTAAAGGGTGTTATAGGTCAGAAATATAAATAGAGTGTAACTCATTGTAATTGATGGCATCAGCCCAGGAGGATTTAGTATCTTTCTTGTTTTCTTCCCTAACAAGGTCTTGATTAGGCATCTTGTTTACGGTCTGAGTGGTTATTTAATCACTTTAAAAATCAGAGAGCCATCTAGTTGTTTATGTTCTTGTTCTTCAATACAGCCCCCTGGGATATACTGATGCATGTTAGGAAACTCATAAAAGTTATTTATTACGTCACAAGGGAAAGTATATACACAATATTCGTTCTTCTTGTCCGGTATATTTATATACTTTCAAATATAATCAAGTATTACATCTTACTAAACTTCGAAATTATGCTGCTTCCTTGCTAAGTTGAGAAAAAGAATATTGATATAAGCCAAATACTTATTAATTTTGCTGCATTTATTGTTAGTAGCATTCCTCACTTGCAGAATAATAAATATTAAACTTATTATTTCTTTTACTGCAAAATTACTTTTCAAAATAAACAATTTTATTAGAAAGAGTTGCCAACATGAATTAGATTTTCTGTTAAACTAGAAGATTTTGAAAAAAAATCTTCAACGTTTTGCTTAAGTTTAAAAGTTATGAATTATTATTCATAGAAGTAAGTTTAGGAGTTTTTGTCGAGCATTCATTTTTTTAGAATTGTTTAAGTAGTACTGCGTTCGATCTTTATATTGTATTTTCAAACTTTATATATAATATAATATAATATAAAACACGTAATGTCATTTTGTGTATTGCGGTTTTGATTAATGTAATTCTAGTGGCACGAAATTCGCCTCTTTTATATCCCAATATATACGCATCCGACTTTGAGGAACGTGAGCATAAGTTCGTATTAAGAGAATATGAAAAAACGAAACATTATTATCATCACTCATTTGCTTAGTGCAGAGCATGTAAATGAAAGGTCATGGCTTTTGGCCTCCTTCATTCAACCTTCTTTCATTCATTTGAGACACGCAATTTGGAAATGTTTGCTTATGGATCCGTCCCTTCTCTCTCCTCTGAGTGTACGTGTGAGAGACAAGGGGCGAATAAATAACGAGGACAGTTACATCCCTTCTTATGGCTCATGTCCCTGAGTCGTATGATGGATAATTTGAAATATGGGTCGAGACCTGATCATAAGAATCGTTAGTGTAGATCAGACAGCGTCTCATTAGCAGTAATTGACATTATTGGAACCTACCTGAATTGAAACTTTACTCCTCCAGATTTTTTCAAATATACCTGTAAATTCGTTGGCCACTATTTTTATCAGACCCTTGTATTTTCATAGTAGATTTAATATAAATGTAATAATGTAAGACTCATAAAGAGTTGTAGCGCCTTATAAGAAGAATACTGTATTTTGACAGTCTAAAATATGATTTAGTTCGAATTTGAAAATGTTATTATACGTATCCTCCTCATCATGAACAAGGATGTTGGGTTCATTAAATACCAGTGAATCTCCCGATCAGAAGATGTGACAACTGTATAAGTTAAGAATCTTCCTTTTCCGAACTCTTTTTCTGGTTGATGTCTTTTTATGGCACCACTTAACCTACTTCGTACCTGTCCGTTGCAAGCTTGTTACGAGACCGACATTTCTTTCCCATTTTCACTTATCTTACTTCTTTCCTCGATATATTACCTCGTACTACACATTATATTGGAACTCGTTTGATAACATTGCTTCAGAAAAGTGAGCATTGTTATATACTGCATTTTAGAAGTTATAAGAAAAGGAATTCTGCCTTGAGAAGGGTAAATTTGTTTCTGAATGTTTCAGCAACATGTAGGCTGAGTTTCTCGAAAGTGTGAAACCGGAACGTTTCAATTTCTACATTCTGTCATTGTTATTGGTATACACAATAGAACAACCGTTCCATACCATTCAGATGGATAAGGAAAAGTGACGAAGAAGAATTTGGTATGTGGTATGCCGAAAAATGTGTTATCAGAATTTTTCTGAATCTATTTTGTGCTAGCTTTCATTCCATAATGAACACTGAACATTATGTATGTCAAGATTAAACATTATGTATAATATTAACAAAGGAAGAAACCGTTTTCAACCACCTACTTCAACAGACGTACTTCACTAATGGGTATAACTTTTTTTATCTAAAGGATGAACCATCGAAGTAACTGCTTAATAATTATAAAATAATTTTACATATTTAAGTGAACATACTCAGTGAAGTGATTGAGCAAAATATTACAAGGATATTACGTGTAACATTTATCTCACAACTTCTGAGGACCTACTCGTGGAGGAGTGTTTGTAACGTCAACAGCCAGGTGGAAATTGGGACGGACCGAGACTCGAACGCTGGATTTCTACTCTGGCCTCAGGTGTACTATCCACTGCACCACCCACCTCGACTCCCAAATCCGTACGCAACTTCCGTCTAACTTTGTGTAACTTGTTGATTAAACATTAATTACTGCAGATAATTTTTGTTGTTTAAACTTTTACTATTTGTTTCCTGTTTCTCAAGTATGATTCGAAGAAACTCAACTCCATAGTAAACTACTTTTTAGAGTAGAAGACCAAAAATTACCACTTTTGTACAGATTCTTCAGCGTATCTTCAAAATTATCTCTCATTTTTCCATCGGTTGGCGCCCGCTGTTTTAAATCTTACCTACTGTAAAGGATGTGAGTGTCCATCTGAGCAACTAATTCCATTGCCATGGTCATACTCTATGTCCTTCCACTTTCTTTAACCTCGACCAACTTTTGCTATCTCTGCCCTCACGATTAGTTTTTGTACCAGCAACACTCAATGTCACCGAAGCTGTTCTTTCAACGATCTCCAGAGCTTTCTCAATCTCTCCCACCGGAATCTCAACCAGTGCGACGTCAATCCAGGAAACGCTGATCAGGATTTGTCGGATCCGGTGTCCGTGGATTACGAGATCTGACCGAAGGTCACTTCTCCGTCTTTCCTCACTTTACTAACGACATCTAATGGCATTAAAATCATTACGAAAGTGAACTCTTACTTCAGCGTTTAAATGCGTGTGAACTGTATTAATTCGACGAAATCCGGTTGAACATGAAAAATTGGTTATGGGATTGAAACCCTGTCATTCTAGATGGAATAAGAGGTTTGAAATCATGTTTCTAAAGATGTTCGAGTTTTTATACGAAATCCAGCGCATTTAATGTAAACTCTGGTGACATTTTCCTCATTGTATAATCATTTAAGTCTTACGTACACGATTTCTAAACGATGTTACACATTCGCTTTTTGAGAGTTTTTATAATGAAGGAAATGTTATAATAGAAGAAATATTTTAGTCTTTATTTATTATATTATGAACTTATTAAATTTAAAGACCTTTGTATAAACAATGTCTGCATTTACAAATACATAATTTCATAAGATGGTATAATAAACTTTTTTTTTCATTAGAATATAATGATGAAAATATTACAAATGCATATCTTTACGTCACTAATAATATTTAAAAAATGTAAAATATGTTATTATAAACGTATCCGTCTACAGTTTCAGATGACTACGAATTTTGGTGCTCTAATAGTTCAATCTGAGAATGCCAATATGTATTTTCGAAACTCACACGATTTTACACCTTTTTTTCTTTCCAAACGCGAGAATTGTTTTTAAATGCCAGAGAGTGTAAATGTATTTTTTTTCTTCATTTATTGACCTAAGATCAGTGTGATTTTCCCGTTCCTTAACTAAGTCACTCCTAGGATCTTCCCATTATAAAATTAGTTAACACGTTTTGTTTGTGTGTGCAGATATTTCGTGGGCGGCGTCCTGCAGTTCCAATTGCATCGAGCGCTGTGCATAGCCGCTGGCCAATGGGATCCATTGAGACCTGACGCGCGACCCCTGCACCAGTGCGACATCTACCGCAGCGCTGCAGCCGGTGACGTGCTCAAGTAAGTTTTCTTTATATTTCAGAACTCCCCTCAAAAACTGGAAGGATGATAGATCACATTAATGGGACAAAAATTCATTCAGGTACACATGTCCGAAAACGCTTTAGTAAGGGAATTTGTTTGGGGATTCGCGAGTCACCAGGTCGAACAAACTCACTCGCCAATTCATACGACGTCGGTGGGAGGTCTCCATCACTGTTATTGGTTCAGACCTTTGAACATCTATTTTAATTTATTGTTGTTGAACTTAACCCCTCTATCCTGACCCGGGTTTTTCTCCGTTTTTCCTTCGGGTAGAGGCGGATTTCTTATACAGGTTCTCTAGGCTTTGTCAAGGGGCGTGTATATTGTAACAATAATTCGTGAATTTAGTGTTTTTTCAACTCTTATGATTTTTAAACACTATACTCAGAATAATCTATAGTTCGATAATAACTTGTACGTGTAAATTTACAAACATATTTGAGTTAAATTACAAACATATTGACATTATATATGTATTATAACTCGCAGCTAACTTTTTGTCTTATCTAGGAACTTATGCAAAAAATATTTGAATCCGCCTCTGTCTTAGGGCCCTTGATCGGAATTGATGGGATGGTCCCTTGCTTGCTTCCGGAGATTAAATTAGTTTCTTGTCCTCCACGTGGTCATACGCAGTCTGTACTGTTTTTTGACAATAAATTTATTATTATTATTATTACATGGAGTTCTGGGACATTCTATGTAGTCCTTAGAGCAAGAGCACTCAAATCTTTGGTAAGAATAGATATATAGTAATAATGTTTTAGTAAAATAGTAGTTAGAATTTATTTTGTAAGATAATTGCCCCTTTGGATGCCAGAAAGTTGTTTTGTGGGAAATTGTTACGAATGTTTCATCTACATGTGAATCATATGTACATTTATACCAAACCGCAGAATGAGTGGAATTATGTGAACGAAGAAATTCGCAAACTGCGTTCCATGACGAAATCGCGACTCCAACATAACGAGGAACGACTTGAAACATGTCTCATACTATTTTACGTTTACACCTTAACCTCCCATTATCTATTGTGAGATCGATGAAATGGGGATCAAAAGAAATGCTCTGGAATATACCTTCTTCTAGGAAAGAACTTTACGACCAAAAATGTTTGTATGCCGATTTTGCGGATTCAGTATTCTTCTCTATTTTTAAGCTCTAGTTTCGCCCTGCCCTTACTCCGATACACAAATCAACGTAAAAAAAGTAATAGGTTGTTATAAAAAATTTATATAATTATTGGAATGCGTAAGCGTATTCCCATGCAAACGTATTGCCCATAAAAAAGTACATCTTTTTGCCTTTTCATATATTATGAACGTTGAAGGTTATATAATACATTATAGTGTATAATATGCATCTATTTAAAAATTAATCGTCCGTGACTGATACAATTTTTGTGTAATTCCAAATGTTTAGAATTTTCATGCTGACACCACCAATTAATCGTAAAATCATTTTTGAAATTGACTTTATGTTTGAAATGTTTGAAGTTTGTCAATTAGTGTTCAAAATATTTTATGAATTCATCTAGAAACATAAATTCTTTCACTTTCTTCAAAGTATTGGTTTCCAGTATTGACTAAATGGAATTTTTGAATGAAATGACGCCTTCAAACCTCTGAAATACTACATTCTGAAAAAAATAGTGCATTTCCTGTCTGTAACCCCTCGTTGCAATAACACAAGTAGTAATCATAAAAGTAATCAAGTATTCCGAAATATCAAGCATTGAGTTTGAACGGAATCTTTGTAATACAAACATCGCTAGAAAGTAAGTAAGTTTTTATTTCCTCACAGTGAATTACTTCGAGAAGAGTAATGATTAACGAAGCGGATTCGATACAAACTTGAGAAAGTTTAAACCTAATCATACAGAATTCCAATCGTTATTTCACTACCATACCTTATTTGTTGTTTATTTTCATGCACTTTTCATAAAAGGTAAAATTGTGGTGATTCTCTTCAACACCTTAAAGTCATATACGTAACCAAATTGATGTCATTAATTGAATGAATTTTAACAGACCAATTTTTAAAATGAAATGAAATTGTTTTAACTAAAATTCTGCGATATTTTGTATTTTATCTCTCTTCTACAAAATTATAATCTCTTTAAAAAGAACCAAAACCATTGAGGTATATCGTGATACGAAAATTAGTTTTAGGAATCATAGAATCTAATCTTATATATATATATATATATATATATATATATATATATATATATATATATATATATATATATAAATTAGTGAAAAATAATTATTCAATATGTCTTCCAACTTTTTCATTTTGAAAGCAGTCCTCTTTCAAAGTCTTTCACTACTAACCCATCCCTATTTCAAAGTTATCCTTCAATACAACTGATTTTTACGAGAAATACTTTAAATATATGTTTTGTACACAATGAACATCTACATATACTTCAATACATTACCAAAATTTGTGAATAAAAAATAATAAACATTTTTAACGACGAAAATCCTAACAATGTAATAATTAAATATATTTACCTTAGATGCACTTTTGACAATATTTATTGTGACAGACTCTTTAAAACTCAAGGTTTTTTGTTGTTTTTTTGGGGGGGAGGGGTGTCTTCTTTAAGTGAATTTGCTGTTGTTATCCTGTTGGATACATAGGGGACGGGGTTTGCATAGAAAACTAGAACGAAAGAAAATGACACTTTCATTTACCATATATTGCCCGAACGCTGAAAAACGTCAGTTTTTCAATGCATGTACAAATGAAAATATTAAACAATTGAAGTTTTCTTATATCATGTCTTCACGTGTAACAAAGCACGCACTAATAATATTAATAAAAATAAATTATTAGACAGAAAAATTATAAGTTATAAGAAAAGTTATAAAAAAGTTTTATAATCGTTAAATACCCACAGAGGTAATCAGAAAGTACCTCGTATGACTGGCGCATATAAAATACAAAAAAAAGTTAATATAAAAATGAAAAGAAAACAGTCTCGTAAACAAAACAAAAATATAATACTTAATTATCGGTTTATAGATCAAAAGAAGTATTTTGGAACACTTCTTTTTGACAAAATTAAAGCTGAAGTAGTTCAGATCTTGAAAACTTCAGTACATCAAATTTAAATCTACAAGCAAAACAACATTTTCACACATCTCAATTTTTAATTGATGACTTTGAGATCGATAGCGTTCTAAGGTTACCATTCAGTTTACTGAATATTTGAAATGCTACTACTTTTCAGCTACTTTTCAGCTCATTTGGAAAAGTCTAAAATAGCTTCAAAAAAAATATTTTTTTTCTTCATGGAGTTTAAAAGGAGGTCGAATTTTTTATTTAATTTCAATTTTTGGGCAATGATTTCCAGAGGAGAGAAAAGAAAAATAATACACGTTGTTCGGATAAAAAATAACGTACGACACGTACACCGAAAAGCGAAAAGCATCCTATCATCTTTGTTCCATTCAAAATGAGACTAAGTTAGAGGAGCAAGCTAAGTAGTCGAAATCTCCCCACATGGAAAGGAATTGCGATAGAGATATGTGTGTATTTTTTGCTGGTATGGCAACATGAAATCTTCACCAATAATCCACTCGATTTGAGAGTCGAACCCCGTTCTCTTGGAGTTTTTTCCTAATCAACTGAATTTTCCATGTAGAGTAATTAATCAGTTGCGTATTTCAACAAGTATTTAATGGAATGTAAAAATAATTGAGCTCGATTCATAGTTGAATCACTTAATTGAGAAACCACACATATATTTTTATAACATTTTTCAATTGTTACGTTTCCTGAAAAGGGAATATATAATTTTATTGAAGATCAACACTTGTCTGTTATGAGTTTAACCGCGGAGGACGGACTTATTATCATCCCTGGACAGAGGTTGCGATGTAGAAGTTTCTCGAGTGGGAGGGGAGGAGGGAAATCGTGGATGGAACAGGGTGAGATTATTCCCTTAGGTTTCAAGGAAGACGGGAAAAGGAAGGCTACGGTGTTGATCAAACTATAGTCGCAGGAAGGGATGAAGGTTGGGGGCTGAGAACAGATACATTTGCATCTGGTGAGAGTAGTTTACTGTAGTGCTAGCGCAGGTAGAATTAAATCACTAGAATATCTTAAATCGGCATAAATAAATAGAACAACATGTATTTATTGTAATTTCAGCTTGAAAATCACACCTCACCGGCCATTTAAATTAAATAATTGCAATTATAATTGAGGGTTTTATGGAGGAAACACTTTTTTTTTTTTGTAAAAAAGGCTAACATCACAAAAGTGATGGAAGTTTAATTTCATTTGTAGTAAATTTTCCGTAGTATTTTTACATCACTTTTATCTGTATGTCACCGGACATTTCACGAAGATATTTCACTTTTTCCGAAATGTGATGCATAAATTATGAAAACGTTGAGTTCGACTGCCATGAATTTTTACATGCTTTTGTGCATTTCAAACGAGTTCCTGATTATGGTTTATACAATACGATTAACTGATAAATATAAATTAAATAACGCTTTGTCTTAGTTATGATTCAAAATATCGTGTTCGAAAACATTTGCTATAAAAATAAAGAAAGCAAATATACTTCTCAATAATTTGACGAACTTGGAGCGCTAATCCCATCTTAATCACTTGAGTTGCTGCGTCGGAGACGGCTGCAGGGCAGGGTGAACTCGCTTCTTTTGGTTAGAGAATTGTTCAGTGGAGGAGGGAACATTGGCCTAATTACCCTTATGAATAATCAGTACCAGAGCTGAGTGGTGGAAGTGGTCCCGAGTTATATTTTTGGTGATTATACATACGATTCACCCTATCCACTCAGCGCTTCTGTCACTTGGTTTCCACTGGTCTGCGTAATACGCTGATCGGCAAGGTTACAGTCGAGGCGCATCACCGTAACATATACAGAAATCGGGAAAACGAATGAGTTTCAAAAACCACTCTCGTACTGTTCATATGTGGTTCCTCAAACAAAAAGAAGTCAACTTCATTTTAAGGGTTCTCAAATAAGAGATTCGCTTTTCGTTTTGGTTTTCCATGTGTCAATTTTGATGCTGTCATATCTCCTTTTCCATCCAAAGTGTTTTTCTCATTCGTTTCGTTTGTATGTTGACAGACGCCTTATGTCGCTGGGGTTGTCGGCGCCTTGGTCTCAGACGCTGTACGCTGCCACCGGGGAACCACGTATCAATGGTTCTGCTCTGCGCGACTTCTTCCGCCCGCTGGAAGAGTGGTTGCGCCTAGAGAACCTTCGCACCGGAGAATTCGCCGGATGGGTCTATGGTGAGTCTCATTTAGTAAAATCCTCTGTTCTCTGCATCTATGTCTTTTTCGTTCGGTTGAACTTATTAAACGATTTATGACATCCTTATAGAAATTAAGTATAAGGAGGAAGAATCTGCGTTATCATAGTTATGTTCACAATATGTTTATTGAAGAATTACAATAATAAAAATATTCCGACGAACTATTTTTGCAATTTTATGGTTGTATCTTTTTTCTTAAATTAGTTATGGGAACACGATCTCCGAAATTATATGGGAAAAAAATATTTCCAAGAATACATTTTTATTGAAGACATTATTACCTGTTTCAGTTTTTGAAGAGATGCGGACATAATTTTGAACTGATAGATCATTTAACTTACTTTAGTCAATATGAATTCTTCTTACGTATACAAAGATTTTAAAAAAAGATCAAGATTTATTTAACCATATTTAGCACTTAAGTTAATTAAATCACGACCCCAAAAATACCTTTGATAATGTAGACACTGAAGAACACCAAAAGACAACAAGTGTGTAGATGTAACATGTATCCTTATCTACTAAGATTCTTAGGAATATACGTGTGATTCTTTGTCACTCAAGTGTTTAGAACTTCTTAAATTCTTTCTAGAACTTTTTGTTGATTCTAGAAGTAGTTTTTTTTAATATTTAGTTCAGATTTAGTGGAGAGTGGACTATAAATCATGAGTGAAACTGGAGTATGAATAACTCGAGGATCCACTTCTTTCATTAAATGACTCCGTAAAAAGTAACAGCTGGGAGGGGCGAATGGGAAAGCGGGTTCCACCCCAGAACGAGATTTTGCGCCAAGTCGTTCTCGACATGTTAACTTCTCTCTTGGGAATCGATTACAACATGTTTTGTCGGGTGATTTAAGCAAAACATTACGAGCACGACTGGTTTGCAAATGTCTGACGACCGATTGAATTTGGGAGCCAGAGTCTGGTTGGTAGTGTCGTTTAAAAAATGTCGTATGACATTTCGTACGAATGTATACATATTATCTTGGATTAAACGCCAATCATTTTACTGTTTTAGAAGTTATGAACACTAGTTATATCGCTAGTCATTTAATTGAAAAAAATTGATATTTTTAATATTTATCATGTGAGATCCATTTCGTCTATTTCTAAAAATTTAGTTCCGATCTGAACACATTTTTCTCTATATCACTCATGATTACAACACTGCTGCTTCCTAAATATTTCTGCGCGAAAGATGTCTTCATTGTAACTAGACCGATTATAATTTGGGTTTTAAGGAGTTGATAAAAATTGAACTAGGTTTGATTCCCATGACCATACATGTTATCTTCCGTCGTCAAGAACAAATGCACACAAGTAGTAAACACATATCCGTGATAACCTTTCCTTCTGATAACTGGTTCATGAAGTAAAATATTAAATGTCAAAGCGTATTTCTAATTGTAACAAGTTTAATTTATGATTTTTTGTATGTTTCCAGACGGTGACTACTGCCGAACAAGTTTGGAAACGGCGCGCCTGCAAGTACGCGGTGGCTACTACAACATCGGAGCGCGCACTGTTTCGCTTACCCCTATCCTGATAGCGATATCTCTACTTTTGCCAATTTCATTATGTGTGTGGAGACCAGCTTGACGCGCTTGGAATAACATCGTCACATCTCATGGTACAAGATATTTGCAAGAAGGATTCCTCATTCATATTGTTTCAGTTAGAGTTTTGATGAAGTGCTAGAAAAAAAACTGATTTAAAAGTAACTTATGAAGTAATGTTAACATTTTTGTACTAATATAAATAATATGAAAATTTTTTAATAATATTAATGAATTACTAATGTTTTGAGAGGAGGAGCAAAAAGTATGGTCCAGATGCTTTCATACTTTTTAAAAAATGTGTATTTTTAGTGTTGAATATACTTTTAGTATTGTACAAAAATTAAACGATTCAATGTTTTCCCTTAAATATGAGAAATGGGATGAATCGTGATAAATTTTGTTATGTATAGTTTGTTTATAAATATATAGTACATTTTGCATGAAACTAGTCGCACGTGTGCTGCCATCTAACATTCTGCTCGAGAGAATTATTCCTATATTCTAGAATCAATTGGAACAATAATACAGGAGGATAATTGGAGGTTGAGGGTGTAACATAACTTTCTTTCAGAGCAATTTTTTATTAAAAAATTTAATTTTCTCATTATTTTTTATGCTTAAAAGTATGCACGGAAATGCGTCGAATTTATTACAATGTAATACTAAAAGAGCAACTAAATTAAATTTTACTCTAGAATACAGAAAATTTAGATTTTGTAACATAACACCAATAGTAGTATTTCGACACTTTTATCCAATCGACATTTCGACCACAAATCCAATCTTGAAGGAAAGACCTCAATGATGCACTTCAGAAATTAAGAATACCACACAGAACTTTTCTTTTATATATGAGTAGTTTTATTCGATTTTTTTCCGAAACGAGTCCTACAGCGGAGTTGCACTATTAATTGTGAGGAATCATACAGCTAAAATGATGTACATATTCTGGAGTAAAAGAACTAGACTACAAGCACTCTCAGTATAATTCTGCAATAATTAGTACGCACCCCTATTCCGTTTCTAGCTTATATATTACATTTGGAATCTAATAAATAAAATATATTTTGTTTACGTTATGAATATAAATATCATAATCTAAAGCAAATACAGAATGTATATTTGAATCATAGTTATTACCTGCACTACCTTTCAATCGTACAGAAACTTAATATAACATGTTGTGTTTTTTAATATACAAATCAATTTCAATTATAAGTTCTCTGTATGTACCCTCTGTACCTCGTGAAACTTCAAATGAACATTATTTATTCGTACCTGTGGTACATTTTCAATTATGTACAAATTATGTACTGTAGGTATCCAAATCTTTTCTCTTTATTGAAGAAATGTGGAAAGTACCAAGTATAATTATCTATACTTTCAATTAAAGAAGACAATAAAAAGAGTTTTCAGAAATCTTGAGTGACTTATTTCATTTTTTACCTTATGAATAGTTACTAGTTACGTATTTTATTGATAACACTTGTTTGCAAGAAAATATTATATGAATAGCAAGATAAAAGGTTCAACTGTGTTTATAGCTAGCTCTACCCTTTAGGAATTTCTTACGAAGCATGCATACTCACAGAACTGTGGATGCGCATCACAGAGAGCGCAATAAGCGCTTGTAATATCCTACTTGTATTTATTTCACGCCTATTGTTATGCCAATAGATTGTTATGCCTCTGTGTCAGCAATAAACAGATACTTTCAAAGCGACTGTTGTGTGTATTTTTCTTCCCTACTCATCTCTCCTCGCACATTGGTTCAGTCAAGTATTTAATGATTTGAAAATCTCTTCAATTTGCAGAGTCACGATGGTTACGGGCACGCTTACAGGTTCATTGTATTGCTTCCGTGTTTCTTCAATGTGTTCTCAATGACAAAAGAAACAAAAGTGTCCCTTTTGCTGTAAGATTTCCTTATAGTAATGACATCTAGGCTGCTCAATGTCATAAAAAATTCAGTCTTTACATAAAAAATACGGTAGGAGCTGTATAGAATAATGATAATACCTTCACACTTCAACACATTTTCATGTATTCATTAATTTTACAATCCATTAAATTTTTAACATAACGTTGATGTTCTTTTCTTCATACTACGCTTGTAATATTTTCATTTCTCATTATTTTCGAAAATTACTTCACAGTCTGAGTACACTAAATAAAGTAAACAAAACGTACGACAAACAGAAAACATTTTATATTTTTATAAGATCTACTTTTTATGGACAGCTACTTTCTTTCCCTGCAGTCGTTATTCCCAAGAGAATAAAATGCAAACCACGTTCTTTTGAGCATCAGAACTGAGAACTGTTCTTTTCGTATTGTATGTTTTTGAGTGAAAAAGTATAGATACTTGAATTCCTTAGTTACTCCCACAATAACTCAGAATTTAAACATCTTTTTGGTTAATTTGCGGCTACTAATTACATTTTGACCAGTGTTCTCACAAGAAACACTCTTTGTGTCGTAAAATTAATTAAATGAATTATATTTTACGCACAAAATCTGTACTTATATCAAAATACTATATTACTTGTTGGTGTCTACCGATTTGTTACACATTATATTTCAAAAATTACTGATGACACGTGGTTTAAGATGAAACACTCTGGTGCAGTTCAGAGAATTTCAATTGCTTCATATTGTTTACTCCTCGGTTCTCCCCTCTTCACTGTCACTGCGCCGGACATCGACTCTGTTCAGTTGAAACTCTTATCAGTTGTTTCGATCACCTCGTTATGTCTACTCCGCTGTTACCTTAAGCCTTCTTTTCCCCCTACGTCCATATGTTTCTTCGTAAATGAAGATTGTCCCGTACTTCTTGGTCTTTCCGTGTGTGTATTTCTCCTATGCAAGTACTTGAAGAAGCAAGTGTGGCCTTCAACAACACTGAACCGCAGTCTATGGACTCGTCGATGCTGCATGCCAAGGTATGTTAGCATAGCTTTCCCTTTTTATTGCTATAAACAGTACAAAAGATTTTGAACGTGAATATGAACTATAGAAAGCTCTAAAATTTCAACCGTGTATGTTAATTAGTCTTTCCTTGTAACAGGACCTTGGGACAAGAGAATCATAATTTATAGTCCGCACTCTTAATTCGTCAGTGCTAGTACTTTTTCTAAGGTCATATTTTCTCTGAAGTATACTAACCAATTAGAAAGTTTCCCATTGTGGAAATTATTCTGTTATTGGAATTTGCTGAATATCTTTGCAAAAAATGTCGTTTAATTTTGGTAGTACTCATAAAATGAAAAACATTATCGGCCACACTTTTTGCGTGTTATTTGCTCATTTTGACCTCGGTTAGTGGATAAATTGATATCACGATTCTATATTTAAAAATGGACGTAAACAGCAAGCTCATGTGAAAAATTGTTATTAAAAAAGCATTAAAATGGTGTTTTGTAGAACGTCGGCGACTTATAAACAGCTGTATTTCTTAATTTTCCTGAGCATTCAATCAGAGTCGGTCTGAGAGAGTATCCATGTTTTCGCCATTTTTCCGTCAAGTTGGAGCGAATGCAATTAAATTCATATGGATTTCTAAATATATTTCAATAAATTTGTGCCGAAATATTTTTTGTTACTTTTTTAAATCAAACTGTACATAACTAATCAATCTTTGTCCAAAGAATATTCATTTGTGTATTTGAATAACGTGTCAATTTTGACGGGAAAATGGCGACATTCGGTGACCAGCCACTTTATATACTCACTCTGCATTTAATGAGCGCGCATTACGCTCTTTCGTTGGCAACTTGTCTCTGTGTTCAAATTCTTCATTCTGTTCATCATGCGTGGTTTGATTCACTATTGTTTTGACAGTAGAATATGACGAAATCTACATTTATACTTCTATACTAATATACAAATGCGTAATGCGAAAGCATGTCTGTCCCTTTGTTACTTAATCACGACTAAACCACAGAACAGATCGTGATGAAATTTAGCAAGGAGATAGTTAAGATGTCCAGGATGAACAGAGGCCAACTTTTATTTTTTATGTATGAAAAGAAAGATAAAAAATGAAGTTGAAGATAATTGTCGATGAAATCGGGGAGAAATCGGCCTTATTCACTTACACTGCGTAAACCAGGGGTCGGCAACCTATAACCCGAGGATCACCGAGTGACCCATTTGATAATTTCAAGTGACCCACTTTAATTCCGAAAATAAAGTATAATATATAAAAATAAATTATATAATATAAACATGAAACAAACATTTTGAGAATTAAAAAAATTGAAAATAGATACTACGAACAACATTTTAGTTCGATTACCATGGATCTTATACACATAAGTGTTTATGTATATTAGATCCATGTCGAAAATATCTCTGACCCAAACGTCTCTTTAATACTCACATTTTGGTTGATTTTGACCCGCGGCCAAAAAGGTTACCGACCCCTGGCCTAAACAGTTAGATATAGATGACAACTATGAGTGGCAATTTTGTTCGTCTCGAAGAGTTCTACAGAAAAGTCCGCGATAGCATGTGTCTATCTACCAAGGTTAATTTAAATTATCGAAAAACCGTTATGGAAAATAGAAGTGTTGAAATACTTCAATTGAAGTGTGTAATTTAAGAAAGAAAAAATAAATCTTCATCAAAATAAAGGGTTCTTGGTTTTGTGCATTTAACAAAGATAAAAAACATCTTTAAATCGTAAAGTTTGGACGAGTGGTTTAGATTTTATAAGCGTTTTAATGAAATGGCGCAATCGCGCTACCGCAGATGTATCTTACATCGGAAGCAAAAATTCGACCTGCGAGGCTTCCGGTGAGTGGGTTCGTTGGTCTAACGAGTTAAAAAAATTCCGCGCAACGCCGTGTAATTAGCTAGTCTTGTACTAATAAAAGTGAATTCTAAATAATGTGTGTGGCATGGAATTCTGAAAAATTAATCAATGAAATTACTTGAAAATTCAAAGGACTTTTCTTGAGGATTATTGCAAGTAAAATGCAAAGGATGGTAAATATTGATGAATTACAGAAGCAGAAACAATTAAAACTGTCTGCTAATCCTTAGACGTTAATCTTCACACGCATGAGAATTTACAATGAATCTTACTAATTTGACCACGAGAGTTGAATTGCGTTACGTGAGGCGGACAATCCACTGAATGTATAATGTACGTGACCGTAGCAAAATTATATAAAGACTTTGGAAGACATTGCTTTCAAGTACATAACCTCGAAGTGAAATGAAAACCATATAATTCAGAGTTCTTAACTATTCGCTTCGTTTATTTAGCTTTCTGTGTAAAGTGTATTTTCCTTCTGCCTGAATTTTAAAATAATTCGTAATTACGTACATAGTAGAATATACAATACTGAAATCTGTGATTTTTTGTAGTTATTAAATTTTTGAAATTAACAAAAGTGAAAATTTAGGACCAACTTAACTATATGGTTCAACGCCGTAGAAAAATATCCAGATGAGATATAGAAAAACGGCTTTTTTTGCCTGGAAGGAACTATGTTCTCGGAAATTACAAATTGAATCATTTTATGTGAAAAAAATTCCCATTTCGATGGCAAATTTAACATTATCGTCCTATCCTAACCTTATTCTTCGTATATCCTTCCGCGAGTGCTGCTACCTCCACCATTGCCTCTATCTTCACATTTACAACAGATTTTCTTAAAACGGAATCGCCGGGTCTAACAAACCTAACATCGCCTACTGTGACCGAACAATTGTTTATAATTATCATACCCTAACATACTAACACAAATGGTGGTGGAGAGAAGAAAATAGTGCGGAACAATATTTCTTTATAATTATCGTAAATATGAAAAGCGAAGAATACGGCTTATATTGTCGGAACCGCAATAATATTTGTAGTATTATGACATAAATTATTTTTTCGAACCCTTGTGGAACCATATTCTTAAGTTTGGCCAAAATTTAATATCGTGAACGTTTAGAAATATGGATCTGACGTATAAATTTAGAATATTACATAAGAAACCCGGGCAAACTGAGCACGTTTTCAGTAGACTCAGTGGGGATTCAAAAACAATTACTTACGCAAAAAAATTCAAAACATAGCGTGAGGTAAGTCGCGGGAACGCATCTTGTAAACCACAAATTGTTTTTCCATTCCTGAACAGCCTGCATAGTGGCATCTGTAGCGGCGCTTCCCCGCCGTCACTCTGCAGAGTGGGATGGCAGTACGAGCAGATGATAGAAGCAGCCACTAACACTCCTGACCTTCCGGCCACATGTGAGTGTCAGCCCCCATTGCTGCCTCCGACGTAAAAACGCTCGCTACTGCACTACCCCCAACGATCCTCCAGTCGAATTAATGGTGCCGATAACACGGTATAGTCAGGGCATAGGTACGGAAATTTTCTGAATAAATCGTATACAGTAGAACTTCAATTATCCGAACTCCGATCATACTGATCGCAGATTATCCGGATTGATGGGAGAAAAAATTGTTGTAAAGTTATTGTGCACTAAATCATTGCTACTTTTATTACTGTAATGAGATAATTGTCACTACAGACCAATTATATCATTAAATTGCTTTATTAAAGTATGGTGAGTAAGTTTTTGTTTTGTCCTCAACAATATGTTATTTGACTCAAAAATTACATTGCTTGTTAGAAATCCAATTATCCAGCTTTTTGACAACCCGGACCGCTCCTGACGGTTCCAATTGATCCGGATACTTGGAGTTCTACTGTAGTTTGATTAAAACGAGCCGGAACCGAAGTTTCCCAATGTTATGTTCCATATTAAGTAAAATTTAATACATCACCTACCAGTATTTCTAAACAGAAACCTTTTACTCCTCTCATTCTTATCTTAATCAATTGTCACAAAAAATTACGAAGAGAGTTATAACTATCCGGAAAATTATCTTACATTTTAACAAATTCCTAATTCTTTTATAATTGTTTTATGATACGAATAATATTGGAATAATACAAAGTTCATAAACTTTCTTTCAGAAAACTCTACTAACTGCTCTTTGAATTTCGAAGGAGTCCATAGACTTTTATTGATAGTAAGTAATAAACTGCTTCCCAGGTGAAGATAGGCGTACGATATCTTGGTCCTGTGACTGACTGGATTATTCGTATATATCCACTTAGATTCTCGAGAACTTTATAAACACTTTGCTCCTCCCCCCATATTTTGAAAATCCTTGAATGAAATTCCCACAGTTGTAGATAATACGTGAAAATATTGAAACAGACCCATGATAAGAAATTGGGATAGGTAGTTATTGTTGTTGTTTGTTTTTTGTATGTTGAATAAACAAAATAAATTGGGTTTAATTTTTTCATTATGAATGATTTTCTCGTTGAAACGGTGGTATGAACCAAGTAATTGAATGCATTTTGTGATTGGATTATGTAAATCTGTTTCTACAGATAACTGAAAATTTCTACAGATAACTGTTTAATTAAGTTAAACAATAAATGTTTGGAGGTCGCTAAGGGACTTTTTGGTATTTTTTCCCATTCATAAAAATGGAACAAGATTCTTATTCGAAATCGTATTCAAAGGTCAAATGAGAAAAGAAATTCATCTCTAACTAATAAAGTAATAGTTTATTTCTAGATTCAATTGCTTCTCAGCATTCATTCATTCCTAAAATACGATGAATATGTTACAATCTTGAGTTTTTCCGCAAGTTTAACCTCTTATCTATTTATTAAGAAGGGTTGATATTGAAATTTCAATTTACAATCATCACATGATCTCTGCCGGGTACATGTTATTCGGGAAAGAACTATAATAAAAGGATGATTTCTCATTTGATTTGATACAAATATACGCAGTTCTGGCATTTATATTTGTAAATGCTAGTTTAACCCATCTTGCAATCGTCTCTCATTTCAATGCTTTCACTGGAAGAATTTAAGGACACACCATAAAGTAATATTAAAGAAACAATGTTTAATATAATCGCTAGGAAAAATATTTATTTTCTGCTCACTTATATACTTGAGTGAAAATGTTTCTCTTGTTGAAAAAACGTTAAAACGCTAAACGCTGATCGAAACTCCTTTACATTCAGTTTACTTTTATACGAACAGATTTTTTATATTTTTATGATATGTGTAATGCGTATTTACCTCAGAAAGATGTAAAGAAGTTTTAATTTCCTGTCACAGAAACTACACAATTTTTCAGAGACAGACTTTTTATTCTGAAGAGAAACACAAAACTTAGTCATCGCCAAGAAGAGCAACGTTACGTTCGTACAGTGGTTTGTCATGTTTAACTGGAATGTTTGCTTGAAAAGTAGTCTATTTGTTTACAGTGACCTTGCCATGTGTTCTGAGTCTTGAAAATTTGCCGGTTAAATGAGAGAAAAATTATTACTCTTTTTAATTACAGACATTCTTTTAATAATGTAGATTGATTTATTAAGTTAACGCTTTATAATTGGAGTATCTGAAAATTGGATTTTTGTAAAATAATATAATTCGTTATACTTTAATCCTACTCTCTATAACACTATCAGATAAAAAAGTTTAAAAAAACCATTATTAACCATCCAGCTATGCTATCTTCTAGTGTTAGTTACAGATTTACTGTCTCACCCTTGAAAATAAATGCCATAATGTTTTCCTCTAAATTCAGCTCACGTTTACCGCAAATCTGAGTCACCTTTGGATTTCTCCCTTTCCTTACGTCAAAACAGTTATAAAATCAGTTTCTTATCTATTTCTTTTTGTAGCGAGTGTATTCTAAAATAAAAGTCTATAAAGTACTCGGATTTCCAATATTTTAATTCGATTAATAGAAACAAGAACTCAGTTTACAGTTATATCGTTGTAGTGATGAATTCTCGTTACCAAGTATATACAAAACAAAATCAGTCGAAACTAAAGAAAATTATAGATTACTTAATTTAGGAGAGAGTACAATATATTCATTGCAAAAACTTGATTTGAATACATGAATAAGTGGATAGGATAAAATTTACATTTCGAATATGAATAACGGTACTTTAATTAGATTTATTATATGAAAATTTGATTGAGGGGAACGTAGAGACGATATTATTTCAGATATTTTTTAGAATCGGGGTGGGGGGAGATGGTCGGGAACAAAATCTTCTTAAATACTCGAAATATGTGAGAACCGCGAAAGTTTATTTCCACTTGTTGCGAGGTAGTTTTTCATTGTTTCATTTAAAAATTTTACTCTCTCCATCAATTATTTTGTATTGAATGAAAATGGGAGACGGGACTGGGATTCGAACACAGGACTTTCAGCTTATCGCGTTGTTGCGAAACCAACTACACCTTCCGCTTCTGTTTCCTGGTTGTGTGGTTTACTGCAATTTTATAGATTTCTGTATTTTTGAGAACTCTCCATCAAACATCGTCTATGGCGTTACGTCAATTTAAGTACATTGTAAATTAAATGATTGGTAATGTTATTACAAGTAATGAAGTTATCCCAGGATATATTTTTAATTCATAATTACTTAACTTTACATCAAAAATACTTCAATAATTATTTCCATTGTAATCGATATTTCGTAAGTGTTTTCTAGTAACAATATATAAAACAAACATAAAATCTTAGTTAAGTAATAATGCTAATAAGTACCACAGCGTTTCTGCCATTATTTTTCAAGAAATAATAAACATATTCCAGACTCGAGAAAAGTGTTAGTGAAATGTATGTTTTTAAATAAATACGTATTAAAAAGAAGCTAGGGAAGAATCAGTACGACAAATATTGTCTTTTTTATTTGATATCGAATGTTTTTTTATGGTAAGGTTACTTTATTAAATAAATACGAGCTTTGAAGCACCCGAGTAATTGACGACATAGCAAAAATGACAGCAGCTTCTTCATTCTATAATTATATTTCAACCAACTCATAAAAATTTGCAAGTTAATTTTGAATTATAATTTATCCCGTTATAAATTGATAAAATTATAAACACGTTGAAAGTAGAATATTTAAATATTCATTGAACCCTATGATGGAAACAAAGCAAGCATTCCATGACGAAAGGACCAAACGAAGAATAAAAGCGGTTCCAGACAAGAAATCCCGACTGCCTGTAGAGGAAGAGATCAAGCAGAGAGCATCCGGTGGCATTGTGTACCCTGAGTCAGTCCCACGCACTTCCAAGAGCCCCCCACCCACCCACTCCCGCATCAACAGTCGAGTGTCTCCTTCCCTTCCAGTGGACTATGGCGAGTCACCCGCTCGTGAGCGGCAGAGATGCATCTGACGCGGTCTTCACTGTCATCATCTTTTTGCATTGGAGTCTCCATCTGTGACATTCTAACTGGGGAGGGGAAGGTTCGCAGAAATGGGATTGTGTTATTGTACACATTGTTATGTAATGATACTAATAAGTCATATTATTAGATTTCCAAACGGAATAACATGAACTCGTAATGAAAAAATAATTTTAAAATATTTATAAAACAATTAATAGGCCAAATTTCAGTTAGTTACAGGGGAAGGGGTATCTACCATATCTCATGAATTTGCACAAAATTTAACAACTTACTACAATTAACGTACATTATAAAATCTAATTAAATAAATAATGAAAGACGACCATTTATAGATAAATATTATGTAGGAGGAGAATATTATACATAGGAGGAAGTCCCTTTATTAATTATTTATTTTCCAGTAATGGAAGAGATGTCCACTAAAAGAGGCGAGAAATGAAAATGGCAATTACACATAATGAGTCAGTTAAAGGTGTGGAATTTGAAAGAAAGAAAGGAAAAAGAAAAGAGGAAGTCCATTGAGAACACAAAGTATCTGACAAAGGAAGCTAAAAGTGACTTTGAATGAAAAAATTATATTAATATGGTAGAATGCCGCAACCTGCATCACCATAAAATGTCAGCTTGCCTGACCATATTTTTCTTACCCTACCCCATTAAATCCGGCTTCTATCTTCAATTGTAAAAATGTATTTGTCACTAATAAAAGAACGGACGTATGAAATAAAAGTTGATCTTCTTTGGTTACACTAAAAAATACATGTGAATTTATTAAATTTGGCATCCACAATTGCAATCAACATTTATTAATAAATAGTAGTTTTCAACATTGATTATTGTAGTTGTAGATTGCTATTGTAGAATTGTTCGACTTGCAAATACAGTAAAATTTTATTAAATATAAATACATTCTTTTTAATACAATTTAATTTCAGGATAAGAAACGAATCGTATGTTTCTCATTTTATTGACTCCCAAGCGCACGTATTATTTTCTGGATATTCGCGTATCGTTTTAATTTATCCAATGCAATTTGTATCATGCCAGTCATTACGCGTTCCTACATTGTGCGATTGAATGTATGTAACATGTGTAAGTTTGTATATTCTTTATCTTTATACATTTAGCATTGAAGAAATAATTAATGTTTTAAGAAAAATATATATTCAAGACTTGCATCCTTTTTTATTCCTGGGAGTTAGAACATCATTCAACTGAAGACGCAGTTGCGCGGAAAATGCGTTTAAAGAAACTACCCCTCTCCCAGAGCATATTTTAAGGAATCTTCACTAGGCAGTACGTGGGGTCGGAGAGGTCTGGGAATACCCGAAATTTATTTCCCCGTAATAATAACAGCAACTGCGGTCCATGGACAAAAAAGCGAAATTTTCTTTCTATGATTTTATTGGACATTACGTCCCTAGTACTGAGCGACACAAGCTCTGCTCTCTTCGTACATTAGCACTCCGTGCACACTGTGCTGTATACCTCAGCAAGTCTGTGCCGCAGAGCGCTCCACCATCTGCCGTGATAGGACCGAATTGGAGAGCTCTCGCGGCCACTTCCTCATCACCGGCACAATTGTCCCTCCGTCCTCTGGCGCCCCAGTGCTCACATCCAGAGCTCCTCCTCCTCCTCCTGTCTCTACCACCGCTGCCACCAGTGTACCAACACTAGCATCGACATTGGTCTCCTACTTTGCGTATTATTCTGAAATATCAAAGATATTTGAGTTACTTTTATTATGTTTCGTTAATGCAAGTGCTCTCTACTGCTGACTCGTAAGTTGTAGATAAATTGCATACCAGGTGGCGCTCGTTTACACCATGTGAAACAATGCAGTAAAATGAGAAATATTTTGCTTTCATATTTATAAGTAAAGAATATTAATTGTGTACTACTATATAGGAACGAGAGAAGGGATCGAACCCAGGAATACCAATTTCGCGCTCTGGTGCGCTTCCACTATGTTATCCCGATCGCTTCTCGACCCCTCTGCCATCGTCATTCAACTTGCGTTGACTTTCTGTCACCTGGCGATGTGGTTAACCGCAACTTAACAGATTTAGGTATGCAAATAATGAAGAGTTTTAAAAATGTGGTACTTCTAAATTCCAAAGCTTTCAGAGATGTAATACTAATTGAACCCTACTCAGTGAATACCCACGCTGTGATTCATCAATCCGTGTTAACGGTGGCTCTTTACGAAGATCGATGGTCACTAAGAAAATATTATCTTGTTACATTCAGAACATTGTTAAACCCTTTTTAAAGACAGGTGCTGTTTATTTACTTCTCTACGACTTCCATAGCAGTTTCTTATGCAAAATTAATGTATTTTCATAACCATCATCCGCATGAGCGGAGCCAAGAGGGGCAGGAAAAGGTATCTGTCCCCCACCCCTTGAATATTCGAAAACCAAAACTAAAAATAAAGTTATAGACAAGAACGCCATTCAAATATTTCAGACGTTGCTATCTTCAAATCACAATGAATCCCCATGCAAATCTAAGGCATTTTTTCTTCACTTCGTAATCTTTAATAACAATATAGTGCGTGAGGCGATGTAGCTTCTACTACAGCATTACAACAAATAATGAAATGCTGAGAAATATCTTTCTAGCTTCACGAACACTAGAAACGACTTTAGGACCAGTGTCCAGTTTCCGTGAGCTAGTCACCCCCTAAATGAGAAAATGTATCTGCTGCTCTCCCTGAAAGGAAACACCTTGTCCACCCTCTGCTAAAAATCCTTTGCTCTTGATCACCTACGTCTCTACCGTCTTTCGTGTACATTCCTACATCACACTAACTGGGCGTTATATCCTTGTCTGCGCAGTTCCACTATCCACGCCACATCGCCAAGTCAGCCGCCTCCCCCGCCGATGCTACAGACGGCGTTTCAACTAACTCGATAATACGACTCTGCGAGCCATCCTAGAGGCAGGGGTGGGTAAAGACGCCACTGATCCCACGCTACCGCGCACGACCTCGCTCAGATTTTTTTCTCTCGCGACATTTAGACGAAGAGATTGCTCGTAACTTTTTTCTCTCGTCGCCATTACTTGTTTATGGAGTATTTCGTAAATTGCGAAATATGTAAACATAACTCTCTTATTGAAATAGAAGTTAAAGATTTAAAATGTGTTTTGTTGAATGAATCCCTCTCATATGTTTTGAGATTAATATTTTTTGTGGGGCTTTAGGACTCGTCAAGGTCATTAGAGCCCTTGTATATATTCTGAATATATACAATAAAATATAGAGATTAATATATTCTGAATTGGAATATACATGGAAATAGAATTTTCATGATTTTTTTAAAAGTACTCTTTACAATTTCGATTCGCGTTCTCTATCAAACGCTATTTTTTTGTATTATTTTTATTTATATTTGGTTCATTGCGTTTATTTTATAAACGAAAAAAATATTGAAAAATCTAATGTCAAATTCTATACTTTTAACCTCTGAAATAAATGCAATGTATTTGTTTATGTCAATGTAATATCATGCCACGATTTTTATGTCTTCCTCAACGAACAACGTGTAATGTCACAGAACATGTGTGGAGACGTTTTCCGCCCGTCTATTGTTAGCGATCGCGAGCGTTCAGAGCTGACAATTTGTCATTGCAATGAAGTCGTAGCGTATCAAGGCTGCGACCATTCTGCACACTCTTCCGCCGCCTCCGCAACTTCCGTTGTGCCCTCTGTTCTCTTCCCCCTTCTGCAATCGCCCGTCTCTCTTTCTCTCTTCGCTCCATAAACTCACATCTGGCGACAAACACGACCGCAATGACTCTCGGCCACAGAGAATGTGCATAAATCACAGCACGTATCTCCACAGTGTCAAGTTCCCTTCTACGATTCCTGGTTTTCCAAGGAAATGTTAAAAGATGAAGAATGGTATATGTGTTACATATTAACTCAAATAAACATTCTCTCTTTTATATCTCTAGCCATGGATCCGACTAGACGTCCGGGATGACGTACAAGAATAACGATTCGCGCGGGGTGAATATGGGGAAATAAAATTAAAACATAATGATATAAGTGAATAATATGCAGAGAATGTAAATTGTGTAAATGGAAGGTAGCAACGGTCGCAAACCTCATAATAAATCAAACTTTAATATACAAATTTTTAGTAAACTAAGAAAAATTAACCGCTTCAAGAAAATATTTATTCGCAGTAACAATATAATGGACATCAAGATTTTTTTCGGTTTTTATTTGTTTGTATAATTCAACAAAATGCAAATAGATGAACTTTTCAAAACTAATATCATTAGTTCGATAGTAAAATTAGCAAATACTCCCCAAGTAGGAAAAAAGTTCTCACCATTAGCACAAAGTTCTGATTTACCTTTTCCCACCTCATGCATTGGGGTTTACTTGATCCAAAGAAGAAAAAAAACGTTTTTCCCTTTGCCCCTATACCTTGAGTAGGCACTGGAATTTGGATGTGGAGCTGTTGTATCAAATGATCTGAATATTACTAATTTAAATGTATCTATTATACGATTTT
This sequence comes from Laupala kohalensis, assembly GCA_002313205.1. Classification (NCBI taxonomy): domain Eukaryota; kingdom Metazoa; phylum Arthropoda; class Insecta; order Orthoptera; family Trigonidiidae; genus Laupala; species Laupala kohalensis. The sequence goes on from NNCF01126273.1 coordinate 527,777, forward strand.
AAATCCCTGTAGGGATGAACCTTTAATCCCTTCTCCGTGTCACCCACTGTATTCCTCGCTGAAACCAATTATCCTTCTCCTCGTATGCTTTGTGCTCCAAGTGTGTGGCGAAGGCGGGGGCTGAGGGAGCTCGCGCTGAGCGCGGCGGATGCCTAACCCGCCTTATTCACCCCCTCCTCACCCCGCCCGCGCCCATCAACAGTCGGCGGTTGCTCAGTGTCTGCTTCAGAACAGTGTTTCAAGGAGCGTCTTCCCTAACCAGGAGCGCCCGATCCTCTCGCGGAAAAATAGGACATGTTATGAGTGTGACGTCAGTTGTATGTTGTGATCTCATTGTGCGATCTCTTAATATTGCCAAATCTATTAACTTACACATTGTAACGGAATGATTTCGAACAAAAATCTTTTATACATTACGGTGAATACAATGTATAGCCAGTGTTACAAATTTATTTCATATGTTAATTGAAAATGTGGTTCAAATTGTGTAGTGTAAAACGTCCATAAGAAGACTGTAATTTGTATATCTACTAGTAAATACAATTATTTTAATTCTCGTTGGTAGATTACAATTTTGTGTACAGATGAATTATTGTCCCTCACTATATGCGCGTATCAGCAACAGGTGTTATCACGTCGAAGAAAATTAATGGTGAAAAAAAAATTGTGTCCTTGTCTGGGTTCAGTGAATGTTCTGGTGTAAACAGTGTTATCACAGTGGAATTTCTTGGAAACATTAAGGCTGAAAGGATATGTGGTGTTTGAACACACATTCCCGAGAGTATCGGACACAAAGTCGCTCCGACGTAGAGTTTATTTGTGGGGACTGTTTTGGCTTCAGTCATTCCCTCGAAGATCTATATAAAAATGGATAATTATATAATATATTTTAGAAAATATTTCAATTTCTCAACTTATATTCGTTTTTTATGAGATCTTCGAAGTATGTGAAGATTGAGAGTGATTTTCAGGAGTTCGACGCATCCGCTCTGGAAAATCAACAGTGGAGTGTTCACATCGTTATTCTCAAGCATCTGCTTAGTTTCAACACATTTTGGAAGCTGTGAAGTGTCAGTAAGTTGCCAGTGCCGTCAACTTGTAATAGCCAATGTTTCCGTTGTGTCTCTGCAAGTCTGGAGAGAAGAATTACTCCCTGTAGAAACTCACCTGTGACACCTACACGCTATGCGGGTTTGTCATGGTAAGGCGTTAGATTTTTTAATACACTACTAACATTTTCTCTCAAGTATGTTTACAAAGTTTGAAAAGGAGAAAGTATGTTTATTGAAACAATGTACGATAAGCGCAATGACTGTAAACGAGATCAGTTGTAGTTCCAAGTAAAAGAAACTATTTTATGAAAGAACTGATATAAAGAAATCATAGTTATCAACGAAAATACAAGCTTTTGTGATGTCGACAACCTAAGAAACGTTTTCGCCTGTATAAAAATTGTTGGGTTCATAATTTAAGCAGATCTTTACAAATGTACAATATTTCACCCTGCAGCGAAAACAGTTATAGTACTTACTGCGGAATAATTAATAACCAGGATTTACTCATTACACTCATAATTCGTGTTACATTACGCAAGACAGACATAAGTAGATATAACCATTTTCTTGTAACGTACCTTTGTACATCCGTATCTTCAAATGCAATCTGAGATCATATAGCTCAATAAACGTGAATGGAGTATTCATAATAATGTTACACCAGCTAAACCAGTGCGATTTAATCGCATGGGAAATTGAATGAAACTAACAATCTGCGCAATATATGAACCTTTACTTTTATTTAGCCTCACTATTTTATTTACCTGGATAATATGGCCGATACTTATTTCCCCTATCTACTATAATTGGAGGCAAGTTTCACCCGGTTTCGTATTTAGCATCAAACAATATAAACAGGACATTAGATCAGTTTTGATTGGTACATGACAATGGACCATTTCGTAACACACGTATTATCTACATTTATTCCGTCATGGTTAGACGTCAGAGTTTCAAATATCTTTTTCAAATAAATAAGTCGCGTTGCTTCTTTTCTTGATGGAATTTTTAAATACTTTTGTTTCGGAAAGTAAAAAGTGAAATATGAAATAATAGGAAACATTTGCTGAAAGCCAAAAGATTCTCGCAATGTAAGTTAAAATGACTTATTTCTAACAGGCATTCAAAATAAATACCACCTGTCTCAATTATTGTACACGATTCCTCCGTGTTCTTTGTCTCATAGTACCATCAGGTAACGTGCGTAGTTAAAAAGGAGTATTATTACCAGGTTCGATATGCATTAAAAAATCGGAAATCATGCATCAAATAGCACTTACACTATTTGCTTAAAATGTCCAAAATATGCTCTAAAAATCCAATTAAATGCACTAAAAAATTCCACATATGATTTTTAAAACATTAATTTACTTTTGTACTTGATCTTTTATATGACTACAAATGCAGGTGTAAATTGAATTAGTTGGATAATACCATAGAATTCGTTTTTACAGTATAAGATATATATTAGTTAAAAATTGTAAATTTTGATTGTTAGTTTAATTAAACATAAAAATATTATAAGTTCAAACAACAATCTTCAAGAATATGCGTTTATATGCAAACAAAAATCTTCAAAAATATGTATTTATATGGACAATTAGATTTAATTTAAATTGTTCAAAATTCTAGAAGCTGATTCGCCAAAGCCATAGAAAGTCAGGAAAAAATAAGCAAAAAAATGTCTAAAATTCGAGCCCTGATTATTATACAGGCGAGGCTTACATTGAAGTACACTTTTTGAATGATTTTAACTGGCATCCTCCCGCGGAATTAAAAAAGAACTACCCAAAAATTTGAACTGAATTGTCATTTATCTTTTCTGTGTTAAGGGGGTCCCTCCCCCACCTATACACCATGACGCATCCCCCCTCCACATTATCAAGAGATAATATCCATCTTCTATCACTTTATATTTTAATGACTTGTTGTTAAGAACGAAGCTCACTCAAATAATTTGTTCTCTATTCACTTCATTAATAAAATTTGCAACCACTGAAATCGTGGATTGCAAACTCGAACGATCTAATTTTCAACGTATAATTACACTTACTTAACTGTTCATTGCAGTTCTCATAATCCATCCTTTACTTTCTCGTAATAGTGGTACAGATTATATATAAGTTAATGGTGAAAAAATAATGTCCTCAAATCCCCGCAATTTTTATCTTTTCGAGATCTACTCTTACTCAAAAGAGGAAAAAAGAATTCAAGGGAGCAGTTACACAATCAACCTTCCTTCTAAGTACCCCTGGTCTGTGGTAACTGTGATGCCCTACTGTTTTTGAAATCATTGTAAATATCAACATGATACAAACTATTATATTTGTTTTTGCGATAAATTTGAATATCTTGATTTCGAAAAAAAAGAAAAGAAAAGGAAAACGAAGGAATGTAAATGTTTTATTTCGTTCCACCGTAATATATGGAAAGTAAAATATCTTTCAAATTAAATATTGACTAACAAGAGACGGACGTATCATCAGGCATTGTTGTAAAAAGTATCAGAATCACCGCCTTTATCACGAATTTTCTTAAGTATTTTCAATCGAATAGGACATTCAAATTGTGGGATATTCCAATGGTTTATCTTTTTTATGTTAAGCCCATTCCGTATCAAGATATATTTGTTTTATTGGTTATTTACCTAAATGTTCAAAATTTGAATTAGCATGAGTCATTTCAGAAATAGTAAAGCATAAAAAATATTAAGAATAAGAGAATTGTTTTAAAGAACTTGAATTGTTTGAAGTTTCTTGTGGAGGTGTTAAGNATATTAAGAATAAGAAAATTGTTTTAAAGAACTTGAATTGTTTGAAGTTTCTTGTGGAGGTGTTAAGAAATATTTCAGAGATTCAGTAGCGGATTATCTCGTAAGAGATAAACTCTGTATTTTTGCTCCTATCTTTCCTCAGTTTCCACTCACAAATATCTTTTTTTTTTCTGTCTCTGACTTCATTAAGATATATTTTTCTGGAGCATAACATTGCCTTAATTTTTGTATTATGTCCTTGGGAGTCTAATTTTTTTTTATTTAGATAAAATTGCACTTCCCTCTTGCATCTTACGAGAAGTGCAGAGATCTATATCACTTCCTACCTGCCAGTGCAATAGTTTCTAGTTTTAAATATATGTTAACATCAAATTCACTATAGTATGAATTTCCTCTTCGTTTCGACCAAGCCCAAAAATATACTAATCAGTCAAAAATATACTAATGTTTTCTTGCGGTATCGCTGAGGAAATGAGACAAAATTAATAGTATTAATATTCCATAACTCCATTAGAATATTATTTACTCTGTTTTGAACATGTATTTCTCTTGTAATATTTATGTTGTTCCCATGAAATTAAGATTCAAATTAAACGTAAATCGTTAAATAATTCCAGGCCAAAATAACATTATTAGAAATGAAAAATTCGATTCATCCACAATATGGGATATACTCTCTTTAATCTTGTAAATGATAGATGAGGTAAATTATATTATTTTTATTTATTTAGGAGCTGTCATAATATGGATTAAACTTGATTAATGCATGACTTAAGAATAGCATGCGACTATTATATCAATAAAACAAAATAATTTCTTGATCTGGAGTTATCTCACAAACATTTTGCCTCTTAGAGGCTTAACAACTGGCAATTCATGGAATGATATGATAGCCCGTATGATTGAATGAAATATTGACAATCATTATATTGAGGTCGTATAAATGTGACGAGATACACGATTGTGACCTTCACAGACAAAAATACGTGCCCTGCATTTCAAATCACTTGTGAAGATAGTTCTCTTTATGATTAATTTCTTTCAATTTAAATACATTGCTTTCAAAAAGTCAATAAACGTTTCCTGGACTTCAAAATAAGAATGATTTTATTTCAACTAGTTTCGACGTTTTAAAAATATCCCTTGTTGGGTACGGTCAAGCATCTATAAAGTCCCTTACAATAGCTACATTAACCAGTATTGAACAGAAACTATTATTCCCATTTTTGGTGTTTCATAAAAGAAATGACTTGTCAGTATCAATGTAAAAGTCCTGTTTTTTTCAGGATGCGGGCTCTTGGCCCGTATTGGACGTTGTGGAACTCTTTTGTTGTGTCTTTTGTTGGCGGATGGATACTTGACTTCAGTGAGAGCGGGGCCGGTGGAGGATGACGCGTCCGCCATCAACCCCACCCCCAGCACCACCACCACGACCAGCGCTGCTCCTGACGCACCTCAAGAGAACCATCTTCATCTCGAGGGAGAACATGTTTGCAATCACTCAGAAACGTAAGTCGTTTATAACAGATTTTTTTGACATTTTTATAACTTCTTTTTCTTTGTAAAACATCGACTGGAGTACAAACTATCCATCGTATGAAGGTCAGCAAATATTATGTGTTAATACATTAAGAGTAAAATTACCTCATAAATGTTGAATGCAGTGTACACTTAGAAACTTTGACATAACATGCAAATAAGCTGTTCCCTATTATTAATTTCCGCAGCTCGCCGTTTTTTGCGAGGTGTCTTTACTAGCATCCACATGGTATCAGGATGATACAGCTTTATGGAGAAAGTAGTGGGAGTGATAGAAGAAACGATAATAATCATTAAGTATATGATATTTTGAGTTAGTCACAATAAATACATGAATCTTCACACCATTTATTCTTCTTCCATTTATTCTGATCCAAACTCAAGATCTCTTGTACTTATCGATACACTTTGTCAAGAATTTTGACTGATAATATCACACACAAACATCCACTTCTTAGACAGGAATGGAATGCGTATCTCTGGAAAGAATTACTTCCGCTCCTATCCAGTGGCGTACGTACAACTAAAGAGACCCGGGGTAGGAGACTCTTCGGAGGCTCTTTGTATTCAAGCCACAAGTGACTGCATTCCTTCAATTCAATATTCAGCAGATTGGAATATTTTTTTAAATAAAATTGGAAATTTGTGTTGTATTTAATAATCTCGCATTTTATTTTTTGTATTTGTTTAAGATTCAGAGTACATTTGCTTAGATGTACGTGTGTATATAATGTTTGTGACGAATTTGGAGGTCCCTAAGATAATAATGCGCGGGGCGGACCGCTACCTCTTTCCCCGCCTATAAGTACGCTACTGCTCATTTCACATCCGTCACTGAGTTGTCAAGGTTTTTCAATATACACTCGGTAATTTCTTTCAATGAAGAACGGTTTTAAGAGTGAGATAATTAGGTAAATATAGATAATTCTCATAAAATGTCTACTTTTGAAGTACATCTTCTGAAACCGTGTTGAGGTGAAATTTCAAGATCATAACGAAAGATGAATGCACGGGTAAAATATTAAAATATTATGCTGTACATTCTCCTACATGCGATAAAAATATTTGTAACGAAAAGAAATAAACAAGAAAAAAATATAAATTACAGCATCAGGATGGTGACTTTGTAAGAGTTAACGTTTTTGGAACGATAAAGAAAAACCATGCGCGTGTGCAAGTATACATGCACCCATCTTATTTATATGATAATCACCTTCATAATCAAACAAAAAATAATGAATAACCATATAAATCAGAATAGCAGAAAGTGTATGTGCAGTTTTTGAAATTAGTCATATATTCTGGTACAGTTTGTACCGTAACTAATTAAAAATTTAATATTTCAAATCCATTTTCCAGAAGGTGCAGAAGTGCTTGTTCCGTGCTGGCTGCCATATAACAGTCTCCTTTTGTTACAACATTTTCTCCCAAAAAGCACACATCTATCACCATCAACGATTCGAATATTCTCAGTGTAATACTTTCTCAAAGACAATGAGAAAGTAAGAATTGAAATTATAATAAAGCAAAGAAAAGCATACATAGTTAAGGGAATTTTTGGTATAGGTTATTTTTAATTTTTCTTAATTTACAATTGTTATTTTAAATATTAGAGAAATAGTCTGGCAATGTGGACAACAACTCGTGGGTTTGCCGTCCATTGTATATTTCAGAATGACTGAATACGACACGAATAAAATATTTTTACCAATTTCATGAATAGTAAGAAGTTAACATTCAGAGTAAAATCAGTCAGTTGATTTAAAATCATTTTAGTAGGGTCAGGTGGGGTACTTCTAAACAAGATTATAATGTTTCTATGGTACGCCTTAATTTAACTGTAGTAATTCATAAAAATATATTTTTAATCATTCGTATATAATGGATCACTCTCCTACTTCATAAATTCCTTCTAACAAAGGTTCCAAGTCTGAAATTTCCCACACTTCTTCGTCTGTTCACAATTACCCCGCATTTTTACTATTACCTCTTAGCCAAGATAGTAACTGTAAAAACGAGGTATTATCTACTTGTGTAAAATAGGGAATGAGTGACAGTATAGGTATATCTCATTGAAGTTGTAGGAACTTTGTATTGAGTTTTTACCCTTCTAATACCATGTTGACATTTATTTCGTTTCAATGTTTATATTTACCCAGTATCCCTATTTTAATAGTGTATTTTGGTACAAATGCAATAAATCACTGGCTGATAGATTCATTGGTCGACATAACGTCCTAGAACTCAGAAATGATTATCCAACTTTTACTTTTACACTATTTGTTACTATACCAGATAAAAACATTTTCATGAACCCTGTATTAAGACGTATCGTAATCTTATTTAACTTCTATTACCAAAATATCAAAAGAAAACGTATAAGAACAATCATAGTTAGAAGCAATACATTCCACGAACGTTTACCCTGTACTTAATACCTTCGTTTTTTCTAGCTGGAGGAGGTGAGATTGCTTTGAGATTGACTTTTTTCAAAGAAAATTTGTCATCAGTTGGAACGAAATAATTTTTTGCGTTATGAATTCTTTTCAGTGTCTTCTGATTCATTTCCCAGAACTTATTGACACTAGAGACACACGACTTGTGTTTTCCACTTTTCTCTCTCATGTTCACAAGTACAACATGTCAAGTGCAACGTTTCTCGTTGTTGACTCTAACAACAAGTCTGTTACTTTCTCTAGAAGATTGTCTTCTATATTTTCGAAATATTTATCGAAATCTTCCTCGTTGAGATAAGGCAATTGTTACGATAATTCTTCATTTTCACTTTCTTGTGCGTCCTTCTCTGTTCCGTTTGTTTCTACCTTATTTTTTGCTTTGTATCAGCTCTAGACATTTCTTATCAATCCGCTTTTGCTTCTTCGGCGATTAATCATCTTTAAGTACATAGGAAGGTATAAACACGAGAAAACAATGTGGCCTACAAACTCCTGGACGATAAGACTAATAATAATTTTCTGTTACCTTACTCTTCTTAATCCAGAGAGATAGAGAGAGAATAATAAATAAAAAAATTTAAATTCATTTCAATTATTTACCCACTCTATAGCAATAAACGCAGTACAGTAACTTCGAATTTCAATCTTTTGGAATACTCAATTGTCATGGTGTTGTATTCCATCAACTGATAGGTTCAAAAGCAGCTAATTGTGATATTTCATCCAGAGAATCGCCGACTTCTAATTTTGACAATCTTTTCGTTTCTCTGACTCCCACAGCGTCGCTCGGATCAGTTGTTTACTGTTACTCCGCCTCACCCCACGTTTACGAAATGTGCAAGTTAAAGGTGTACTTATATAGTTTTCATTAACGCTGTTCCATTTTAACGTAAATACGACTGTAACAGATTTTTAACAATTGCAGAACATTACTTCACATTGTCTATTTATTATTCCCAATATTATAAATATATAATTAAAAAAAGCTTAATCAAAAATAATACGATGACGTAAATATACCAAACAGGAACGGATTTTCCACAGCCTTTTTCGATGTAATATTACCTTCCTCCTCTCCACGTCAAAAAACAAAGATGGCTTATCTCATGTGGAAAATGAATAAAACCTTCAATGGTGGAGTTCCATGCAATCCCGATTTTTCTTCTTAAATAACTCGAACAAAACACCCTCACCAGCTCCGCGAGCCACACTCATTAATTAATTCCTTTTTCATCCGTTACACAGTCACAAAAGCCCAATTCTAACAAATTGTCCAAGGCATTTATTGTAATTTCGAACAAAGAGGGATGGGAACTTCGAACTCAGTTGCATCATGACACATTAACACTTCTAACGGTTATTGATTCTCTTCACACCTCCTTCTGTAGTATTTATATTAATTATTTATCGTAAAATATATTTATTTACAATATGTCTAAAAAGGTCTATAAAAGTCATCTCACGTATAGTTCTGAGTAATACCTTAGCTTGTATTGAAAGCTGCAAGGAAGAGAATAGAAGAAAATTGAATTTGCATCTCTCCAAAATTCTTACTTGTCCATCTCTAAAGAAGATATAAAACATACCACACATTCACTTCATATATGAATATTTTAATCTTTTATAATTGTTACCTCCGTATTTTTTATCGGTTTATCTTTGTGAAACAGAAAGGATAGTATGCTCTGCTCAATCAAAATATCTTCGCTTTTTCATCACATACTCTACTGTCCGAGCTGATTATTTATAATTGAATTATAAACTCTATGTAATAGATAACGATGTGTAAATGAGAGGGATATATTAATTAACTCTTGCTGTTTTCTTTAGAATATACAATATTACTCGAGACTTAATATTTCCAAATTGTAATAAATATCAACATGTAATGGTTTCTGCAACAAACATGCCTTCTCTTCATATTATTCATCATTAAGAATTCAAAGTAAATTATAGTGAGTAAGGATCCCTGACTCTACCCTTCTGTAACTCAGGCAAAATGGCCGAAAAGTTGGTAGTTCTTTCTACTAAGACGCGTTTTTTTTCCCGGAGAAACAAGTTTATATTTGCTCCTGTCGCGGAAGCATACGTTTACGTACGTTTATATAGTTTACATATATATTAAGTCCCCCTCCCTCCCCCGAAATAATACCCTGAGTTAGGTGTTCGAACAATAAGTAATGGGGAGAGGTGTATCAATATTATTGAAAAATTGTCACCCTGAAATTTTGAACAACCTCTTGTACTTCACGTTGGTTGGTATCATCAAGAAATGGTTTTGAAGAATGTCTGTCTTTTGTGAAGTAAATAAACTTCTAGCTTATCCCTTGCTTTACTCGCTTTTTTTTTCTTTTCGTCTTCTACATATCGAGTTTCGGTCCCCTACCGAGCAGCTTAAACCTCTGGTATGCGTGTCTTCATCACCAGATCCGTCTCGTATTTCTCAGGCACGAGTCGGATTAGTGCTACCGAAACAAGCATCATGTTTAGATGGTACTAATCTAAATTCTGTAAGATGACTTCTAAAATTATGAAGATTTGTTAATAAAAACACAATTTCAAATGAAAGTTTCTCGAAATTTTTCTCACAAAATGTTTGGGAAATTGTATGTAGATGGTTCGAGAAATGTTTGATTGAATACAAACATTTCACTATTATTAGGAACGAATTAATTTTTTATTTTTCTTAAGATTTGTGGTGATAAGTGATTACAAATATAAATGTTATAATTAAATGGGCAAATGAAATGAACACCATTCCAGATTTCTATAATAATATTTAAGGCGAATTTCTCGATCAAACCTTACACTATTCTTCAAACACATGAAAAGATTAATTAGTAGGCTTGATCTAAGACTAGATTTGAGTCGTGAAAGAACTGGATCTAAAGAAATTGGATTATATATTTAGGATATGATCAAAAAATATTGAATGATGTGTAAATTCTTCACCTTCAAGAAGAAGTAGTAGTTTGGTTTGCTAAACATTTTGTACCAAGTTATTCTCGGTCTTCAGACCAAAAACAATTATCACCAACCAGATAAAACGTTCGAAGCATCTAAAATCTGTACGTAGAGGTATTGAAACAGCGAATTACGTACAACAACTTTCATCTTCATTTTGGTTTATTATCAAGCTTGCTTGATAATAAACGAGAAATGAGATATGTTGGTAACCATTTGTAATTGGCATAATCGGAATGGATTTCCAGAAGTAACATTGTATGGTCTATGAATCAGTAAAATAATATTTTCTGCCCGTTGTGTTAATATTATTTTTCAGAAACCTAAGAGTTACTGTAGGCATTTTTCAATTTTTAAGATCAGTGAATGAATTATCATCCAAAAAACTTTAGAATTCATGTTATTTAGGAAATGCTAAATATTTTTGTGCCTTGCAATATGCTAAAGAGTGGCTACGGATTCAAGATTGTATACCAATTTATTCAATGGTCTTGGGAACGTTTGTTCATCCAGTACTTGGATCCGTAAAGGAAGATAGTGAGCTTCAGGTTTCAACCTTCATTTTTAATAATAATAATAATAGAAAATAATTTAAACTATTTTCTATTATGTTTTTAAAATATTAAAAAAACAAAGAATATTAATTATAGATACGTGGGAATTTTTTTTCTTTTCTCTCTTATTTGTTCCTTCGAGGTAGCAAGTAGGGTTCATCCCATCAAGTCTTCAATACAAGAAGACATCATTCACTTATAAAAAAGGGAATCAACAAAAATCGAAACTATTTAGTTTTCAACAATGTAAGGTTTAATTATCAAATAAGAATAAAGGAAATGTTCCTATTCATTTTTCCCAAAAAATGTAGTTATATGAAACACTATTGTACTACATGCATATTTTGATGAAGAGTGAAATTTTTTATGAAAATAATTATTTTTCTAGGATAGAATGTTTAAGAGAACCCCGTCGAACATAATCGTGTTAGGTTGAGAACGTGTCATCACCTACTTTTCATGTCACTTTTAGTATAACGAGTAGAATACGTTGTGCTTCTTCGTTATTCCAAAATGACATCATAAGCACATGTACGGTCTGGTGAAAATCTTAATAGTTTTATTAAAGGCAAGATATATAAGCAACATGCGTAAATTTCAACTGGTAGTCATCAATTCTGATTACGGATTTGTTTTATCGGAATATGTTACCATCGGACTCTACATTTTAATTTCATTCGACATGAAATTTACGACTATAAGTCACACAAAATTGAGAAGATATATAATAAATAGATGACATAAAAATAATAACGCATAAAAGAATTACATTGATATAAAATTATGAATAGATATACTATAAAAATAGTGACAAGAAAAGAAACATATATGAATAGATATACTATAAATTATATACAGAGGAAAGTAGATATAGATATACAGAGGAAAGTAATGCAAAAAAACTATTACATTTTATAGAAAGGACATACTATAATTTATTAGCAAATAAAAATTATTTCCTCCCAAAAGTCAAAAATATCCACTACATAGTATGAAAATTTAAAATTGATCCAAATAACAGTATGAAAATTTCCATAGTATGAAAATTTAAAATTGATGCAAATATCAATATTTGCATATTGACTCACCAAACAATTCTGAAGCATGGAGTCGGGGCAAACATTTAAAGATTTGAAGGGCGGTATAAGTATTTAATTGTGAAATACTAATAGTTCAGTCCACATGTAAGTCTGATATATTATTCAGGCTTTTTTTCTTCTTGAAAATGTCAGTCTTTGTCATCCAATCTATCTCCGGATGTCACCTGATGAGAGTGTATTAATGAAATGTGTGTATAATAGAAAGAAAAGTTATTAATTTGTATGGTATTGAGACGCAATTTTTTACTGTTTTGACTTTTTTGAGAAAGATGAAAAAATGAGCATATTTTTCAGTTTTGGCATGTTTGTAAGGTTTGTGTAATTATTTTGCAATAACTGTTATTTGGATCAATTTTAAATTTTCATACTATGTAGTGGATATTTTTGACTTTTGGGAGGAAATAACAATTTTTATTTGCTAATAAATTATAGTATGTCCTTTCTATAAAATGTAATAGTTTTTTAGCATTACTTTCCTCTGTATCTTTTAACATTCTTGAAAACCTTTCTTGCATGTTCCCAACATTCGCTCCCCAGATCGAGGCTCCGCGACCTTTCGACCTTGGTAGCTACCTCTCACCGGAGCGTTGAAGTTTTCACCTCGCGAGGGTCCAAGTTCAACGATGACCGCGAGTGGTCCGTCAGAGAAAGGTGTTTTGTCATCGCGTTGCATGCCATGCGTAGACTATGCGTTCGTACACGACTTTCCCTCACTCTCAGAAATTTACAGTTGCGGAAAAGGTTGCATGACCGGAGGCTTTCCGTATTTGGGAAAAATGGCCCTACTAAATAGAAGGTGAGATTAGACCGGTTGTATTACGTGATTGTGATATTTTCGAAGATTTATTGGAAGAACTCGTTAATTTTTTAATGCGGCATATACGTGTTCGCGGTTAATACGGTTACGTAAAAATCTTAAAAATGAAAAAGGCAATATATTTCCTACATATTGTATTTTCTTTTAATGCAATTTTGTGCTCAGAGGAAAAGGGTTTACTATTAAAGTTTTGATATGTTCGTACACTGAAAGCTCTTTTCTTCAAAAGAATAATTTTAATGTAGATAATAAATGAATTCTTGTATATTATTATGTACGTACAAGATATATCTAGAGATTTTCTCGGATCGTAATGTAATCGTTCGATTTTATCAATCACACGATTACCTTACGATATGCACAACTTCACTGAACTGCATATTTCAGCTTTTCTCGAGATTATTTTCTTTCTCACGTCAATTCAGCTGTATTTTCAAAACATATTTGAAATTGTCTTGAATTGTATCACACTTCTTGAAAATGTATGGCCTTTTCTTGCTGATACAGAGCTACATTTATATCGTCAATAGAGCAATGTGATTTGATTTCAGGGTATTAAAACAAAACAATCTATTAAAGTGCAGAAGTCGAGTAGTAGCTCGCATATTTTTGAGTTATGATGGCTCCAATATCATTTTAGAATACAGATTTTGATTTAGAATACATCTTACCAGAAATGGTTTCAAAATAATTGAATAAATTCTTTCACGATTTAATACCACTATTAATCTTCCCAGTAATGTGTGAAGTGAAGTTTTTGAGTGTTAAATCAGCGGTTAATTAACTTCTCTTTTGTTTCCCAAACTCTCAATTTATTACTTCAATCCATCTGCGTTTTATATTCAGTGCTAACGCTAGACCTCATTTTTTACGGGAAACTTCTTGTGAATATCTCATTTTTTTCTATATTTCTTAACCAATTACCAGAAATGATTAGAAGTCATTAAAAAATAATAGTTTCTGGATAGGGACGGGATTCAATCTCACATGATTTTTGAGCACTATTACTTTTATAATACGCTTTTAAATACAAATTGAATTGATATCATTCTTGGTTCATGAATAGTTTCCCAGGTGACAACACCTACTGATAGATGAACCTACGTTTATTTATTTCATAAAGTTTGTCTTAAAATTAACTTACTACTTAACCTTTGTGTTATTGCTTTTACAATAAATTGAGGTCTGAAATTTGTATTTTCATGTTAGTACGACTGAGTAAGTTTCGCGGGGACATCTAGTTTCTTATAGTATTCAAGTACACTAAATTCCAAATAAGAAACTATTTAAATGTATCACACCCATTGTCCAATCACACTTTAACATTTAAAAAAGTCAACAGTATGAACTATTTTTAAACATTATCATGGAAAGTCTTGATATTCAACCGCTTTTGTAACAATGAATCATTTTATCTAGTCAAAGCAATAGCAAGATGGCGAGATAATTGAAAATTTTTAGGTATATTTCAAAACAGCAATTGGATCAGTTGAGTTCAATTCCAATACAATATACAAATCTTAACACACACAAAAAAGAAAAGAAACACACATATAGGCATGATATTCACAGATTTCGTCTTTCTTTCTTGGTTGAAATATACTCTCAAAACAAATATCATTTCTGCCCAATTCTATAACAAATTCGTTATATACACTGTTCTTTTAACATACTGTAATTACGAAGTAACAAGAGAAATTCTGCGTGACTAAATGCAAAACATGAGGAATTTTTCAATACAGTATCTTCAGAAATAATCTGAGAGCCTCAATTACAGTCTCTGAAGGCGCGTCTTTGACCATTCGTCACGGACGTAATAATACGATATCATGGAATGTAACAGCTAACAGGTGTGTAAGGCATTTTCTAAAGCACCGTCAAGATAGTCTTACAATAATTCCATTACTGTCATTCATGAAATGTTCAAACCTTTTGATGAATAGTCGTAAGTTCTTTTGTTTGTCAGTTGATGTTAATAATACAATTACAGTGTAAAAATACGATTATAATGTACAAACTATTTTTACAAACTGGGTAAAAAAACGTCAATTACTTGCAAGTTAATCATAACTGTAAGAAGCGTTGTTCTTTAAAATTTCTATCACGTGCATCAAAACAAATTATTGTACATCCAAATTCTCTAGCCATTCACATCTGCAATGGAATCTTAACCTTAATCAAATGAATCCCATGACGAAATAATCAGATCCTGATGGTAGCATGATCATAAATCCACAGAATTTTCATGATCATGCTACGACGAGGTGGAAGAACGGGCCGCATGGCCTGAACTTCGCCATAAGACATGTAAAAAAATAAATCATGAGGGACCGTCCATACATTATATAACGTCATATGGGGGAAAGACAGAGTTCATGATATCGTTATCCGGTGTTGCGGTGCGGTAGTGGGAGTTGGCGATACATAATACCAAAGCTAAGTTTAAAGAGCATATTTTATAGGTAGCTTTTTCACCTTAAAGTTTGTCGCTGTAATCCATGTACTCAATATCTCAGTGAGAGCACAGAACAATGAGGAACGAACAATTATATTAGCGTATAAAAATTTTGATATGCTAATTCATTTTAACACCTTCTGGAAGCGATTCTCAGCATTAGAACTTCACAATTTCTGTAACTTAAAAAAAGGGTAAATTCATGCTTGGGACCGTATTTTTTCTAACCTTATACTTTTCTTGAATTGTAAATGTTGATCACAAATTATATTTGATATGACATTCTTGACTCTCGAAATAAAATTATAATCAGTGTTTAGGTTTAAGTGATATTGGAATCCATAAAACTGACACATGGTCGTGCTCGTTGTTATGAGAAAACGTGGCACACAATTTTCACTATATTGCAGAGCACATGCCAAACAAATTGTATTGAAATAAATAAAACCTTTCTACTCTCATGCGTGGCCCAGGTCTCTCGATGTGTTCAACTTGAATTTGTTTCTCAAATTCATTTTCTTTTAACGTCGCATTAAATGAACTCTTATGTAGGTATATAAATATATATTAAAAAAACATATTCCAAAAACCAGAGCCGGAACGGCGTTCCGACCGTTCCAGCACCATGACAACTGGTTACGTTATTATACAAGGGGGATAAGAGGCATTGTTACAGGTGCGTCATGATGGGGAGGGGGTGTTAAAATTGGTAATCTTTCTGTACGTATTTACGGAATATACTAACTACCGAAGGAGCATGAAAATTCTTGTATTTCCAGACAAATGGTTCGCAGTACTCAAGTGATCATGACTCCCGTGACAGTGCAAGTGCTCACGTGGTGCATCAGCGTGCCGCCGCGCTGTGTGAAGAACACGACTGAGATGCGTCGCAAGACCATTGAACAGGTGAACCGCTCTCTCTTTCCTTACTCTCTCCTTCGGAAACGTGTTGAACAAGAAATTCTGAATCGCATTCCCAAAGACATTGTCAGAGAGAACCTGTGAATACTTCTCATTTCTTTGATCAATTATACAATCAGGAGCGCCGAAAAGAAGGCTTCTAGATTCAGTTGAAAATTTGAAAAAAATTAAAGTGAACAGTGAAAATGGTGGAATATTTTTAATTCAAAAATATTTAAATGCATTTCATGTTCACTAATTTGTTTTCATATAAATCATTGGAGTATACAATGTAATGTAAGACGGTGAGTATATTATTTAAATTTATGGTTTCATGTGGAGTTTTTTGTAACCAAGTTTTTAGTACAAAAATAAAGGGAACGGGACGGAGTATGAACAAAAACAACGGACTCTTAAGAACAAAAAAAAATATAAGGGTTGTGATCAAAACAATAATAAAATAGTACTAATCTTTTCTAATTTGATGTTGAAAATTTATACTTATAACCGTAACAATATGTACACTAATTTATTTAGTCAATATATACACTACTCTGGTCTGTAAATACTCAACTTTTAGGTTCTGTATTTATTAATCAACGTTTCGAAGTATTTATCTTCTATTTCAGGACTAATTAAGCTACATCTGAAGTAGAGTCATAATCTAGATAACATTTTGATACATCACTAACCTCCTATAGTTTTTCCTCCAACCATATGTATTGTTGATTTATTTGTTTCAGAATTCTGAAGATTTTATGTTCACTCTGAAAAATTCAAATTACTCTTTTGAATAGTGGTAGTATGATTATGTGATGATCCGTAGTAACAAAAATTTCAATTATTAAAAGTTAGTTTGCTCCACAGACAGTACCGCGAACGGTGGTGGTACGGGAGTGCTGTGCTGGTTACCGTCCTGAACCACCACAGTCGTCCGTCATGACAGGACCGAGGCTTTGCGTCCCTGACTGCCCTTTGGGCTGCGAGCACGGTGAGTGCTCTGAACCGCATCGCTGTGATTGCGTCGCTGGGTACTCGGGACTACGCTGTGATACACGTGAGTATCAAGAGTGATTTCGTTCAGCACTTTGTGGCATGTGTAGCAGTGTTTCGTGTTCAGATTATATCTGACTTAAGGGTCATTCATGAATTACGCTACGCAACATTGGGAGGAACGGAGGTTAGTGATGTCGTTACACTGCCGTACTGAGGGGAAAGGAGATGTTAGCGTCAGTGTTACATAACGATGGGTTTTATATTGTATATTTTAGAGAGCGTATCATCGCCTAGAGGGTGTATCGTTGCAAATGAAAAGATAATGTCTTACCATAACTAAAATTCAACTAAGTAATTTTTTGTGAGTTGTCGTATAGACGTTCTGCGAATAGACCTAATAAAAAAGGACAAGTATTTTTAGCATTCCGGACCATCCACGAGTTGTCAGCAGCAATTTGCTTTTTTTATTTGAGTTTTTTTAAATTTGACAGCAACTAGGTACTGGTTTAGAAAAATATGACAAAATCGCAATCCACTATTCTGCTGTTTCTGTTGTGGAGACAAATAACTCCAAATTCAGTCCTCAGTCTTTGATTTAACAAGTAATATAGGTAATGCAAACATAATGGACTTTCAGTGCCATGGAGTCAACTGGTTTCTCCCGCAACTTGTCTCATTTTGGTTTCTGAGTAAGAAATAAATATCTCACAGCTTGTCCCGTTTTTGTACGCAGTGTGGGGTGACGTCTCCGACTTGTGGTAGCGAAGTCAGATGCTCTTCTTGTCTTACTTCTCTGCAGATAAATAATTGAGGATGACGGAAGGTGACTCAATATTTGGTGAAGAAATGACTGGGGAAAAGATATTTTTAAAATCACCGTTCCGAGATAAGCGAGCTCACAAATCCCTTCATCATAGGCCATCCCTAATTTGTGATTTAATGATTCACCAAAACAGTTTTCTTACATCGAAGCCCAAACATGTAATCGAAACATCGTTTTTATTATTTTGTAATTTTTTTGTTTGAATGATTACATGCAAAAGCTTATGTGGAGTTAATTCAAATTGTATAATTAAGTTTGTACACCCTAAAATATGCTGCGAGGTTTTCAAAGTAATACGCGTGGAAGATTTCTTGGGTGAATCCATGATTTCGGTAATATACGATAATCCGCTGATATGAGTGTGTCTGTTTGGTAATTTTGGGTAAGATAAGGATTTAAGTATGACGATACTTCCTGGCCATGGAGTTTTTGTGAAGAATAGAAAGTACACTGAGAGAATAAGTTTGGATGTGGTTCCAAATTCAGAGGAAGGAAAGGTCTTCTCCAAAACTTTGGATGTGACATCCCGACCATTGGATTTACCATTCCAACATTATAGTAGTATCCGAACTATATGATTGGGATGTCATGTTCAAAGGTTTGAAGAAATCCTTTCCGTACTCTAAATCTGGATCCCACATCCAACCCTAGGATAATCACATCCATAGTGTACAGCGACCAAACAAGATAGATCCTTCAGTATATGGTTACAGAGTGTCCTGAAGGTACATGGGGAGAAGGCTGCGCCGGCAACTGCTCGTGTACCCGTGGGGGCGCGTGCGACGCGTCGACAGGCGCATGCGTGTGCGCCGCCGGGTGGCGTGGCTCCCGATGCGAGTATCCGTGCGCGAGAGGCTTCTTCGGCGTGGGGTGTGCGCAACGCTGCTCTTGCGCGCCCTCGTGCCACGTGGTCACCGGCGCGTGTCCATCGTCACCGGCGCCTCCGATTGCAGGGGGTGAAGAAACGTCTTCTCGCGCACCGGTGCAGCCACCCGCGCCGAGACCCCCGCCCTCCGCGTCATCGGAGGAGGAGGACGCCTCTGCTCCTGGCAACGCACTGGATGCGGCGCATGAAGATGAGAGTGTCGAGGATCAACATCCGCCTTGTGAAGGATCAGGTAGGTTTTCGAAAAATCAGGATTAACACACAGGGGCTGTTCACAATAGTCTGAATGAGATAGGTATAGGATTGGAGTTATAGTGGAAGGCCAGCGTTATTCCCCGTTTCTGCGTCGTCCTCCATCACTACTTGTGTTTCCTTGCACAGTATCTGGCATCGCTGCAATGCTAAATACAACGTCAATGCACCTGTAGTATGTTTAGGAGGTGACACCCCAAACCCAACACATCTATCCTCACACCGCGACAAAGAGCTGAATCATATTCCTTACATTGGGTAAATGACTTTTCAGTGTTGTGTTCATCAAGTGCGCAAGTAACGAGTTTCAGAAACACTGGACTCGAGTCATCTCATTTAATATTCTAGACGTTAATAAATATCAACTTAGGTAATTTCTGTCTCGGAGACATTTATTTTATAGGTGGAAATATAAGTGTTCAGTGTTTTGCTGTAAGGGGTTTTATCCTTCATTTTTAAATTCCAGACATTTTAATTTCGCAATGTTACGTGCATCATCACTTACTTATACATAAAAGCAAGTGTTTGGTATCAGTGACGTACATAGGAGTTGCTTCTGGGATAGGGGAGATGGATCAAAATCGACAGTTATCACAGTTAGGGGATGCTTCAAGACTAAATTCAAGGTAGAGCTAGTTATTATCTATTGATTTGTATGTTAAATTAAAATTATGAAATGTTAAAAATAGAAACAATATTTGAATTTGAGATATACAAAATATTTTATTCTGTGGAAAAGTATTTATTAAATCCTTATTCTTTGGGACGTACTTGATTCCTTCATCCACGTATTAACACTTCTGGCATCGTACATGGTGTCAGAAGAGTAGGAAGCTACAGAAACTAGTCAATGCCAAAAGCGTTTCTAAGTCTTCATTGAACATCCTCCGTACTTCTCACTTATTAAAAAAATCAAGGAAAAAGAAACAACAATTCGCACTATCGTATATAATATATTATAAATATCCTATACTAAAAATAAAATACTTGAGCGTTGTCTTTCAGAAACAAAGCCACTTACTTGCGGAGTACCCCAAGGATCAATTCTCGGCCCTATACTCTTTTTATTGTATGTGAACGACATGTCATCATCCACATCAGATTGCAAAATGGTTCTTTTTGCTGATGACACTAATTTACTATGTAAACACGCCAATGCTCAAAAAGTTTTGTCTAACCTTTCGACTTGGTTCCATGCAAATCGTCTCATTGTAAACACTGACAAAACAGTGTCTATGTCATTTCACAATAGTATCACAAAATCTTTACCCCAGGTTTCTCTTTCTTTAAACGGAACACAATTAAAAACTGTTACAAATACAAAATTCTTAGGTCTCCATATTCAAGACAACCTCAAATGGAATTGTCACATTGACAATCTTAATTCCCAATTAAGCAAATTGTGTTACGCATTCCGAATCTTAGTTAACGCAGTTAGTCCACGTATTTCCCGTTGCGTATATTTTGCAAACGTTTACTCCCATTTACGTTACGGCATTACCTTCTGGGGTAATTCCGGTCAGAGTATTCAAACTTTCAGAATTCAGAAGAGGATAGTTCGGATAATTTGTAAATCTCACCCCCGAAACTCTTGTAAACCTTTATTCAAGGAATTAAATATCTTAACACTTCCCTGCATTTATATTTATGAAACGGTCGTGTTTGTTAAGACCGAATTACTGAAGCACCACCCTTGCTTTATACGAAACAGTCTCGTTCACGAACACTATACACGCAATAGTAGTAATATTCATCGCCCTAGAGTGTCAACCACTCTTTGCCAAAAGGGACCATACCATTCGGGAATCGTTCTATATAATTCCCTGCCCAAGAATATAAAAGATATTATGAAATTGAATATCTTCAAATCCGCGGTTAAAAACTACCTCCTGCACCAGTGCTTCTACACTGTAAAAGAATTTATTGATTTTAACAAAAGTTAAATTCGTCTTGTGCTTTATCACGCCATTGCTGTAGTACTTTTTAAACAACTTATAACAATTTCAAAAACTATTTTCTTGCATGATTGTGTTGTCTTATGGCTCATATTAATTTAGTTTTATGTGTACTCAACATTGGCACGTTTGTGTACATAAATTCTGTAGCCCCATCCTGGCCCGGGTTTTTCTCCGGTTTTCCTTCGGGTAGAGGCGGATTTATCATACAGGTTCTCTAGGCTTTGTCTAGGGGCGGGTCTATTGTAACAATAAATCGTGAATTTAGTGTTATTTCAATTTTTAAGCACTATACTCAGAATAATCTATAGTTCGATAATAACTTACATGTAATTTTTTGCTTAAAATTACAAACATATTGACATTCTATTAGTATTATAACTCGCAGCTAACTTTTTATCTTATCTAGGAATTTTTGCTGAATTTTTTGAATCCGCCTCTGCCTTAGGGCCCTTGATCGGAATTGATGGGATGGTCCCTTGCTTGCTTCCGGAGAGTAAATTAGGTTTTTTTTCCCTCCACGTGGTCATACGCAGTTTGTACTGTTTTTTGACAATAAATTTATTTATTTATAATATGTCCCAGTCCACTCACTAGGTGCAGTTTGTTCAGACTTTAAACCAAAAATGAAAGGAAACAAAAAATATATATCAGAATTGAAATATGTTATCTTGAAGTGTCGATTGAATGTTCTTTCGGGGAAAATAAAAAATATGAAAAATGCATACATATCCTCTTAGTAATCTGTATCAGAAATTCCTCTAGTGCATCAATATCTTTTACATATTTTTTTGTATTTGCTAGCTGACTCTTTCTGCTTCTCTAGTGAATAAAAATCAGTATACGTCCTACAAACCTAAAAATTTGAACGACGATTAATTCCCACCGAAATTTAACTTTTGTTTAATACAATATTTTACATTTACACGCCCGTTTTATATAAAGCTATGGGACAAATATTTTGAGAAATTGCTTAATGCTCTACACTTTATTTCAATGAGGAGAATTTACGTAAAATAAATCTATCTTTCTGAATAATCTGAAAACAAAGTAATCATTCGTAGCACAAGAGATATTGAGTAATTCTTCGATACATCGGAGTGGTATTTTATGTTTTTTAAGTCTTTTACTTTAGTTCGTGTTCGTCACGTTGATTGAAAGTACGATGAGAGTATGTTACCTCTTTGAGAGTAGTACTAAGAAGCCTAATTAATTAAAAAATGTTCTTCCGGTGATTTAATTTCAGCCTGCAACTCCGGAGTCGCTGACAGCGGCTGGGAGCCCGTACAACGCCTGACACAAGAACCTCCGGACGCAATGGTCACCAATGCCCCCGGTTCTGAAGATGCGGACCACGACGTTCCTGACCCTGCTGCTACGGCTGTACCCGACGATAGTGACGAGGCAGTTGACGCAGATGGCGACCACACCACGTCATATCCGGATCCCGGTCCACACACTGACCCTCCGCCTGCGGTCCCTGTCCCCGAGTCTGTTGCTACAGAAGCTCCGTTGCCCGTGGCCACTACCGCCGAAACGTTGGCGGTGCCGATGGGACCCCGAGGTGACAAAGAAACGGAACTACAACGGAAGAAAGCAGCGGACGCGAAGAAGCAACGAGCGAAGGAGAGGGCCAGAGACAAACTGCCATCACGAAAGGTACATACGTGATTTCATCGATCTTGTATTTAACAAATAAACAGGTAGTTTATACAAATATACGATGGGGATTCAATAAATAAGGTTACGTTCCTCAGCGAGCGAAGTTTATTCAGGAAATCAGAAATCAACATTACTAAGGCACTGGTACATACTACCTTTCCATATAGTCACCATGGTTGTCGAAATATTTGTCCCATCGGTAAAACAATCTGTCGAAACGCATTAAAAAAATCAGAGTCCGTGTGTCGGGGCTACTTAACAACGGTTCCTGAGTCCTGCAACAATATGACAACTTTCGAAAGCAATTCCAGTCCTCTTCTCCAAATCATCTTCTACAACAGCTTTATTATATTTCACATTTCAATAGCCGATCAGGTATCGGACAACAACACTATTTTCTGATTGATGTTTCGAATTGAAATGGCACGACAAACCTCACTTACCAGCCGCGTTTGGAGGTTTTGATCTTCTATGTAGACATGGAATTTAATTCTCACGGGGGGTTTACGGATCCGTGAAAGCTCGTGTTACATTATTTATTGAACCACCCTCATGTATTAATAAAACTCCACATTTAATTTTTAAATAAATAGCTATTTTTCTGTTCCTTCCCATTAACAACATGGTCGATATACACACAATAAAAGTTGGTTACATTTTCATGGAATGACGAATAAATCATGATAAATGTGTACCTATACTTTAAATTTGGTATATGAAATATTTTCTTATTCTTATCGTTTGCTGAAAGTAGAATATTATTTGACTCCTTCCAGATTTTGAACTTAAATGGAAATTTTTTACCTATTATTTGTGATTTCCGGTCTGATATTTTTCTAGGATATAGAGGATGGTGAAGAGTCTTCAGAAACGGATAACGTTAGTTCCCCGCAACTTCCTATAGAGCTGACTCCCGCCTTCTGGCCTCGCATCCCGGACGACGAATCTTCCCCACCTGCCGCCTCCCACCCCGCCTCATGGCCTCATCCCGCAGCCGCCAATAACATCGCCCCCGATCTCAAACCGCAAGACCTGGCATCCCTCAAGGCTCCCGCCGTAGTGCTTCCTCCAGTGAGCGGCCCCGCTCCACCACCGCCTCCAGCCGACGCTCCCGGAGGATTCTCGCTGTCCAGGCTGGAAGTGGCGGCTGGGGCGGCCGTGTTGGGGGCGGCGCTAGTGGGCGTGGCGGCTCTGGCGGCTGCTCGGTGCGGCGGCGGCGGCGGAGGAGGTGGATGTTGCGGAGGGCGGCTGGGTCCAAAGGCTGGACGGAGGAGCGTTTCGGAAGTGGCGGGGCCGGTGGCAGGGGACGCGGTAGAGTTGAGAGCGCTGACCGGGAGGACGCTGGCGCAGACGGATGCGGTGGCGGGAGCAGACGACGCGGCTGCACTGGCGGGTGAGTGGGTGCACCAAACGAAGTTCGCAGATGTTCCATTTTCACGGGCAGAGTTTTTTTAATGATATTTTTCACTTTATTCCAAAAGCGTCCATTTTGCTGCTTCTGCGAACCAATTAAATTAACTCATTAAATCAAAAATAGGCTTTACTCTGCCATCATAGTAGTAAAAAAATTAACAGTATAAATTAGGATATTAATAGTAAAAAATAGTATTTGCATAATGTCGTCTGAAAATTAATTAAATATTTTTGTTCAAATAAGGTTAATGAATATCTGTTTCTAAAAGTTAATTTGCTGAAACAAAGTAATAAATAATCCTCGTGCAAGGAAGCATTAATAATGGACCGTAGGAAGCTGAAAAATAATATATTTCAGAGAGGAAACCTGCTACAAAGTACTTACCAATTTCTTCCCATTCCACTGTATGAGAAAACCGTCATTTTCTTTACACTCATTCCATTAAACCACAAGAAATAACTCTTAAAAGTGCAATAATTGATAGTAATGACACTTTAAAATGGAAAGACCTGAATTCGCGAATTCACTCGTCCTCTTCTTGCAGCAGTGAGGCCGTTGTTCTTCAGCCCCTTGTATCTCCCTGCGACGGCGTCGACGCCGGGTTCCGAGCTGTCGTCGCCGGTGGACGCGCCCGTGGGAACGCCGGGGTCTCCAGCGGGGGTTGCCAATGTGAGTGCGACGCCAGGTGCTGGCACTGGCCTCGTGTTAACAGCGCTCTTCAGCGCGCCTGCGCCTGCGCACCTACAGACACTTTGCACGTTGCAGCCGGCATCGGAGATGGCGTTACTCAGGGGTAAGATTTTGGTTCTTGACTTTGTACTTGTTTGGCAGATATTCAGTGGCGGATCTATAGGGGGGGGGGGGTAAGGGAGCTATAGACCCTCCCCATTGGAACTTAACTTTCAACAGATAATATTGAAATTATTAAAATTTAAAATTACATTTTATCATGTATTTGCCATTTTAAACAATTAAAAATTTTTGTCACTATTTAATGAATTGTTAATTATTTATTTGATGAATTTATGCATTATATTAAAATGAAAAATCTCTGTAATATTAATAATAATATTCAAATGTTTATAATCACGTTTATGATATAAAATTTACCCCACCCCTTGAATAAGGTCTATATCCGCCACTGCAGGCACTCTAGTATATCTTACACTAAACATCGCGAAGTGAAAAGTTAATTCCCCTACATAGAAAAATATTTAAGGGCCGTTTAATTCGTTTGCTTATTTACGTTTCACGCAGAGAAATAGAGATGAAGTCTGGTATCCTCACACCACGACTCTACTATTGGAATACTTCTATTCTTGTTCTTTTATGTAATAGCCATGCACATAAAGAAGTGATAGAAGATGTAGCGGTATCTTGTCACTAATTTTATCGTGGTGTTAGATAAAATGTCTATTGTAGTAGGATTAAATTTATCATTTAAGGAATAATCAATTGTAAATTTGAGTCGTATATTTTGGACAGATTTGTATTATGTTCCTTACTAACTAGGGTTAATTTCGCTACACTTAAACGGAACACACAGGGGTGGCTCTTTACTCAAACATGTGAACAGGAGCATTAGTTTTAGGAAGACTGACTTCACACAATGGACTCAATCCCATCAATTCTTTTGATAAACACTACTAGATAAGCGTGATAAATTTGTTATTAAACAGCTCTTATAAGAAAACATTTCGATTTGTACTGAAAATCGGGAATTTCCTTAAATGGAATATTGGTAACCATATTAGTCTTGGGGATTTTGCGGGTAATCTACTCTTGATTCCAATCCTCCATCCACTTTCCACGTATCTGTAGTTGATTGTGCTCAAGCAATAGTTTGGTTTCGTTATCTTCTTTCAGCATTTTTTAATAGAAGTATTGTGAAGGGGGGAATGGGGAGATGTCAAAATTCAAAATCTACCCAAGGTCTCCTAAAACTCTCGTTTTCAACTGTGTCATTAATGAGGGTACCACTCCTTTTAACACATTTTAGCTTCCCAATTTATTTATTACTGAATTGAATCAAACCATTACCTACTTACATTCTGTACAGTGCCTATTTCCAAAGTTAAATCACATTGAAAAGTTAAAATTTCATTTTATTTTCAATTAAACTCTTCTTGTTTTGCAAATTTAAGGAGTCCAGGGTTTTGTTATATTCGCCTACATTGCCATATCCAGTGATGTCCATGTATGCATAAATAATTCTTGAAACATTTTCCTATTTTTGCGTGCAAATATCATGTCCGATATGTACTAGTACTCTCACCTCTCTTTCTTGGGCTTGCCCTGCCGTATCTGACCGCTTGTTTGTCTGTCCTTTTACTGATTTAGTAAATTTTTGTTGTGGACTCCGGAGAAGTTACTCAATTCTCTTCGATAAAATTGTGCTGTTACTACAGCTCACTGAATTCTATAAATAAATCTACATTTTTGTTCTAGAAATGTATATTTTGACCCTTGAATAAATGTTGTCATTCCATCTTTTAATCGAATAAAAGTGTATCCACGTTCATAAGGATGGAAGGTGCTCAAACCTTCTCAATACTTCCGAAAGAGGATCTGGGTCTCTAGAATATTCTGCTCGCAAAAGATTAAAACAACATCGTGTTCATTAATTAGTAAAGAAAAAACCGCAGTATTATAAGAATTGCTTCATTGTTCTCTATAAAGTATTGTATCATAGAAGTTAATAAAATTAGCGAAGTATATCTTTGATCAATCACGTGTAATGTAATTTATCGTGTAAGCTATGATCTATAAATAAAATTAACGTCGAAGAAAACCCTAAAGAAATAAAACGATGGGGCAAAGAATACAGAAATAGAATAAATTTAAAATTACAGAAAAAAATTATCACTCTTTAAAAGCTAATGATATTGTATGAACCTGTTCTGTTACAAATACGTTAAGTCCAAGGACGGGAAACACACTTACGAGTACATATCGGACATGAGATTAGCAAAAATAGGAAATAGTTTCATCTAAATAATTTCAAGTCTATATTGATTCGCTCCCCGATTGCCCATGAACATATAGCTGTAGACTACGAACAATGAAAACTGTACTGACCCAACTGGCATAGAAACACTTGTTGAAGATCCTGCGGGGAGGCGTGGGTGAGCGTGTGTTGTCTGTAGTGGTGGTAGAGGCGCAGTTAACGACCGCTTTCCCAGATGGGGCCCGCATGACGTAGGAAAAAGCGACGTGCTCGGAGAAGCGTCTGTCTTGCGCCGCGCCTCCAGACATTTGTGACTCGCTACATTTCCTCCACTGCTCTGCACTCGCTGCCATAAGAGAGAGGACGTCCGAAGAATCAAGAGTGCGCATACTCTTCCTTTTCGCGAGGAAGACCTCCCTTTCAGAATCGTGAGGAAGTAACTGCTCAACTTCCGACAGTACATTTATAGTTTCTTCATTTTTGCTCCATCGATCTAAAATTAGGCCAATGAAGTTTTTTTTTTAAATCTTGGTATGCCCTATTATTTTCTTATTTTACTTGTTTAATGACTTCTCTTAATTTATTTCAGTTTCTGGATTGTTTGTTCAGTCACTTGGATAAATTTTATTCTCTCAGTTCATAAATGCTGTTTGTAGTACTCAATGTTTAGTGAGAACGTGTTGGTTATCAAATAAAGAACAACTTGAAGCAATGAAAATTGACCTAGATATTGCTTATTTTTTGTTCGATTGGCGTTTGAATCTAGAATATATTTTTACATTTCCACGGACAATGCATTCGTTTGCTTTGCGAACCTGAAGAAAAGATATACATAATATATTTTCATTTTGTGATCCGAATAAAGCTCTCGTCGCCTGAATACATCCACCATCACATTTATTTCTTGCTTCAACTTTTTTAAAGAGAATGAACACATTACGAACTAGATTTGCTTTTACAGATGCTGGGTTGAAAATATACTATAAACTACAACAGATTTCATGATCTTCGTAGAGGCTTAGAAAATAGCAAGTTATTTGTTGTTGCTGTTTTATTAATAGAGATACAGCGTTTTTACTTTCTTTGTTCTCTCTTCATAATTTTTTAATGAACATGTGTCGTTAAAGAATAAAAATAATATACTTCGTTTACGACTCTACATTCTTTTAGAACTTCATCCCGCATGTACATCAGTTTTAAACACCTTTTACAACGTTTTCCGTCTCAGAATTGTTTATTACAAGTATATTACAAACGCGTACAGTGTTGTCATTGGGAACTAAGTCATGGAGTTTTTGCTTCCGAAGTTACTTTTCGTCCCATATGGGCACAAACACGCTCGTTACTTCGCGCCAAGACACTGCTGCACACGTGGTATTTTCTTTATCCTTCTTCCCTTTTATACTTAATGTGCTATATATCTCTCAGTACATTACTTTCCTTAACACCGTCATTTGAATGTACTTCTTTACAAAGCAGGTTTTCTCGTTCTCATCTTCAGTCGTACATATCCGTGTTTCACAAGAATTCACAAATATGTGCATGTGTAACACTAGAATTGCAATATTTATCCGTTTATAATTCAATTTGCAGATCACCAATACATATTTATTAATAATTTCTCACTAATATATGTTCATGTTAAGCTCATTCATTTCACTGGATATGTTCATTTGTTGCATTAAATACAAGAATGATGTTATTCAGGAAAATAATAGGAGTGAGTAAAATTAAATTTTGTTCATCAGATTTTGTGGCAATAGTTCTATCGTTTAAAGAATATTTTGTAAAATTCACAGGCATGTCACCTGCAGGGCGTGTTCTAACGATAAGTAAGAACTGAGAACACATCTTAATATATCACCTGATATTGACTGATCACATTATTCTCTGCCAAATTAGCATAAATTTTCAATGACATGTCATTAAATTTGTAGTAAAATATTTTAAAGGAGCTTCGATTAAACAAATTTTAAACTTCTTAACATACCGTGGTATGAAATCCCACGGTGAGATATAATTCGTGGAAATACAAGTATTTCCAAGTTCCAAACGAAAAGAATTTTTGTATTCTACATTTCTTTGCGTTTCAATTAAAAATCATTTTTATAGGCTAATTGTAATAAATTATTGCGGAACATCCTTCAAACAATTTATCTTGCATTAAACTCCACCAATTACCTTGCCTTGTGTAATTAACAAGCAACCTGATTTCGAATTATAGTGATACGTCTAAACATTCAAACACGTAAAATATTTTATAAATATTTCTTAAGCTCATTCGCAAAAACAACCCAACAACAAATATAAAGTTAAGGAAACGGGAGAAAGACAGCAAGAAAATGAACAAAAACTGAAAATAAATCATAAATGCAGACGAATACGGAATATGCAAATCATTGTTACCAATAAAAACTGGACTTCTACGCCAAATTACCCTTATAGGTATTGAATAACTCAAACTAATGTTCACAGTGTATTTTTATTTATTTATTTACTTTTTAGTTTTACAGTCATGTCCCCATCATAAGACATTACATGACTTAAATCAAAATCTTACATAATAACTTCCTCTTTTAATTTTCTATTTTAGCTTCATTTTATTCTTTCTGTAATGTCTAATATTTCATGTACATAGGTTTTGAAAATGTCAACTTTTCCGTCTCCATGAATTTCAATTGTTCCTTTGTAACAATTACATATTGTCTCTTTAACTTCGCTATAAATCTTGCTCGTTCTTCACTGTAAAGTGTATCCCACAAAATGTATTCCATGTTTTCTCAGCTTCACTACCTCATATGCATATGTCAGAATGTACGTACTATTTGGGATGAGAGTCGCAAGAACTTATTTTATGTCCCCATCATGCACCTTAATGTGTTAAAACACGATATCACGTAACATTTCATTATTTTCTTCTCTTAAACCACCGCGAGCTCCAGACGAGACGACTTCAAATTTACATTTGATGAATGTCTGTTCCAGAATCTCTGTCTGCCCATTACGACGTACCGCCCACTCTCTTACGTCGACCGACGTTAACGGGGGCGGATCGTCGTGCCTCGCTACCCGCCGCCGCTGCCGCCGCTGTCTCCACCGCCTCCAATGCGTGCGCGGGGCCGCTCGCCATCCCCGGCGCCATATCTTGGGCGCCCGACCCACCGCCCACTACCTCGCTCTATCTATCACCACCGCCTCCCACACCCACTCCCGCCGCCCTACGCACATCTACACTTCTGTCGGAAAGCTTCTCCACTCCCACGCCCCCAATGCAAGACCATGTGTATGAGGAACTACCCTGCTGGCCTCGGCTCAGGTGATAAAGGAGCGAGAGAATGTTGCAAGTGGCGGAATGTATAAATAATTCTTGTGATATTCGTTCACAAATGATTCGTCTGATTGTTCCATAACTCAAATGCTTATGGAAAAGCGTAATTGTCTCACGATACGAAGGAATTATTTTATTATACTTGAAAACTGTTTGAATACCTTGTGATATGAGAGTTATGACGGAGCCATATTTCACGTATAGAATGTGTGCGAGATGCAATAATGAACGAGAGCTACTGATTTAGAAAGTGGCGATATGTAGATAACGGCAAAGTGCTACAAGTACGTAGACAAATAAGCGTTTATCCCATACCACAGTATCGATGATGATTTGTTATTTCAAGTTTGTTTAATATGTTCATTGAACCGCGCTCACGTTAGAAATATGTGTTCCAGAGCTTCCGATCCAGTAGCGGGTTTTGCAAAAATATGCTTATTAAGACAATTTCTGAGAAAAATATCATCCATTCATAGTTGATGAGATATTAAGCTAACTTAATTATTCAACGTGTGTTTTTTCGCCTTCAAATTCTCGTTAAAAGTCGGGTAGCATTTCACAACAAATACAAAGCACAAACCGTAGCAATGACACGAGTGCTTACCAGGGCGAAAAATTTTAACGGTTCATGAAGTTAATTAAAACTTGTGAAACATGATTTCAATGTTATACACGAATGTGATTAAGACTCAGAAATTTCATAAAAATAAAGCAAGGTCTTTTAAAGGAACTGGATGAAGAATAACGGGTGCAAGATAGTTCTCGTCCAAAATATATAAAAAATAACATTAAAATCCATCTTTAATCATGATAGCTGAGAGAAGAATGATAGCTTCCCCATACGTGGAAATGGGATTACTTCAGTGAATTTTATTCTCATAGTGTAAACTAATTTCCATGTGCATTTGGACAGTACGGATGACTAGTAGTCTAGATGTTTGTTAGTGGAAAACTAAAGGGAAACATGTAACTGGGTTTTATGCATTTCAAGTAAAAACTATACTTCAGAAATATTAAAAGTACTCGTCGAGTTAAGTAGTTTTCTCATTGAGGATTTTTTGTGCTCTAAAACTGTTCTCAAGAAAAGGGACATTTTGGACGTTCTGTACAGTATCGTTATATGTTGAAAGTGTTAATTAAATAAAATTTTCTCATAATATGCATTTTATACCCTAATATATTTGTTAAATCGAGGGTATCTTTAGGTAGTTAAAATTCTATAACTAATGTGGGTTCACGAACACGAGTAAAGCTGGAGACGATGAGCTGTGGTAGAACCTCTCGGGGAAGGATATACGAAAATTGAGGGTTAGGATTTTACTTAAAATGCATATTTTCCATGATTCTATCTCTTGTATTTCTATTGCGAGAAAATGCAACAGTGCTCGGGTAACAAATTACTAGATGTTTTTGAAAGAATACCAAATCATTATCCAGAAGTGCTTGGGTTAAAATAAGTATAGTGCTACATTTTTAATTTTCCTTCTCGTTTCCTGTCCCTTTGTATAGATTTTATTGATTATCCACGTCATTTGATAAAGATATTTTCTTCTTTCCTTATACATATTAAAGCGAAAAAAATGTTTTATAAAGTGTTAAGCTTTTTATGTATTACAATTTCTAGACAGTCAACAATAAAGCGAAAGTGAGACTTTTCTACCATTGATCAAATGTTACCGCACCATTAATTATGCTACGGTATAGTTTCAAATATGAGACTATTGTACAGCAACCATAGGTTGTGAAAGATAGCTCTCAAATTTTGGGAGATCAAGAGTTGTAATGAATGTGAATAAGTTATCAATGATAATATTCAAGTTTTATCTAGTGGATAAAACTTGAACTTATGTACGTGACAATTTAATAATTTTCCAACAGAGAGCAAATTTGTGGAGTTTTAAGAAAAGTTGATTTAATATTACCACTTTGAAATAAATTGCCTTTCACCATTGCTTGAATATTATAGTTTGTAAAATATTAATTACATTGTAACACAGTGAATTAATGCTTTAAATTCCTATTTCTTTCTTTCAAATTTTCACAAATTTTGAAAACAATCTCTGGTAATGAATAAGGTTATATCAATTCTCCTCTACCAAATTTCTTTTCGATCACACATCAAAAGCTCAGTTAATTCTATCTCTGTTTTATAGAAAGCATTAATTCCTTTCCTCTCGTGTTTATGAATTAACTCAATGATGTGAGGATCAAAAACAGTGTAAAAATTTCTTTGTGGAAAAGTAAGAAGAGATATAAATAACAAGATTTACAAAATACTGTACATTTAAAGAATGTCCACCAAAAAATCAATCCAATATCATAATCACTGAATCATAAGAATAAAAATATAAACTTTATTCTCAAAAAGCAGTTGCAAACTGCATTTGACCACATAGGTTACAGAAACAAGAAAGGGGCCATTCCATTAATTCTGATTAATGACAAGGGCAGTGGCGGATTTAATATTTACAAAATAAAGAATATAAAAAATATATACTATTATTCATTTATTCCAAAATGAATTGTAAATATTATGTGCAGTAAAAATTTGAGATAATGATGACAAAAGTATTAATTATAATCCTGCCCATGGAAAATCCACCTCTCCCAAAGGAAAAACAGAGAAAAACTCAGGCCATGATGGGGCTACAGAGATAATGTCCACAACTATACCAAGGTTGCTTACAGTTAGAAATAAACGATTATAAATAAAAAGGATAGAAAACTACATGCATGAAAAATGGAATTTTATCAGTATCTAGAGAATGTAAAATGATTTTAGTTTTTATTATTTTATCCTTGTTTCAAAAAACACAGTAACTTTAAAACAATGGTATACTTTCATAACATTATATGATAATTCATTTTTCTATTAAGTTTGGCCTGTATAGTCACAAAAATATTCACAGAAAACAGTAATTCAATTTCGGGAAGTAAATGTGTTTCAGTTCATAGTTCTTTCATTTTTATTTCTCTCATAATTGTAAGGTTCAGTGTTTTTTATAATTCCTCCATTTAGTACTTTAATGTCACCAAATTTTACACCATAATTTTTCATTTAAAGAATTTACTTAGCACTTAGGAGTAACTATCTTTTCATACTTTTCTTAGAGCCATTTATTGAAGAGATTAAATTTTAAACTTCAAAAACATAATAAATTCATCATATTTTGCAAAAATTCCTGATACTGGTGAATACCAATATGAAATTCAAAGAAAAATTGGACAAATGGAACTCTTGAAATACATTTCTGGAAGTTTTCTGGGGATGTTAAAAACATCTTTTTGGTTAGTTGTTTCAAATTATATTTGGTTCTACATTGATGGTAGGTTGAAGATCAGGGTACATTACTCTATTGTTTTGTGTGAATGGTATTATAAATGGTGACTGCTTACTAGAAACATACTATTGATGGGAAATTTATACAATATGTATTTTTGTACTTGTTGTCTATCCTGCTTAAGAACTCCAATAGACAAAAAATTGTACAAAATGATCAGATTATAATGTATAAACAAAAACTTGAGTTATATAAAAAGTACTTTTGTTTATCAGATAACTAAATATTGTATCTATGTATAATAATTTTCAAAACATTTAAACGTGAAGCATTTCTTTCATGCAGTAATTATTCTGTATGCTATTAAAGGATTATTGAGAAAATATTCTCATCTCACTCCTTGTCTTTCTGATTTAGAATAAAGTATATTGCTACCTATATATCTTATGTTCATTGAGCAATACTTGAATGAACCAACTGTACCAACTGTTGTATCAACTTCAATCTGTTCTCCATATCATTGTTATTATTTGAATCAACATTTTAAAATTTACTTTTTTTCATCTGCTACCATCACATGTAACAAATAAGTTTTCTTGCTTCTAAAAAGTAATAACACAATATTTTTTACCTGTATTGAAAACAACAATAAACATGTTTCATTCCTACATTTATTATTTATATGTAATTCAGTATTGGCCCAATAAATTGAATTTTATCCCTACTCTTTGAATTCTATTACAATAAGAAGTTCACATTTAAGTGAGGCAGAGGCGGGCCCAAAGAAATAGAAGGAAGAAATAGGAAAAGGAATACGAAAAGAAGTATTTTGCTTTGAAAATTCAGTATGCTTGTTGAAAGTAACAATACAAACTTATAAGATCTAACAAGACAAACTTACAACTTACTTTGCTTTTATCGATTTCCACTCGTACATGGGAACATGAGCATAGGGTTGTGATATTTCACTGTTCCTAGCATACTTGGAATCCAAAGAGTTTCAGAGCTATTGATGTAACAGAAAATAACTTAGATAACATCTACAATAGAAAGACGATCAAAAAAGAGGAAACCATAATACAAGAAAATAAATAATTTTTTAATTGGAATAATGGAACACCTAAATTCTCTCTATAAGGGAAATGTTTTATTGGCATTCTTTTAATATTTGTAAAAATATTGTACAATTCATGAATAGTGTGAAAATTTATATTACTTATAGTCTCATGATACGAAGAGTTTTACATTGAAACCTAAAACTTTTGGATGTTTCCGCAGGATAATATTTTTCTACCTGCACATTTGGTTAAAAATCGTATTCCCTATTTCTATATTTGACATAATATATTACTATATATTACAACTCTTGTCCTCACTTTTAATCCCATTAAATTAGTATATTTTTTGTGTATTACAGTTTTAGATAGAACGCCGAAAGTTTCTTGCTTTCATCTGAATTGACATTATATTGAATGAATCTGAAGCAATTAATAGTCTTGTTAGCAGGAATGCTCAAAGCAATAATTTGGTTTAAAGTATGAATTATATCAAAAACATTTTTTTAAAGCTCTTTGTACAAAAACTAATTTTTGTTCATAAATAGTAGTCTTTAATTGAAGTTTTTCAGACTGGTTTTCATTATGGGCCCCTCCCAAAATCAAATCCTTAATCTTCCCCTGAAATGAGGACATGTTAAGAAAGCAATTTTTAAATATTATGGTGTTCCAGTTATTTTCTCTGCCTTCATTAGTTGTTCTTGTAATGTATATTTCCATTCAGTTGTTCTCAATAATCAGAACCATTTTTATGCTTGAGCTTAGTAGGCACTGGCCCAGGGTAGTAAAAGTTCTTGGAACCCTGAAAACCTTCAAAATATTTAGAAACCTGCAATTTAAAATATATAATATATATTATCATAAATAGTACTGTCTTTAATTGAAGTTCATGAACCCCCCAAAAAGGTGAAAACTGTTACATTTATGATCTATACAATTTGATGATTATTTATTTAATTGATGGATAGAAAAAAAATTGATGCAATGAATAATGATTTATTTTGAATCTAAAGAAGAAAAACAAATAAAAGAATGTTTTAGGGCTTTAGGGCTCATCAACAGAATAAAAGAATGGAATTTTTCTGAAGTTATAAGAAAGAATCCCATTTTATGCTTCTCTTTATGTGACATTAGGACACATTTCTCTTCCATACTGTTTTGTTGTCATCAGCCATTTTGGCTACCTCTATATTATTATATCTCAAGGCCTATTTACTCTTCGAGGCTCTGCTTTCTTAAAATGCAGACCATTAACTTAAATATTTACAATACAACTTAATTAAACCTATTTTTGTGACCCCTCAATATTCTTTCTCCCTTGTATCATCATTGAGTAATGATGTTCTAAAATAACTAAATGAAGAATTATAAGGCAAGAGATAATATCTATTTGAAAAAATTTTGAATTTTACCCAAGAAAAATAATTTTGATTGTAATAATATACATTTTAAGCTATTTACAAACTATAAACTTTTTAGCCCATCAAATAAAAAAGTAAATTTAAAAAATACTGTCTCTGAAGTAAAATTTAAAGGATCGTATCATCTTCTGTTTTAGAATGGGTGTTAGGTGTTTGAATTCTAGCTTGTCAAATATGGAATCTTCTAATATATATGGAGTTGATCACAGCTTCTCTAAACTATTCTTGATGTCATGGTACGTGCCAAGGAGAAGGGCAGTTTCCCTCCTCTAGATGCCTCAACAGAGAATTGTACTCCAATTGTAATTAGAAATTTAGTCAGAAACCAGAAAATGATTTTTTCAATAAGTATAATTTATTTTATTCCATATAAATATAATTGTTTCTCATTTATTCTGTTTTACCTTTTCTTTTATCTATGTGAAGTTTCAAGCACCACAGAAATTCATAGAGAGTATGCAAAAGTCTTTAATTTTGTTTTTGTTGCTATGTTTATAATGTTCAACATATGAATGACCACCCATATTTCAGGTTCCTTCACCTATGAATTTGGTACATATGTAATAATGGTAGAAGTAAATTGTTTCATTAACAAATTATAAAGGAAGCCCAACACATTTCCTCAGTCTTTTGAATTAAACAAGAAAATCTTGCATGTAACAATTATAGCAAGCTAAACAAGTAGCATATTATCAATATTACCAATTCATTGTACCTGTTAATAGTTCACATAACCTTTCATGGATCCTTATGATGGTCAATTTTTAGATATAAACAATATCTTTGCTTAATAAACTATGCAATAAATTATATCTTCTATTTCCATATGACTTAATATTGGAGATAGAAGGTATAACTGATTTAGAGATGGTGTGCAGAAGGGATATAATGTATGGGATTGAGGTAAATTCATTTAAAAATTGAAATTTATTATGATTCATGAATTTGTATTTTCTATGACCTCTTTATTTCTTAGTATGTATGTGTCCTGAAGTTAGTAAGTATTACTTGTGCTGTTTACGAATAAGATTGATTTTTTATATTAATTGTTCACTTATTATACATTTTACCTGCAAAGAGGAAAATGAAAAATGTACACAACACCTCAGTGATGTGATTTATTAACAGAAGAGCATTTAAAATCTATAAATAACCATGAGAGGGATAGTAAATTATTATGCTAAAATCAATAAATTACAGTGATGACTAAAAAACTGAAACTTTTGTCAAACATTGACTTTAATTTTATATGAAAATATTTCATTCATTATTTCCACATTTTCTATTCCTTGTATTAGTTATTTAACACTTTTAATGTAATTTTATATCTTACTTTAATTTTATACAGTTTTCTGTGAAATTATTGGAGATGTGCAAATAAATGTCAAACTTCTGCACATTTTGTAAAATTTCTGCTTTTAATTTTATTTGTATTAAGAAACAAATATCTTTTAAGACATAGGTTCTTAATTACAAGTGGAACTATATTTAACAGTACTGGATTATTTAAAGGAAAGAGTGTTTAAAGATACTGGATTAAAAACCTGTTTTTAATAAGAAAATGTAAAATTGTAAATGTTCAAGTACTCGTGTTACAAATACATCATGGGATTACTGCAATGTTAAAAATTTGCACCATTAGCATATCATTTTTGGGTATTGAAATGAAAACATTACATTTAGTTCCCTGGTAACTAACCTTCATTGATAGTTGAAAAGACTTCCTCTTTGTTCCAGGGCACCAAATGTTAATATTTATGTATGTATTTCTGTTTTGGCCAACGAGGACCACAAAAGACGAGTACCAGTAAGGCTCAGTCATTGTTTTGAGTTTACTCACTAGACTCGTCTTAATAACCGACATCAGGCAGCGTTTAGATATGATCCAGACCACTGCATCCGAGCATTACAACTGCGGTTGTTAGTCGGAGAGGTCGGACTCTTTGTAAATCCCAGCTAATTAAACTGGGACATGGATACAAAGAGCTACAAATTTTATATTGCCCTGCCCGGGTATTGAACCCGGGATGACTTGGTGATGAGCAATCACGCTGACACCGTGGCCACGACTGGGATACAAAGTAATAAGCCCTGGGATACAAAGTAATAAGCCCTGGGATACAAAGTAATTTGCAGTTGATTTTAGGTACTTTTAATAAAATTATATTTATTGGTCATAAATGTAGGTAAATATTTTACATAACCCGCTACAAAAAAATTAAGTTCTGGGTGGAAAATTTAATGTATGTATAATATACATACAGTGTCTTTTGCTCAGAACGAACTGGAAACTGGACATAACCAAAATTAGAGGAGCAAAGTCCACTGCGTTACTTTGTATCCCAGGGCTTTCCCCTCTCCCCTTTAATATACAAAGAAATTATCTTTGTGATGATGAGAAATTATCTTTGTGACTCATGTGATGCATTATCTAAAATCACTACAATAATTTAAAAAGGGCAAAAGACACCACTTTTTTCCAACAAAATGTAATATCACTAAGAACAAATTTTAAATACCATTGCACATAAATTTTTCTTTACATCTGATATAATAATCTTAAATTATTCCATGTACCATTGGAGTAATAAAACAGAAATTAGATGTATAAAAACACATATTGTACAATTAATTTAACTATGACTTATGTGAATTTTTAGAAGATCAACGATTTTGAAATGGAAAAAATTACTCGGTCAATTACATTGACTAAGAAATTTTATTTAAGGTTATTTTTACTTTCAAAGTAAAGAAAGGAATTTTCTTAACTTTCTGATTTACTGCAAATTTGTTTTTATTAATTCCAACTTCATTTTAAGTTGCTTATGACAGTGTTTATTTTTCACATCAGTACTCTAAAAAAATATATTTTAATACAGAATTTTGTATAATGATAAAAAAGAATTTGTTTGTTTTGTTTAGTTAAAGGGCTAAGTTTGTCACCTAACTTCTTGATAACTACATGAAGACCAAGTTTGTGGTTGTGTTTGTTTTATTACTTAAAAAACATGTCAATCATTAACCCATTTGTGAGTCATATCATAAAACTGCTGTACTCGAGAGGAAAATGTTCTGTGCATAAATTCTGTGTGTCTATAGTGCAGATTTTTCATCATTCCTGGAATTATTCAAAGTTTTTTTTTTTTATGAAAAAAATTGCAGACAATGAGTTAGTCACATAACTTACATTTTTCACAGAGGTAGTTTGACATATTATAGAGCTTGCTGAGATAGGAGCAGCAAATAGAATAAACTAAAAATATTTGAGTTTCCATGAGATTTATTGAACATGAAGATATAAAATGTAATTTTTGTAGATTAATGGTAAATTTTTCAACCTCTTTTGAATTATATACTATGACAGGTCTTAGGAGAGAGGGGCAGCTGACTCTTACCATAGTGGCTGGTTGTCACAGTCAGCAATGGTGATGCCAGAAGTATTTAATCCCTGGGCAACTGAGAGTTTTGGTCCCATGACCACCCCAACAAAACCTTGTGTCTTTTGAGAAGTTTGGCCAATAACACAAACAATTTCATTTCTTTAAATCACAATATTTACTGTTCATCATATGTCTTTGATTATTTATTTTATTTAATTTGTCCATTGTCATAGATGATTCTAATCAGAACAGGAAGAGAAGGGGAGTTTGGATTTACAGATATACTTAGCTCCTCGCTGGGGTTGGTGCTCTTTACTGTTGAGACACTTGCAAGGCAACAATAAAAACACCATTCACTCATACTCTGAATATTCACAAGATACCCTCCATCCACATATTATTAAATCTGTATCTAATTGTATCTGAGGCAAGTCACAGGCTTACGGGATATCAGTTTATCACCCAAGATCTTTATGTAAATGTTTTAACAATAAGTCTCGGGTATTTTGTCGACTGAAAAAGGGAGCCTGTACTTAAACCGCAATGAATATGTTATTCTTGTAATAATAAGAAAATTTAGTCACCCACCCAAACCCTCTAAGCTGGCGAGCTCTTGGACATTAGCCCATCTGGTCCCATCTTACCCACCTTGTTGGCAGATCTGGTTACAATGATCGTTCATCGTTAAGTAATACAAATGTTGAATCACTCAAGTATATACAGTTTAAAATATAAACTCTTGAAATGAAAATAAAATTTCATTTTAAATTCATGAATTGAGTTATTTACTGTGACTATTGGTTCTTTTGACTTACTGATTCATGCTATTCACATTGAATATGGCTCATAATTATTTTAGTATCTGAGAAAATTGGTCCTATCTAGTCAACTCAAAAATAAAGCTTCTTGGAAAATGCCCTGGACTTTCTTTATACGGTGGAAAAATTCAGGAATTGCTCAACCAGGGAGTGGGGAGGAAGAAGATCACGTTTACTCTTTCTCTTTCCTTTCTAAAATACCTTTCCATTCCTTATCTTTCTAAAGTACCTCAATATGTGATACTTTAACTTTTATTTATGTATAATAGAACTGTATTCTTATAATTTTTTTATTAGGCATTAGAAAATGTAATTTTATAGGAGAAAAACCCTATTTTTTGAAGTTACAAATATAATACGTGTATTTTTCAATTGAATTTTGATTAGAAACTATTTTGAATGTAATATCCCTTCCACAAATTCCTAATAATTTATACCTGTCATTTCTTTCTGTTTTTTTCAAGCAATTCAGAGATGGGTATATAAATTTGGTTTAATTTTCATAATATTCACTGGATATTCTTTATAAACAACCTTCTGAAGTGAATGAAATTCTTTATAAACAACCTTCATACTTCGGATTTGAGATTTCAGCAGCATGCTATGTAAAACTGTCATAAATCTTCAATTTAATCAATTGCCATACTAATCTATATCACATAATGGTAATTTTTAATATGAATATGTAAAATACTATCAAAATTCAATTGTCATAAAAAATTAAAATCAAGCAGAAAGTAAGGTTTTAGAAAAAGTATATTTTTGAGTCACAGTATTGTTGAATTAAATTTATTTCCTTAAAATTTGTTCACTATTGAGGGGTGTCCACATTTGGGAAGTTACAGTTAACGTTTTCCTTTATAGAGAAATGTGAAGTGTCTGTTAATCGAAGTTTCACTGTACATCGCATAAAATGATGTGTTGAATTAGTTTGAAATAGCCACAAAACCAATAATTTTGGGACAGTTTTTTTTCCTTCAGATTCTGGGGGAGAACTCCCCTGAAAGATGCTCTCCTGAATTCAAGTCCTGGACCGCCATGCAATGTTAGGCAGCAAATGTTAGCTATGAATAAATGAAATGTCGCCATTGTTCATGGCATCTGGCCGCGCAGGCGAAGGTAGAGGTACTTTTGCATTAATGACAAATTTCTTATCTGTAGCAACTGTTCTCACGGTGCCTCGGCTAGTTGTTCACGTAGAAAACTAAGTCCCTGACTTGCTTGCACAATATATATCTTTTCCCCTGCTTTCGAAAATGTTCAGGCGCCGTCGAACATAAATGTTGATCATTCTATCATTGTAGAAAGAAAAATATCATCGGTTGACTCAGACGCCCAAGGGAGAAATGGCGCTTCACTGTACACGCCCACGTGATTTTTTAAGACTACTGCACACTCGATTCTACATGCCATCATCCGTGATGACTACTGTAATTATGCCGAATACGAAAGCTTGAAAACTACAGAAGAACCCCTCTAAACCGGCCTCGAATCAACAGGTCCTCGGATTAACCAGTCTATCCCGTGGAACAGTTTTTTTTTCTCTTCTCTCTGTCAACGTATAGTAGCTGGCAGGTAGTAGCTCAAACATTGATTGTTTGACGAGCATTTCTTATATTGTTGTATTTGTAAATGGCAAATGTAGCGTGCTATTGAAGCTTATCTACATGGAGCACATAGGAGTTAGGAGTTGGCTGGTAGGTCATTGTTAGTAGGTGGGCCAGTTAGCTGGGTTTACCAACAACTTGGCCCACGTGAAGGGGTTAGTAGTTAGTAATAGTTAGAGTTATTGATACTAGGAGGAGCTTTATAGAGGAAGGAAGGTTGGCTTTTCAGTAGTCACAGCTATATGAACTGAGACATTAATATGAAAAGCTAAAAATTTTCTGGCCTCATCGGGAATCGAACCCGGGATGACTTGGTGACGAGCGACATCACTACAACGTGCGCCACCGACGGGTAAAGCAGACCTTAGGTCTGCAATATGTTTGTGTCGTGGAGGACATAACGGATGAAGGGGAGGGAGGTTGACAGTTTGATTTCCCTCTTGCGTCCGATAATATTTTTCTATGAATCAATACATACATGTGTCTATTTTTCTTTGAATCAATTTTTTTCCTGTTCGTTTATGTTTATTGTATCGTATGTATGTACATACAGTACAATATAATCAGTTGCAGTGACGTCTCACTTGCTTGCATATTCATGATAACCTGATGACATTATAGGTTCTTTTTGAACGAAAAAATATTTTTCGTAGGAACCTTGGATTGACCGGCCAGGGTCTCGATCCCCACCAGAATGGTTAAGAGGGGTTCTACTCTATTCGGAAGTGTTGGCGCCACGCTGTTACTTGCGCTGCGTTTAGTTTATATTTCAGCGTTTAGTCGGGGTTCATGGTGATAGCTGAGCGTGGATATGTGATCTAACTACTCTAGAACTTTGTCAGGTATCACTTGTTTATTCAAGTAGAATATTTTTACCTTTAAACTCTTTGAGCAGAATTGATGAGATGGTCTTATGCTTACTTCCGGAGATGAAAATTCGTTCATTGTTCTTCATGTGGCCATACGCAATTTGTAACTTCATTCATATCAAGGAAAATGAAACAATTAAGGTTCTTGGTTATCGTTCGATGGAAACGTAGTTATGCAACGTGATGGAAACTCTGGCCATAAAAGTCAAAACTCATCATTTATTGATAGTATAATTTGCTCGTATTCCAAAAAGTCATTAAATTTTGTTTTGGCAAATAAGAGCACGCTTTCCGTATCTACAGACAGCCTTGTGTAGTCGACCAGTAAATCGCGTTGAGTTTGCTCCTGTCGTAAAACCAAATATTAT
This sequence comes from Laupala kohalensis, assembly GCA_002313205.1. NCBI lineage: Eukaryota > Metazoa > Arthropoda > Insecta > Orthoptera > Trigonidiidae > Laupala > Laupala kohalensis. The sequence goes on from NNCF01126273.1 coordinate 571,452, forward strand.
TTTCTTAGAAAGAAAATTCCTTTTGTGATATCTTATAGAGGTTTGAATGGAGGACATGGCCGCCGAGAGGGTTCCAGTGTGGATTTTTAATTTGGGGTCTCCTCACCTCTGACTCTCTTTACCTCCTCCCCCCCCCCCNAAAAAAAAAAAACACTAATTTTTTTTAACATTCGTTTTTTGTAGGCGTACCTTACTTTATAGTTCGCAAAATAGATATCGCGATACTTTACGAATAAATGAATAAGATATATGTAAATAATGTGTACAGTTTTTAACACAACGCAAACAAATCTAATCTTTCTTCAGTTATTGTAATTTAAAAACTAACAATAACAGTTTATCAACAAATATTTTTCGATAGTTAACTATCAGCAGAAAATTAATCTTTAGGTATTCTATCACTGACAAATTAGTAACATTTCTCGATGCAACCTTTGGCATTAAGATATATTATTTATCTTCCAATGGAGGCCTCCCTATGGACCCCGTTTCCTGGAGTCGGGAATAAACTGCCCCTCGTACCCTTTCTGCGTTTCGGTAATACTAGTTGTTGGGAGGGGGCAGACGACGGTAATAAAAGACCATGGAAAGAAAGGAGAAACTACCATTTTCCCCAACTCTCAAGAATTACATACTGTTGAAGTAGAAAAATTTTCCTAATCTAGATATCTTAAGCTTAATGAAACAACTGACCCCTGGGCCACGAATCTTAGATGACTAAAGAATTAGGAAAAGAGGCAGCATTGTAATAAAATTCCCCGAGAAAGAAAAAAAAAAGTCGTTTTGTCCCCTNTACTCCACACTCCGCTTGATCAAAGTGACTGTTGGTAATCGCTTTGACCTACAGCTTGCAACTAGAGCGGAAGGCTGCAACTTAGATAGTTTCTATCTGGACGCTGCAGCAACCATCTCCATCCGCTTTGCAGAATCGTAATATTTCCATCGACCACAACAGTAACACCAAAGAAAGAATTGCGGAAAGAGAAGTTTTAATGTATTCATATACAATATTTTTCGAATAATGTATAGTTTGATAATAACACACACTTGTGAACTAACTTCTTAGGCATCCTTTAACATAAATTTATTGTTATTCTGTTATTACAACCCGTGGCTAATTATTTTTATTCTTATCTTAGGTGTGTGCTGAAATATTAAATCCACCTCTGCCTTAGAACCCTGAATTGATGGGAAGACGTCCCTTGCTTGCTTCCGAAGAGTGAATTAGTTTATTGTCATGCACGTGGTCATACGCAGTTTGTAACGGCTTTCTTTTACAATAAATTTAAAATCAATAGACTAGAAAATTATCTTGATGAAACTGTATATAAGGCTTGTGCTGTGGGTTGCAAAACTGTTAAATCTGCCATGGGTTTGTCCCTTGTGTGCTTCCGGAAAGTATATAAGCTGATAGTCCACCATGAGGGACTGTGCACTTTTTACCGTTTTTTAAATACAATTTATAAGGAGTATTATTACCTAGATTTACTTCCGAATAAAAATTACTCCAGACTTCAGGTTGAATATTACTCGCAGTGTGTTTTGAGTAAACGTTTGTCTTAATTCTCGTCACGTCCAGGTAACACAAGAAAGCAATGTTTCCAAATTTTTCTACGCACTGTCATTTCATAAGGCTCCATTTCTCAAATGACATTGACCCTTAAACAAAGGAATGCGTGGAAATGTACTATAAATCTTTGAGAGAGCGTATGTCTGTTGCTTTCCATGACAACCTTCTGCCACTAGGCTGTCACTTTTAGGAGATTGATGATAAGGAATCCCCGTAAACAACGCGTCATTACAGAAACCAAAGTGCAAAGAAATGTTTCTTATCTCGTTGCAATGTAGAGGAAGGATGGGAAATTGGTGTTCGAGTAAAAGGAATAAATCTGTGTAATATTCACAATGTCCTACTTATTGCTGAAACGTGTATTTCTAATATGATCTTGTAGAAGATGAATAAGTTACAAAAATTACAAAACAATTTTCAACCTTTGAGAAATACGACCTTTCGGAGGGTGATTAATTTGAAATATAAAATTTTAGTTCTCGTAATAATTAAATAAATTCCTTAAAAAAAATTGTAACTGGAATTTTTAAAAAATTTTCTTACCATACCTCAATTAATAGTAATTCTGTTGTTCCTTTATCAATTAAGAGGAATCATACTGCTCATTACCCTATTGCGAGTAATGGTTCTAAAGTTACATAAAACGAGACTGACGAGTAATATTTGAGAATTCCTTCATAATTTCTGGCGTAAATTTATTGGTAATATTTCACTGAAAATGCATTTGTTTGAAATATCTCATCCTGCTTTATATTTCTATTATTTATTACGCAGTGTGCAACAGTTTGTTTGACAATATATATAAATAACAGCTCGTATGACAGAAATAGTTAATTATATTTATCTAACATACAGACTTCTCAACGTGTCTGATGAAGGTATGAGCCGAAACTGATTCGTCCAATATGTGAGGGACTCTTACGTGTTTCTTTCTCTTACTTTTATTATCTCTTGACGCAATAATGCATTATTTTCAAGATATTATATATATATATATATATATATATATATATATATATATATATATATATATATATATATAACATATGATTGAATTATCTTAGTATTCGACCATTTTTACTATTTCTTTTATGCACCATCTTTTTCAAAATTTGCGGTAAATGTACTCAAGCGAAGCCATTGCTAATTAATGGTTTCCCGAAAAATTATATTTCTAAGGAGTGAATCTGACGAAGCATTTCTTCGTGAGAAAGATTTAATAAAAACTTCGTGTCTAACATATATCTTTTTCTAAGTTTTCATTGACTTTATTTTAAGAAGTTAAATTTCTCTGCCACCAAACGTGATGTTTCATTATAGGCGTTAGAGTTAGAGTTAAATTTATGAGACTTCCCGAATTAGTACGCGGAACTGTTGGGTAATCATTTTTGCATATGAGTGTCATGGAATTGGGACGTATTTTTGAACACGGACAGAATAACTCAATTGAAAAATTGAAGCTACTACTTTAGTACAAATCTTGTTTGCAACTGTGTGATGAACAAACCTTAATAAAATAGACAGCGATTACATAAACCTGCCGTAATACATTGTCCGGGCAGCGTGTGTGTGGCAGATGACGCTTTGGAGTCCTCACATAACCTCCTATTGAGAGACCTCTTTAAGAGGCTTCACACGTCATCTGTCGTTAATACCAAGGTCTCAATTTCAGGGCTCGACTTAGTAGTTTAGGCGTCCAAGTCTGATAATTGTTCCCCCCTCCCCCCTCCGAAACCTCGAATTGTAGTCTTAACTTTACCTCTAGTCATGATTATCTGTCTCACACCTTTCGTAGAAACTAATTCCACTATATATATATTGTCTCTTATACACATCAGATGTGTATAAGAGACAGGATATATGTAANACACAAAAGTGAACATAGTTAAATTTGACTAAATATTATTTCATTTACAACCGTATTACCTCTTTTTGTAATGCGTGTATTAAAAGTCAATGTCAATGTCATGAGACTTAGCGTGTGATAAGACTGGTCCGAAACGGTTGTTGCAGAGAGATGGGTTGGTGGCGTTCATAGGATAGGACGCTGCACAGACAATTTTATCATATAGTGTGAGAGAACGTGAGATTTTAGACCATCCTCCGCTTCACAAGTGGTAACATTTCGATTTATTTCACCCACATTGCGATGTCGCAGGTGTTCGCCAGCGGGGTCAAGTGACACATCTCTCGGCCGTCAATAACTTAATTTTTGTTCGTTTTACATTACACTTCAATTGAAATTTTTTCTACGCCCGCATGAAAAATATTTATCTATTGCGTCTTCTTAAATCTCGCGCCTTAGGCTATAGTCTGATTGTAAATCGGATCCTGCTCATTTCTCCACTCATGGGCGTCTTGGTTTCTTCAGTTCATTAACCTTTAGGACGTCACGGATCACTAAATTCATCGTTTTAAAGTCTGGGGATCACTAAGTTTTTGTTAAAGAGAATTATGCGTTTATCAAATAATGGCCAAAGAAATGTATTCTTTTAATTCACCTCTTTAATATACTTAAAGAAATGCTTTTTAATTATTGTAATACGATGTTTAATAAAACTTCTTATTCAATCAATGCAACAATTACCAAAAAGGTTGTTTTCCTTGTCCAAGATCTAGTTCACCATGCGATTAGACGCCTATTACATAAGTGATTTTTTTAATTTTATGTTTCTCAAATACGATTTGAAGAAATTTAACAATCTAATATTATGGCGTAACAAACTAGTTCTTTGCATTTTCAAAATTTTCAACCAAGGCTGAGGTTTTTCTGCGGACCATCCAATTTTCTCCGGTTGGCGACCATTGCATAGGTCATAAAAAGAATTCTATGAACGCAACACGTGAGTCATGCTCCCAAATATTTATGAAATGGATTCAGAACTGTAAACGAAGAAAAATTGTAGGTCTAAGATAAAACTTACAGAAAATGCCATTCTGACTCATTAGAGTGAATAATAAAATGGAAGAATGAAACAATATGTATCCCAGATCTGTACACATGTCAAACAATGAAACCCTCTTCCACTACAAAATTATATGAACTCATTAAAGACGAAAGAAACCCAATAAAATTGGAAAAAATATGGAAATAATTTTTTTCTGTTTTATGGGAACGCATGATCTAAAACGACCTATTGTGAGCAGTTGGATAAAAATATTATTCTTATGATTTTCCCAACATTTCAGCCAGAAAAAATTGTTTGGAATTTCATTTTTAACACTAACTTGAGAAATCTTCTCCTTATTGACGATTCCTTTTTTAATTCAATAGTTTTCTTATGTTCATATAATCCTTATTGACGATTCCTTTTTTAATTCAATAGTTTTCTTATGTTCATATAATTTTTATGTTATCAGACTTCTACTTGTTAAGAGCTACATGAAACTTTCTTCAAATAATTCTGCAAGATTATATACTTTTTTTATTATTGTAACACTCTATTTTAACACTAACTTAAAATTTTCGTTTTGTCTTCTCAAAGTTTTTACGCAAAAATTTGGTTTATAGGTTTCTTTGGACGAATGTTTCTTGTAATATTGTCATTATACATTAATTTCATATCCCATATTAGATTCTTTAAGATTAATGATATTTTTTCTAGGGAAAGTTATGAAATCGTTAAAGAAATTGATCGTAATATTGCAACGGCAATGTATTTTTTATGTTGTACAGTATAATACGGGTGTATACTAATTATGTCAATATTGCATTTTTTTTTAGAACTTCAAGGTTTCTCTTGTATCTTATTTGGTGCGATGTTTGGGAGTTTCATATTTTATGAACCATATAACTTCTTTGAACGGTCATATAGTTCTTTGTTCTTTCGATCAATAATAATGGCTATTTGAACGGTTATGTATAATTGAGGTTCCAATGTCATCTACTAAAAAAGTCCATTATTTTTTCACAACTTTTCTGCGTTTCAAGTATGGGTAATTGGATTGTGATGTGATCCATTTGACATTAAATTGAGCAGTTGCACATCCAACCATTATTCATTGGCTTAGGAAATGCTTGTAATACATCGATAGGGAAAGAATAACACAGATTAAAATAATTAATGATTCTCAATTAATACCAACCGTAATTAATTAATAATTAACAAATTCGATAGTAATAATATAACTACGAAGTATTAAATATGTTGGGTGTCGTTTTGGATAAAATTTTATGATTAATTACATTTCATTTCTATATTCTTTAAATTTGCTATCAAACTATTATCGAAACAGAAGAGCCATTATGGTGATAGTAAGTTAAATAACGCAACAGAAAAGATCAGTGCTGATGCCATTCAAACCAACATCAATAACAAGAACGTGATGTAAACTATCAAATGGTGCGTCATCCAACAACTAAATAAGTCACAACAACATCACGTTGCTCTATTGTACATCATGTCGTTCTAAAAAAAAAAGTCTCATGTGGGCTTCTGAATGAAGTGTTTTGCCTCCTCGCGAAAGAACGCCAAACTACACTAACAAGGCTAAGGAGGCAGACCGATGGTAGGGGTGTTGGTGACGTGAGTGATGCATAGCGACATTTGTTTTGCAGGAAGCGCTAAAAGTGACGTGGTCTGTGGACGAAAAGTGAGACTGTCTTTGATCGACACGTTTGAACTTACATCTCTATACACTGCAGCATTGCGGGAAAATGTTTATACGAACTTTAAAGTATTATTCAACAAATCCAGTCTACAGTAATTGTAATTGTTTTTAAAATATAATTCGATTAATCAGTTGTACATGTTTTGACGAATATCTTCAAACATTTCGTTAATTACAAAAATAACTGATGTTTAAGAATTGAAGTAATGTGTAAGCATGGATGCGCATATATACGAAAGTGAAGGAAAATATGCATGATATAGCGAATGACAAGAAATTAAAATAAGAATTGTGTGACAGTAATGTTGTTACAGAATAAATAAAATAACGAACAATTATCTATACATAAAGCGTGATATTGCCAACCTGAGAAATCTAATTTACTTTTGTAGAAGGTCATTATGAGCGTTACACAGTATGTAGCATATTTTGTGCAGATCTGAAGATAGTCATCAAAGGGATAAAGTATCTTTTATTATAAGAAAATTGCAACATCCAGAACGAATCTGTCCACATCGTTCATTTTACCAGAATCTCGCGAAGTAATTTTTTAGTTGTGATTTCTCTTTATGGTTATTTTGTAATCGACTAAGAAAATAAGACCCAATAAGGTGATATAGGTTCGAGAGCTAGGGATTGAAAGGAAGAATGTAATGAGGGAGACAAAAAGAAAAAAAAGAAAAAGGAACTATGTAGTAAAGTTGTAGTGGAATTGAACATGGGACCGAGGAACGGAGGAAGGACTATGTCGAGGTAAGTGGGGTTTACAGAGATAAAGATCGTGAGTGGAAGCGAGAGATAACTAGAGAGAAGTCGAACTGGTGGAGTGAGCGGGTGATAAACACGATGACGCCGAAAGAGAGGGAGATGAGACAGAGCGAAGGAGCGTGGCGAGAGGAGGTTCAGTGCGCTGTGTGAAGTGAAGCGGCGAAGTCATGGCGAACATCCGTTGGATCGTCGTACTCGTCTTCATCGCAGTCGCCGCCGCCTCGCCCGCAGACGCAGGACTCTTCGACAAGCTCAAGAGGTTATTCACGGTGAGTAGGATGGCGAAATGGCCTGTTCATTTTATGCCGGCATTTCACTTGGCGTTGCGTATATGTTTGCCAAGTGTATAAACACGACCAAGTGAAGAAGAGCTATTTGTCTGTATTTGCTCTATTGTGACAAATACGCAAATATGCGAACACTTGTATACGTCCTCTTGTCGGTTTTTGGGGTATGCATCGATACATCAGACTCAAATAAGGTAAATATTTGCGTGAACCGTCCACACTTGGTTAGCAGAGTTTCTCTCAGTAGAGCGCGATCGAGACCTGTTGATATTGTGGTTCTTTAACCTACACTTTTGACTTTTTTATGCTATGATTTTGTCAATTGTTTTAAATTTGACATTTCTATGGACCGGAATAAGGAAAGTTTTATTAAGATTTCTTGAATTAAATCAAATGCATCCTAGCATTCGGGCATATCAGTTGTGAACATCCACCAGAGATATGTTTGCCATCGTCTTTTCGTAACTTTACATTTATGCAACATGTGGTGATAATATTAATTCAAGAAAAAATGTGATGTTTCCGTTGTCAATACGTCCATCATTGGTATAAGCAAAGATATTTGGCATTATTGCATAATTTGCGGGTTCAGTCCATGTGTGAATAGCATGTTTGTGATATTTGTGAATACGTCAAATGTTTTGCCCAATACAGTGAATACCCTACACAAATACGCAACGCCAAGTGAAGTAGACTAGCTGAACTAAAGACGGAAAAATACTGAGAGAGTGAAAAATAAGGTACGGATGTTGGCTGCAACTTTCACATGTATGTAAACATATACGCATATTATATACCGCCCCCCCTACCCAAAATAAAATCCTCGGTAACCCGCTTACGTTCGTTAAGGAAACGTTGGCGAAGTAATGAAATAAAAAAAGGCCAAAGCGCAAGATTTTGAGTTTGAGTGAGTAATCAACTTTCCGTATAAAACTCGACAAAAACCACTTACCTCGTTTAAATCACTCGCAACATTGGTCTGCCCGAGTATTCTAGAAATTTCAGAAACAACAGCTGGTTCCATAATAATGTTACGTACTGCGCCGCGATGTTCTTACAAACAGAAAGAAAATGGGGTATTTGTTTATTTATGTACCGTTTTTGTCGATATACGTGACAGGCAGTGCTACTGGGGGGGCATTTCATGAATTGGCGACAATTCGAAATTAATTTGTATTATAAATAAAAGTATAAAAGGAACAGCACTTAGTGGAAATGTAAAATTATGCAAAGTCCAGAAAATTTGTAATTATACCACAGTTATGTTTGCCACCTAAATTAAAGTTTCCTGCTATTACATTAGTAAAGTTGTTTGTCCGCTTCACCCTCTAAAATGATTTTGACAGGAAACAGCGTAATGGGAACTACGGAGAAAATCCTGGCAATATATTGACTATAGATTATGGAAATGAATAGTTTGTGGTTCACATCGTGAAACTCAGAAATATGAAAATACTTTCTAGTATCATTAAAAATTAGGTGATCTACATTCAATGCGAAAGTTATGTTTTTACCGTGAACAAAATAAAAAATTAATGCTCATTTTATCTCCTGAGTTTTATTGTTTTGTAACGTAATATATGTGCCTAAAACGTTTTATTTGCGTGCCCAATATTCGGAGATCTAATGATTGTGGTGACAGATGCTAATGATGGAAGAGTGGATGACAAGTATGAAGGATAAAATAACGATCACTAATATCGTCACCTTATTCTACCTTTCGCTCATGAAGACGTGACCTTACTCTTACGCCATTCGCTTGGCTGTAAAGAAACTAAACCATAAATAATCATCAGTTGACATTTAGAAACTGATTGCGTTAAATTTAATAATGTATTGACGCTCATTTATTCTGGAATCGTATATGAGCGCATGAAAGATTTTTTATTAAAAAAAACCCTAATAAGCTTTTAAAAACTAAAGGAAACCTGGAGTCATAATAATGTCGGCAACGAACAAATGTGCGTCTATGGTATCTAAACCATAGCGCAATAAGCCATTACGCATGTCATTAAGAACGTTAATATATCAAGAGAGGGTAAGGAAACTCTAAAAGAAAGTAAATTTCTTTCTCTCATGATTCGTATATTACGTTTTATATAGAAACTAATTTAATGCCTGGTTTTAAGAACGTCATTGGAACGATAAAATTCATAGACTTACTAGCGGGGAAAAGAATGGAAGCTAGAGTTGGAAGTTACAAATTTCGAAAACGAATCATTCGATGACACAAATAAAAGTTAAATTTGTATGCAATGAAACTTGTATATAACTTACTTTCAAGTGACCTTAAAATTTATCCGCTAATGAGTAGGCAGTTAATTTAGGGCAGTTAAGGTCAATGTAGAATAAAATGACGGGGAGTGAAAAAGTGTCCTCAATAATAATAATAAATTTAATAAATTTATTGTCAAAAAAACAGTACAAACTGCGTATGACCACGTGGAGGGAAAAAAAACTAATTTACTCTCCGGAAGCAAGCAAGGGACCATCCCATCAATTCCGATCAAGGGCCCTAAGGCAGAGGCGGATTCAAAAAATTCAGCAAAAATTCCTANAAGTTAGCTGCGAGTCCCTTTTGAGAAGTGTCCATTAATGGAAGTTTCAACGTATTTATTTTTGTTTAACAAAGGTAAAAATATTCATATTTATTGTAGCCATAAATTATTTTCTTATTTATAAAGATGAATACTCGTGTGTTTCATTAATTCAGTATGAAAATCCATAAAGTTTAATGAATCATTTATCAATCTTGGTGGCATTGTGTGAAACGTATCGAGCCCCTACCATGTTTTAAATTTTTATATCTCTCGCGGAAATCACGAATTTTTGTAAGAGCTCTGTAGGGATAATAACTTGATCGTGGGTGTTGCCGAGGGACGCGGGTTAGAGGGAGGATCTTTTCTCTGGAATTATCGATTTATCAAACTACGTCAAATTGTGTGATCCCCGGGCGACGCTGAAGGAGATCTGCTGCTTAATGCTGTAAAAGTCAGTTAAATATTCCGTTTTTATTCAGTTTCTGGTGGAAAGTAATATGAACATTTTTTTGCAAGAAAACTACCCGTTTCACCGTCTTTCATATAAGAATATAATACAGTTAGATCCTTAAAACATTATCTTCGAGCTTCATAGTTTAAAAAACAAAAATTACTAGTTGTTGAAAAATTAAAACTTTTAGTAAATCCATTATGTAAGACCTGAAAATTCTGCTCATAGCACTCACACCAAAATTCATGATAGGAATAATACGAATACGACTGAACAATAAACGTATCAACTTGCATGATATTAAAGCCGAGTGTTAGTTGCCAACAAATGTTAATTATTGCACCAGGTGGGAGTGCGGCGCATCTAGCGTTTAGACATAATTATTTTTTTGATGGTATTTTAATATTTTAACCACTGTAATTATTGATGTTGATCTTGACCAATATATTAAATAACAAAAGGATATCTTCGAGGATTGGTCAACAAATTTTGACAAATGGGTTGGCAACAGTGGTAGGGTAGTTTCGCCATGACTGAGCTTATGAATTGCCATTTTTGTTTGACCTACACCAGGAAGGTTGTAGAGATGGAGTGTGTTCAGAGGTTATGGCTGGAAGTGATTGATGGTGGTTTGGTTTAATAGCGTACAGGTATGTGGTTTTGTATAATAAGATATTTTGGGTATGTGTTTGTAGCAGTTTTCATAGTTAGATACGGAGTAATCATCGATATATTATTTGTGTTAATAAGATGTTTCAAAGTGTACTATAAATAATGTAAATTGTTTATGTTCATTGTAGCCCTGGTGAAGGCAAAATAAATTGCCGAAACGTTGGCGTTGTAAAAGAAAGAATCCTTTTTTATTGTTGACCAATCCTCTAAGATATCTTTTTGTTACTATGTAATTATGTTGAACATTTACACTTTCATATGGATGTATTAGAATTACATGAAAATTTATGGTCTGAACGGATTTAAAAGCATAAATATATGGGAAACTGACCTTCCCCATACCCCTTTTTACAGCCCGTTAGGTGTTTGATTGTGAAAATGTCATGTACTGTGCGTGTAGAGCTGGTTGTTTCCCAGAATCTACAAAAAGTTATATGGAAAATATAGATTACTAATGTCAAAAATGAAAATGTGTCGCCACATTTTTCTCCCTGACTGTGCTTTACATATCCAGTTTTCGGTAAAAATTGTATGTATTTCGGTAAAAAATGTTAATGATTTCAAAATTGAAAATGTTACCATATTTCTCTCATTGGCTGTGCTTTACATAACAAGTTTTCGGATGTTTTTTTGAAAAAAAATTGATCGTGTGTGAGAGATTTTAAAATATTGTATTATGGAGAAAGGCNGTGCTTGGGAGTATTTTTGTTTAAAGTTATCGTTTTACAACTCAAATTTTATAAATATTACCTTTCAATGAATGCATCACATAAGTAATTAACAATTAACGGTCTGATATTACTAAAAACAATAATTATTTATTAAAGTTATTAATACGGTATTATTAATTTTATTAACATGGTATGGCTATAATCTCCTTTGTCCCCCCTCCCATAGATCCGCCACTGGAGAAAGGGGCGGTTTGATTGTAAACCAGCGCATGTTCATAAATTTGTATTGGTTTTCAGGGTGATGAGAAGAAATCTGTTCCTGCCAATACGACGCTCTCCTCCCTCATGAGTGGAAGGGAGCACATAGCACGAACCACGGACGGCTCCGCCTTTCTCAGTGAGCCGGGGGTCTGTGGCACGGAATATCGTGCGTGAGTTACTAAATTTTCATCAGTATAACAATTCGTCATAATTTAGGGAAGGAAACTCCCCTAGGGATAACCCCCTGGGGAGGCTGATTGGAACAACCGATCAACAGGCAAAAGAAAAGAGGAATATAATGAAAAGGTGGATAAGGAAAACAGAATGGATAGAAATATTAAGGATTTATTCCTCTCATCCTTATCATTTCTATCCATTGATAAGCCGAAACGATATACGAGAAAATATAACAAATCAAATTTATTCATGTGAAAAGAAAGAATAATGAGACAGCAAAGGAAATATATCACGAACAATGAAAAGAAATAAATTTAACAAACTATTAATATGTAAAGAACAAGACCCCCGATAATGTCCTAATAGCCGCTGAACATAATAAAAATGAAAAAAAATTAGGGTAGTAAAAATAGCTGGTTTATGTACAAAACTCGTATTGATGTCTCAATTTGTTCGTAAGAGACAGCGAATTACGTTTCACCCAAATTCATCACTTCAAAAGTGGATTTTCGAAAAGCTCTTTCTTTGTAAACCTTTTCAATAAGAGAGTATCACTTTAGTAAATTTTCAAGTACCCCATTTTGATTGTTAATAATACATTTATTGTCAAAAAAGCAATTAGCAAACTGCGTATGATCACGTGGAGGACAATGAACTAATTTACTATCTAGAAGCTAGTTTTCTGTCTGCGTTGATGAACCAGGACAATTCACCGAACATTATTACCTGTTTCTAACCATTTAAACGTGGAATATAACGAATTCCGGATATCAGATTTTAGATATTTGAATTAACAGCGTTTGTATACAAAAACCGCGTTAACATCTCAAATTAATTCGTAAAATATATTGAAAATACCCAAAATGGGAAAAATCGCATTTCACTCCAATTCATCACTTTAAAATGGAAATTCGAAAATATGTTTTTATAGAGCCTGTAAGATTTAAAGCTACTTTCCGTCAAAATTTCAAGCTCCTTTCTCCAAGAAATTTTTTTCTCTGTTTATGAATAAGAGAGTAAATCAGCCACTCAGGACAACGTCAGGTGTATAGAGAGGTTTCAATTTGTAAGTTTTCATTTCACTGCTATTTCTTTAAATCAACAGTATGCAAAACGATTTCATTAAAAGTATTTTCATTTTCTGTTAGTCAAAATTTGGCTTGTTTGGGAGCAGAAGAAGGATATTTTTTCTGATCCAAGCTTTGCATATCAATTATCATCACTCGAGTCTTGTTCAGGGTACGTTCTTCCCAATATGTTTTCTTCTTGAACAACAACTCAAAATGGACGAATGAATGTTGTTTGTTTTTTTTTGTGGGGCTTTAGGGCTCGTCAACAGCGAGGTCATTAGAGCCCTATGAATGAATGATATGTAAGAGTTGATACATAGTAATTCAGTAACACACCATAAAATGAAATGAGTAAATTCAACTTACTGCGAAATAATATACATATATGCTGAAAAAAAAGCCTTTCTTCTATTGTACATTCATACAAGTTTATTTTAATGTGTGGTTTTTATAATTATAATTTATTAACAAGGTCCAGCACTCCTAATTTGAGCGTCATTTTTTATTATTAACTTTTTTATATGAAATCGAGAATTATTCAAAAAACATAATTTTTTAAAAACAACAAAATTACACAATTAAAGATTTTTTTTGTAATCTGATAAGAACAATTTGACCAATTACCAATTTATACAAACTTTTGATGCTATTTCGTATTATATTAGTCATGATTAATTGAACGGGATATCGAAGTGGTGGTGTGTCAGGCGCAATGCTGGAAATCCCTGGTTCGATTCAGCGTCTCGTCTTTCATTTTCATTCAATATAAAATAACTAATCTGTTACCTGACTGTCTGGATAACCGTAATTTGAGATATTTATGTTTAGATTAATGTATGTTACATTTTATTGTGAATTTACCTATATTTTTCATTTATTTAATTGGCTCGCTTCACTCCCAGACTATCTTTGAGGCTTCAAGAGAGATTATCTCCCGGCATGGGCTACAATGTCGCTCTTCGAAATTCAATTCTTTTCTTAGGGGGTAAACTTAGGGTATTTTCTGTTTTTTAAACTACAAATAGTGTGCTTGGTATAAATAAAACTGATTGTGCACATTATCGAGTCAAGGACTAATCGTTGAAAAACGTTTTATTATACTTTGAGTATATTAAACACTAAAATTGCGTTACAAAATGAGGTGCTTGCCGTTGCTTATTAATGAAGAACATGGACAAATGTAGGATAATTGTTACAGGCCCAATGCCGTCGGTGCGTTTCATCCGAATATAACATTATCTTCCACACCGCCTCCAGCAAACGCTTCGGTGAGTAATAATTATAATTGTGATTTATGTAATTATTATGAATACAACAGTGACATTACATACAAGATTTCAAGTAAGTCAACTGTTTTTTTATTTATTTATTTATTGTCAAAAAACAGTACAAACTGCGTTTGACCACGTGGAGGAAAAAAAATGTACTCTCCGGAAGCAAGCAAGGGACCATCCCATCAATTCCGATCAAAAGACACTCAAAAAGACAACTAACATTTGAAAGTAATAATACAAACTAACATTTGTATTGCTAGGTGTATTTTATGATAGAGGTTCACAATTTTGATGAATAAATTATCGGGTAAAATATTCAAATCCGAACAGATTGCAAACCATCCCTGGTGTCTTTTGAGAATTGAGTATACATTAGATTGTGGTGTAAGAAAATTGTTATGTAAATTAATTTAATATTTATAACTACATAATTATCGTAGACTATTCTCGCGATAATTCAGCATTAATCAAATTAATTACCATTGCGATGCTTTCGATTATGTCTTAAGTCTTCGTGTTGTCTATAAAATTCCCGTATTGAAGTTCCCAAGTGTAAGCACAGGGTTTAATGTTAGAGTTCGTATTTCAGCTGACGCGAGGTCTTCCTCGAATTCGTATCAGAAACTTTTTCATTTGATTTAGCGGCAAATCGTGAATGGTAAAATACGAAGATAACCTTGTACGATGACCTTGGCCATTCATTGGATTCCGCGAATATTCTTAGCGTAAACACGATTTAAGTATAAAAAATAGAGTATAGAGAAAATTCAGAACAGAAGATGAAAAGTACAAAGATAGAAATAATTTTTTTCTGAGATATTGATGTGAAATGCCACCAAAAAAAAGACCTTACTCCACAAATTTGAAATTTATATATAGAGAAAAAAAATATTTCAATATAAAATATTGCAACATACCATGTTTATGTGTCAAAAATAGCAAAGAACGTCGTTCCTTTATTTACACGTGAATGTGAAGATGAAGATCCAGGACATGTTTTATGAAAGTATGAAATTTATGACCAAGTTATAAAAATTACGAAATTATTAGCAGATTATGTGTCCCAAGTGGAAAAATGCGTAATAATAAAGGCAGAAAAAGTAAGTACAATGGTTTTGGATTATACATCTAAATTACGTTACTTACGAGCATGTGATTTTAGTTTATATCAGATCCACGCTTCCTCGTCCGCGGAAATAGTAATTGTCTAAGAAACAAGCCAAGATGCCTATAATGAATAAATTAAAAAATATAAACAAATCATTATAAACATTTGTTTAAAAAATTCTTTAATTTTAATTTCTTCAAATTGTTGAGGAATAGGTATGGTCTCATTTTCGGGGGTATACTAACTGAGTTTACATATTGTTAAAAGTAAGGTTTTGAATAAGTTTAAAAAAATCTTGATTGACAATTTCCTTATCCGATGCAATCGCATTTTGTGCAGGAAGTGCGCCTAGCAGTCCCTGTGTGCTGTCGTGGTTGGGCATCGGCCGCTGGTTTCCGTTGTGAACCAGCGTGCACTGGTGGCTGCGGGGGAGGAGGGGAGTGCGTAGGGCCTGACCAATGCCGTTGTCCGGCCAATAAAACGTTGGACCTTGGCGGAAACTGCGTGCGAACGTGTCCAGGCTCTTGTCTCAACGGAGTGTGCACCGGAACGAACACGTGTGCTTGCAATGATGGCTATTGGCCCGATGCGCAAGGGAAACTGTGTATACCCATTTGCAGACCGGATTGTGGGAATGGCAACTGCACTGGTAAGGAAGTATTCAATTTTGATGCTGTGAACGTTATTTAGATATTATAAATGTTTATAAAATTAGTTTTTTATAAGAAAACTGGATTTTTTGAAATGTATTATACAATAGATTAGTCGATACAGCACACTTTTTCGGTTCAAAACAAGTACAGATATTTTTTTAAATATGTTTATTCCTTCATTTTAAAAAAATTAGAACGTTAAAATACAGTTATGACGCTTATACAACCTTACAGAAGTCACAGAAGAATGACTGAAACTTTGACCCAATATAGCAATATATGGAAGGACAAAAAAGAGGACTAAATTTCAAATTAGTGATTTATTTCGATGTTTCAGCATATACTGGACATCAATAACGAGATAAATGCCAAAAAGTTGATGTTGAAACGTTATTCAGTGCCGTACCTTGACCAGCTGCCCAGCTCATACCACTTCTGTCGTCTGTTGGTCCTTATATACCCTACAAATACGATCGTGGCACATTGTCGACTTTTGAGGTTGCTAACGATGGCACTTAGCTTCGTTTTCTAACTCATTCGAGTCTCTCATTTTCTTAATATTTGACACTAAGCCCATTACTGATGTCCAGTCCACATATATACAAGTTATTTGATTGAAATGTTCGTTTTTTTATCGTAGCACCCAATGTATGTGAATGCCAACGTGGCCATCTTAAAGATGCGCGAGGCGTGTGTCAGCCGCTGTGTCCCGAAGGTTGCGTGAACGGTGACTGTGTAGCAGAGAGACGCTGTGCTTGCCATTCTGGATACGCGAAGCTACATCGGGACGACCGCTCACACGTGTGTGTGCCCACGTGTCCCAACGGGTGCAGGAACGGCATTTGCACGGCACCTGGGGTTTGCGATTGCGACCCTGGCTTCAGGAAGAACACGTTACAGGTTGGAATCAGAACACAAAATCTGAAGATAAACATGGACGAAACCGTATTTACCATTATTTTGCCCGTTCTTTTCGCCATGGTTATTATAGTGTGTTATTGCTCAGTTTATAGAATGTACTCTTGTTGTTAAAATGTGTAATGCACCACAATAATAAGCAAAAAATTATGTTCGCCATGAAATATGGCACACCAAAATCTTGGATGATTATAATAACTTTAATATATGCTGCTAATTCATTCTTTTCCATTTTCAGTTGGAAAATTTTTGTATTAATAAATCGTATTTCCTGCAAAAAATCTAGTGACCATACATCTGACAAGGGACATAATCTTTTCAGAAATTCTTTCTTTATCATAGCATTATATATATATATATATATATATATATATATATATATATATATA
>NNCF01126273.1:588942-633356 GCA_002313205.1 Laupala kohalensis
GCATTTTTGTTAAAAAAATATGATTTAATAACACATTTTATAAGTGCTACCTTTAAAGAAAATGAATCAAATAAATAAATAACAATCTGGTATTATTAATAACAATACCAATTATATTATTAATGACGATAACAATTATTAATCTGGTAACACTTTTACAATGTATGCAATCTATCAACTTCAATTTCATCTGTCAAGAGTTCAAGTCCAATGCGGGTGGGGGGGGACATAGCCCCCTAGATCTGCCACTGATTATATCTCAGTATAAATGAACTGTAAAAACTACAAACGTTTCGTCCATCCTACCATGAATTCGTGCCCGAAAGAGGCAACAACCGGATGGTTGGAACGTTGGTAGCTCCGTCTAATGAAATGCATTTTGTCCCAGACATCCAAGAATAGATTGCACTGTTGTTCACAATTTCATTATTATTCACAGTGTGTTTCTTCCTCCGCTTTCTAGGAGTGCGTGCCGCATTGTCCAGGAGGCTGCGAGTACGGAATGTGCACAGGACCCGACTACTGTACATGTGACCAAGGCTACACGCGCCATCCTGACCCCGCACGCGGTCGTACTGTGTGTGTACCCCACTGTCCCGGAGGCTGTCGCAATGGCCGCTGCACGGCACCTTCGCTCTGTGAATGTGATCCAGGCTTCAAGCACGACCCACGCAACGCCACGGGACTCGGCGTGTGCTTACCGGACTGCGGGGTAGCAGGTTGCGTGTACGGACAGTGCACTGCGCCGAACACCTGCACTTGTAACGTGGGTAAGCCTAATGCGGGGCATGGCCATGCCTACTTCAGCGCAATATAGGAATATCGCCGTAATCTAGAAAAATAAATTATGCCCTACGACCTTTCTTGGATATATTTGTGTGTTTGTTTCAATGCACAACTCTACGACTCGAGATTCGGGTCTACCTCAGGTGTAACAAATAGCAACAATAAGTATTAACATAGAAACAGAACGATTAAACACGGTATTAAAAGTAAATATTAACACAATATTTTTATAAAAACATAAATCACAAAAATGTGTTACAAATGCCACGTAAATAGTATTTTTCTAGATTTTATAATTGACGTAATCAGTAGAATATCATCATAAATATCATGTATATTTGTCGTGGATTGATAATGACTTAACTGATTTCGTGGTTCATTTTACTCGGTAAGGAATAGGGTCTCTAACACTAGAAATATCTGCGTACAACGGCAGAGTGCAAAACATGGAGGAAATGCCTCGATGACGATCTGGTGAGATCGATCTATGGCAGCCAACGGAGGAGAGAGGAGGATGGCGGAGGCGCGAGCAAGGCAGGTTTGGATGAGGGGTACGTAGGTGGGGCTAGTGAATGCTGCTTTACAACGCCTCTTCATGTTTCCGCACGGTGGAGTAGATAGAGGTGCAACCTAGTCAAAAGTACTTTATCCAGTAAATTTAGTGAATCATTTTTAAGTTTATAAACAAATGTTATGTCCATTATTCGTTAAGAAAATTTATATAGTTTCTTTTTAATTGTTTATATAGATTTGATATACGAAGGGCGTTCAAAAAGTTCGCGGAATTGCCTTACCGTCGCCGAACTAGTGGTAAGATAACGTGCGCACTCTTATGGTAGGGGTCTGAACATGTCTGGACGCGGGCAAAACATTTGTGGACAGGTTTCAATACGTAGTGGTGTCACTGCTCCTTGTGACGTGGATGAGGGTGGTTGCCAGTCGGCGTAATGTCGCAGTTCGAGGGCGAACATAAAGATCATGAGCAAATTGGCAGAATCGGTTTCAGAAACGCTGTTGGCCTTGCAGCAAGTTTACGGTGATAATGCACTAAAGAGAACCGTAGTTGACGACTGGTTTGCACGGTTTAAAAACGGACAGGTGACGTTACAGGTCGACGAGCGCATCGGGAGACCGTCGACATCCCGAAACGACGAAATGATTGCAAAAGTTGGGGTTTTCCATTTACGCCAACTGCTGACTGTAGTCGACTATAGTCAACTTTGCGATCATTCCATTCATGAAAAGAGTTGACTAGTCAATTTCGTTTAATTTCGCTGAGGAGGAGAGTTGAGCGCAGTCAGAATAATCGATAGTATCACAAAGACTCAGAAGACGCGAGCTGCGCTGAGGATGAGAATTGAGTCCAGTCAGAAGATTCGAATTAGAAGAATCGCCAAGTAATTTATTGTTTATTAAGAATATTATCAAGAGAAAATAAGTTCAAATATTAGATTATTTGCGGATGACTGTATTCTTTACCGAACGATAACCCGGAAGAAAGGATAACATTTCCACGAGTTCTTGATGAAATCCACAAATGGGTAACTATACATCAAATTAAAATCAATTCAGAGAAGAGTAAAGCTATATGTTTCACTCGTACCCGCGTAAGGCAAAATTGGTCCTATGAAATTAGTTCATATCCAATACCGGAAGTAAATTCATGCAAATATTTGGGTATCATGTTTTATAACTTATATATGATAACTTAGATATATATCATAACTTAGTGATCTGATCAGGTTAACAGTGTTGCCAAAAAAAACTTGGAAGTCTCTAAATTTCATGATAATAATAATAATTATTATAAGTTTATTGTAAAAAAAACAGTACAAACTGCGTATGACCACGTGGAAGACAATAAACTAATTTACTCTCCGGAAGCAAGCAAGGGACCATCCCATCAATTCCGATCAAGGGTCCTAAGGTAGAGGCGGATTCAAAATTTCGGTAAACGAATTTGAAAGAAAGGTACTAATCCGACAACAAGAGTTAGCATATACAATCCTGGTTAGGCCTCTACTGGAATATGCATCGGCAGGATGGGATCCTTATAGAAAATATCAAATAGAAGAATGAAAAAAAAAATTAAGAAAAAAGCGATTAAATTCATAAACATGGGTAATAATGAGAATAATTACATAAAAATAGAACCTCTCCAAATTCGTAGAAAAATAGCGCGACTGGGATGTTTGTTCAGTACACTTAAAAACGAACCAGCGTGGAATGTCAAAGAGCGTTTAGAAAAACCGACTAGATAGGGTAGACAAGATAACTTTTCAAAATTCGTGAAAGGAAACAAGAAAAAGACATTGGAAAATACTCGTTTCTCAATAGATCAACCAGGGACTGGAACAATTTGCCTGCGGATGTCGTGGGAGCGCTGTCTGGCTAAGCAACGTCTCTTAAATTCAAAAACGCTTTAAGAAAAGGGGAGCAGACAAATTAAAAGGATTAGGCAAGTTCGGGAAGAATGGGTACGTTAGTGTAGATGGGAAGCTAGCGGAGTGATAGTGGGTAGTGAAGTGAAGTGATTCGAGAGAAATAAATGATTTAGAAAAGGTGGGAAAGGAAATGTGAAGTGAAACGCACGAAAGGTTTGAGCAAAGAAAATTGTTAATGGAAAGGTGTATTTGCTCGAAACACAAGTACGCGCTTACAAGTTTCATAGTTTTGTTATATAAATACACACACAAAACCTTTTTTTTGGTATATTACGTAAAATAATGTAATTATGGTGAGTAATATTAATAGCCCTGATTACGCCATGTAATATTTTGAAATATCGACTAACTTAATAGTAGTTACATTTTAATCGCCCTAAACTTGAGAGTTTAAGGTAAAAACTTAAATGTTAATTTTTTTTTGTGGGGCTTTAGGGCTCGTCAACAGCGAGGTTAAATGTTAATAACTGTAAATTTTCCATCGGGTAAATTACTTCGTAATTCATTTTTTCGCGTTTAGATCGATTAAGTTTTGAATTTTTTTTAAGAAACGGAAAAAACCTTGTCCCAATATTGAAAATTCTGTTTTCATTTACAATACATATGGCTTGATCCCATAAAGGGAAACTCCACAAATCGACTGTCTTGAAACTTTTAAATTCCTCATAATTGATTTGCATGAATAAGTCAAGTTGGGCGCTGATGCAAAGCATAGCGTCTACGCTTAGTAAAAGACGGATTCTAGAAATGGTCGTATTGCTTCATAACTTGATGACACACGAGAAGCTTTATATGAGACAATCTCTCGGTATTCTGGAGCGAGTGTATTTCTGGTTTATAGTTTAGTACCTTATGGTTGTCAAATATTAGTTGGGTATAAATATTAGCTTTCTTGAGTATATAGTAATTGCATTGATTTGCATATGTTTTACGCTGTATCATGCTAATTAATAATGAATCGTATTATTCAGTAAAATATTATTTAATTTTCAAAATTGGCTAATATATATTTACCATTTTTTACAAACAAAATTCTTTTCAGTGGGGGTTAATTTTTTGTGCGATAATTTAAAACGCTTTTGTAATTTCCACCATATAATATGATATGACGTTGTGTGGCGATATCATTTGTTGTAATCATAGTGAGCATGCAGAAGTTTTGTGGAAAGTTCTGTATCAGAGGTACTAGACTGATGATCGCGGGTATCGTTTCATTTTAGCGCGCAGTTAATTGGCGAAGGAATTATAATATTTATTCAAGAATTGGTAATAAAAATTCGAGATAACATGTTGTATTTGTTCAAGGAAACGTAAAAAAAGATTCCATTTTCCTCTTAATTTTGCAGGATATGTTCGTGATGTTAACTCGACGATTCGTTGCGTGCCCCACTGTCCACGTGGCTGCGTCAACGGAACATGCACAGCACCTGACGTGTGTACATGCAGAGTGGGTTACGAACTGACTGCAGGAAGATGCGCACCTCGCTGCTCTCTGGGATGCACCAACGCAGACTGCACAGCTCCAGAGGTAGTGAATTTGACCAATTTAATTACTCGTTCTATAAAACTACCTCATTGGCAGACAATTTCTTCTTCACTTATTACACGTTCATACCAATGACATTTGTCAAAGATTTAAAAAAGTTTAAAAACTTGAACATTACGCACAATATTAAAACATGAAAAATCATAACGTTACGTCTCATGTGTGAGAATATTTTAGTCACCTTATGAAATCTGTGAGTATACGACAAGAAGACCGCGAAATGGTTTAGTCTACTGGGGATAATGTCTTGGGTTTTATTTCTCTCCTGGAAGGAGAAAAAAAATAATTTCATGGTCGGTAAAAATTGCCCCATTAACCTAGGAAACAAAAAAAATTAACACATTCGAAAAATTTGAGAGATTTCCTGTATCCGTGATTTCAGGTGTGTACGTGTCGAGCAGGACATCGTAAGGATCCCTTGGATCTGAGAGGTGCTCGCTGTATTCCACTCTGTCCACAAAGCTGCGTCAATGGTGTATGTTCGGGGCCCAATTTGTGCATTTGCAACGCAGGCTACGTCAAGGACCGCAGTGTTGCTGCCAATAATATATGCATTCGTCGGGGTTCTGGATAAGTTTATCCCCCCTCCCCCAACAAAAAGAAAAACACATCCCAAACTTCTTTCCTTCTCAGCTTCCCTACTCATTGGGCGATGCTTAGAATCGTTACTCTCAAAATTGCACTCCTCCATGATACTTTAATGTGTTACATCAATATTTTCTTTTCTAATGAAGGAGATTTTTTTTTCGTTTTTCGCTCTCAATTATTCCAAAAATCAGTAACTTCGAACGCGACTGAATTCCATACTGACGTGAACTGATTAATGTGTGTACGTCATTTTTAATAATTATACTTGCTCAGTAGAAATATTTTAGAATATTTGAACCATTCAAGGCAGATGAATTTAATTTCAATTACTTTTCAAACTGTTTATATTTCTGAACTCAAAATTTGATATTTTGCTGATTGTATGCAGCAACACGATTGAGAATTATAAATACATGGAAAATACTAAGCATAACAGTAATAAAACACATGATCCTATTTAACAGACACACATATTTCATAAAATATTTACAACGTTTCGATCCTGATATGGGTCATCAGGTAAAATTAAAACATTAAAATATTTTTGTGAAATATGTGTCGTACATAGGATCGTGCGTTGTTACTGTTATTATTGAATATACAGACGTTATAATGATGAAATACTATGCATAGTTTAAAAAGTCTTTAATCATCAATTAATAATACAAATTATAAAAAATGAGAGATTTGTCAATAAATTTATTGAAAGCATAAAAGGAAAATTGTTGATGATCAATCCTTGACTACACGTTAAGATTCTCTACGCATCATATATATTCTACAAGATAAATTTCTCTGAGCGAAGCCTCATCAAATTTTTCACCTATATCCTCACACAATTGTTCATATGGGAAATATTATCATAAATAGCCTTTACAGTATTGTATGTGATATTCTTGTACATAGTAAATATACAATACTCAAAATGTTTTGTTTTACTTTCATTGTGTTCCGAGAGAGTATCCTTACGGTTAGATAACTCCGTCTATCGAAATGGGAAGGATGAGAGAAAATGGTCTCCATGTCGACAATTCGCGTGCGGATTGATCTTCTTGACTTCATTGCACTGTCCAAGTTGCAAAAAAGCGCATAATAGTAAGTTATTGTGACAGTCCATCGTTTTGCTGGTTCTATAAGTAGCAACGCCATAATTTCTCTTACAAGTCTAATTGTGTGTCACGGCATGGATACTAATTTGTTTTTATGAAACTGTTCACTCCCCTTCTTTTAAAATCTAGATGTTAAGTTTTTTGAAACACAGCTTTAACGAAATATTAGCTTCCCTAAAAATTTATAACTCGTTTACTATGTCAAGGATTTCGGAAAGAACTAGCGACTAAGTGTCTTTTCTGAACAAAATCTAATATTTGACCAGAATTGTTTGACTCTCTTAGAAAAATAATCTTCAGTTCATTTTTTGTAAGAGTCTATTTGCTTAGTGAAATAAGTGACGAATATACGCACGTATCGTCAGTCGCAACAGAGCAAGGAAAAACGTTTGATGCCTCGGTATGGCAGAAAAACCTTCTTGAGATCATGACTTGGTTATTCAAATAACAAATATTTCTGAACTATGTGGAGCGGACTTAGCCCACTTAGCTGCAAATCATAAATTCCTTATACCCGAACTGTAAATCACCTCTTACAGGAATTTTGGAAATAATAGCTAAGTTTTTGTTCGTTTCAATATACGAGGATGCAAATTTTAGATCTATAAGTCTCATGACGTATATTACAACGGGGGTCAAAAATGTGTAAAATATTTCCTGTGAAGGGATGCATGACCCTTCTCCTACGTCCTGACGGACGACTGGATTTTACAATTTGAAGCCCCATTAATTTGAAATCGGAAGGAAGGAAATATTTGTACATTTCTGCATAATATTGGTACATTTCTGCATGGGTGAATTTCAGTTTTTATTTATTATTTACAGATAGTCATAACATTTTTCTATGCCTTCTTCGACGGTTCCTTGCAGCTGCGATCACTGATTTAGGTTTTACTCATCCTTATCTACGGTTATTTGTTTATGAAAATGTATGGAATATTCATGATAATACTTCACGACGATATTTCGTTTTTGTAGATACAGGGGTGTTGCCATTTGGTTACATAGGGTAAATGAACAATCTATGGACTCGACGCTTTTTGTGCCAATTGAGTGACATCTCTCAATTGTTGAGCTTCTATGAACTATTTCTTCAAACCTCATAGGTTCATTCAAAATTCACGCCTTTGAGTTAAAAAAATAAAATGGAGGAAGAAGAGGTTGAACATTGTACTAATTAATAAACAAGTCTTATAGGTTACCACGCAATCCACACGAACTGTATTCTACGTTTCCCCGCCAGAACAAATTAAAAGAACTTAGTATCATGTATCAAATCAATCGAACAAGATAGACGATCGATACCCGCATATCGATACGCGGTCGACCTGTGACATCACGAGCTGTCACGTGGGCCCTCGCCACTACGAACATGCCTCGGACGAGCTGAAGTGTCTCATTCTCCCTAACTCGCTCGGGCCGACAGCATTCTCATTTTATTGCTTTTTACTTGTCATCTGGCGACCACGCCGATAACGTATCCGAATTCTCCTCGACGAGACACCACGCGTTTTCCTCTTCACAACTAGGCTGCCCGCTAACCG
Organism: Laupala kohalensis; assembly: GCA_002313205.1. NCBI lineage: Eukaryota > Metazoa > Arthropoda > Insecta > Orthoptera > Trigonidiidae > Laupala > Laupala kohalensis. The sequence continues at coordinate 596,960 of NNCF01126273.1, forward strand.
ATGTTAAAAATTTGTAAATTTCTTGTTTCTGTCGTGTCTATTTTCATGTATTCATCTAGAAACTCTCGTGTCTCATTCCCAAACAAGCAGCATTTCCATAATACATGTTCTACCGTTTCTTTGGCCATTCTACACATACTGTCCTGAATTCAGTTTCCGTATCTTTTTTTGAATACTCATTGAAGTCTCCATGTCCCGTAAGAATTTGCTTCATCCTTGGTGAAGGATCGAACCTCCTCTTCCTCTTTTCTGCATAACGAACATAGAGAGCATTTCAAATTTATATCCTATCTCTTTTTTCCTTCTCCAATCTTAGCTACCAACTATATAACAACCAATTCACAAGTAATAAATAAAAAACTGTTAGAGTCAAGTATTCTTGCGCGTTCACCTGAAGCCCATCTGATGCTTTCGACCGTAATCCATTCGTACAACGTGGAACCGGCCCCTCAACTTCAACCTGAACGGAACTCATCAACTCAATGTGGATCCAGTCGTCCGATCCACATCAAGGCTGAACCACGAGGCATTTGGAGACTCACCTCCTCATACCATCGCTCCACCTCATCGCAGCAAGTCATCTAGATTCCTTCATTTAAATTCCTTATTTTAATGGTTTATTTTGCTACTTTCATTTTCATGTTATTAAATTATATTGTTGGCACTTCTATATGTCAACTCCCATCTCCTTCATAATATCTGGTCCTTCGAAACCTCAACCCCCGAATGTACCGCAATTTTCCTTAAATTCTGTACAAGGAGGTTTTGCAGGATTGCACTTATTGATTCGGAGACTTTTACACAAACTTCGTTTGAATTTGAAACACGCATACCCAAATCAATATATTGAAAGAAACCTTTCACTATTGTATTCTCTAAGTTGGCAATAGGTTCCAAAATAATTTCCATTTTGACGTATAGAGTTTGGAATAAGAAATTAATTCCTAAAAGAGGCAGTTACGACAAACATTGTTGCTGCATTTCAATATTAATCACGAAGGAAGAAACGATTGTACATTTAGGATATTCTTCTGAGTTGATGAATTCATTTATTAAACGTGATGTTTTGCTGTGATCCGAAGGTTATTTAAATGTTGGTAGCTCAAATCGGTTATACAAATTTCTTCTTTGTGTGTGGATGCTAAAAGGACTACCGATATAGAAAGTAATAAGATAAAAACAATAGCCAAGAAAAAAAATAGACCCTGGAGTAAAATATATTGAAAGGGGAAGCCTGGTTGATATGAAAATGTTACTTACACAAATTCATTCACTACAACAACAATAATTTTCCGCAAGAAGGAGAAATGTTTCAATACCTTTGTGATAGATTCATCAAAGCAAAGCTCAAGGAAGGTGATTGTAGGATCTGACATTAGAAAATTTGATAAAGATAACTTTGAGACCAAAATTAAACCTTATAAACAAATTACAACTTACATTTTAATGGATGAATGCGATGTAGTTCTGTTCGTCTTTTATGAAGAAGTATGGAAATCTTTCAAACTTGTTGTAACCAGCTTTCTTGGAAACAAGAAATACACACACTTTAAATCATCAGTATATATGGTAAACTCATTGAAGGTTTCAGGGCGCAATACGAGTTTAAGGACGATTTTCCTGTAAATTCAGGTGAAGTTAGTGAGTATCGAACTCACTGACTTCACCGGGATATAAAGGAAATGAAGAGGTAACTCCGAGAAGTTGGAATATTAGAATGATAACCACTTACTACTGGAAAATGACAAGGGAATTCTGGCGAAATTCACAAGAGCAAGAACGTCAAAAGAGGTTTATCTGTTATAAGTTATATTTATTTATTATCTAACAAAAACTTGAACAAAGATGTACACTGCAGCTCAAAGTCAAAATCATCTCTCCATAACCACTAAGTTATGAAATGTGTGAATGTGTGAAGGCACTTCCCTATGTTTACTTGAGACTTCCTTCACGAGAGGTTTCACTGTCTTCCCTTTCACGCTAGATAAGCCTGAGCATGTCACGAGGTGAAAATTTCGTTAAAATCCAGAGGAAAAATCACACTTCTAAAAGAGAGGATTTATTTCATGTGCACAGGCTAATTAAGGTCCACCCTAGAACCAGAAATAAAAATATAATCCTCCAACGCTTCATTTAACCCTTATTATGCCATCCCTATTGAAGGTTGAGATAGTCTGAAGTTCTAAAACTACTCCGGAGGATGCGCATTGTGTTTGACTATAGCTTATAAATTAAATAAGAATATCACGATCCCTGGGAGTAACCTTTTATATTTTTGCGAAGTGATTGAGGGTTCTTACATGTAAACAATACTGTTTTGCAAGTATATATAGTTGAAGTACCTAAGAGAGGATTTTGAGTTTTTCATAGGATGTAGAGAGTTTAAAGAAATTCCAATTTTAGTCGTAATAATGGATCACGTCGTGATATAAAGGGTGAAAAGAGATAAAAATAATTGGCGCATTGTCCTGCACAATAATCACCGTAGGCAGAAAAATATTAAAGATAGTTCTTGAAATTTTGACGCCATGTTTTATTTTATTATAGAAAATTTCTAAGAAAGCACATTTCAAAATTCTGATCCACAGGTGAAATTTCGAATATAATGTTCTTTCGATTTATTGATACTAAGAAATAACTTAGGTATAATAACGATGTTTATTAGTAAACGAGTTATTTTTGTCCACAATAATTAATAACAAAGAGTAAACCTGTAGACGTAGGCTTCCACGACCGGAGTCTATATAAAGTTGTTTGTCCGGGACAAACCGCGGAGTACCACAAACACTCAGTTTACGATTCTGACATTGGCCTGAAGAAGGTCACAACAAGATGGCTGATTTATCGGTAGTTTCACAAGAACAAAAATCCAATTTCCATTCATTCCTGTTTTTCATCTATTTTTCACCACATGGTTTCTTTGTCTTCAACAATTGTCATTACAAGGAATAAATTTTATACATCTTTCCTAGTACTGAATTTTGTTGTACTTTATTTAATCCGAAAATATATACCTAATAGTCCCTATCTATATTACAAATTTATGAAAGATATCAAATTATTATTTACTGTTTAATAAACGTTGCCTACCCTTTAAATTTAACAGATCAATTTTCTTGTAATTTTCTAAGAATTCTGCCCTTTCCACTCCGTATAGCTCACAATCCCATAGCATATGAAAAGCAGTATCCTCACCTTTTTGGCATGCACAAGTTTCATTATCAATTTTCCCGATTCTTCGGAGCTAAGTCCTGAAATTTGCATGTCCTGTTAGGAACTCTTTAAATATATTGCTGTATGAAACCATTTTCTGTTTTTAGTAACGAAGCGTACGTTTTTAATACATGCATGTCTCTCTGCTCTTAAATGAATTAATCTAGCCGGACAGGGTCGTCTAGTTAATAAGTAATGAGGTCAGCAACACCTCTGCTTCAAGAGCGGGCCTTCGTATAAGTTCGCGGTAAGTCAATGCGATGGATATCTGCGCCAACGACCGCATCCTCCGTTTCCTATCTGCCTCTACTTCCGCCCAGTCGCTCTCCGCGGACTCACATTGGAGCACAGTGCGAGACTTACAATCATCTCACTTCAATGCATCTTTGCTTCCTCGTTTTTTCTCCGCATCCAAGTGTTTTTCTTTCGCAAACTCACGCGGCGCCTGTAAACTCGCATTCCGAAAACGTTTTACAATACCATCGATGAAATAGTGTTTCGAGATTATGCTAGTCAATGCTATTTTTTGCTATAATTTCGGAAGATTTTAGAGATTGTGATTAAAAGTCTTAGAATTTGTATTTTTTCTCCATAAAACATATTATTTCTTATTAAATCGTTTTTAGAGAAATGTGGTAAACCTACACACTTCATCATTAGTGTTTCGTTTCCGTGTGACCCTTCCTCGTTGCTTAGACTACTCAAGGATTTTAATGCGAGTGACGAGCCATTTGCGACATGAACCCACGGTCAATGGAGTCAGTTCTCACCGGTGTCATCATCTGGTGCATCCTGGGAACTTCGTGTGTGGACGGTCAATCGGGACAAGGCGNCTGTTGACTTCGTTAGCACATGTCCCACAAGTTGATTTTGAAAAATGTAAATTGTGTACATTATTTTAAAAGTAACAAAACAGTACAAATCTTTAAAATTATTTGCCTTCATAATTTTTCTTGATTTTTCTCTAATAAATATTGTATTTCGTGAATTTTCATAAGGACTTATGAATTAATTTCAAAAATATCTAATTACAATGAATGACGAAATTATAAAAAATATTTTCGCAAACCTGTTTAACATTATAATTTACCTACAAAAATTAGGGACTTCTAATTTTTGAATATTTCTGCAGAAGTAAAAATAAAAATAAATGGGATGGTTTGATATGCGAGTTTCATGGCATACCAATCATACTAAGTGTGCTCTAATCAGCTGTTGCCATGCACACTATTAAAATTTCCTGTCACTGCCGTTCTTTACATTCAGATCGTTTACAGGATTTCAGTACACCCGGTACTTGGTGCTGTTGCACATATTTCTGAATGCATTTACAATTCAATGTATTATTGGTACGACTATGTCTCTAAGAAATATATTAAATGTGACATTTGTGACTACGATAATGTCCAATGATTGTTCACGTGTGGACAAAAAGTCTGTAATACGTCTTGGCAAGTTCATTGAGGAAAATTATTATTATTTTAATTAATAATTATAGGACTAAAATAATTATAGATTCTCAAATTATTTTCAACAAGAGTCCGATTAAGAAGATTGATCCAACTCAGCAACATTCAATGTCTCACCAAGGAAAGGATAATTTTCATTCAGTTAATTTCAATAAAATTGCTCATAATTTATACTCGGCTGCAGCTAAGAAGACATATGGAATCGTCACTCCCGTGGGCAGTAGTGGCAATGGTGGACGAAACAATGATATCTCATAAACATCCACTCAAGGGCATTCACTGACTCCAAATCTTTGTAATCTTTGCTCGTTGCATGTATATACGAATCTTTCATACAATGTTCGCGCAGCGCTACTAAAAAAAATCACCAGTTATTTAGGTTTAGCACAATAAATTATTGAAATATTTTAAAGTATTTGAATTAATTGAAGTAAATGCAATCGCTGCTCTGCACCTCTACAAGTTTCTTCTGTGCTAACTGTTGTCCGGAAGAAAAAGTGTCATGATATCAAACATGGGATTGAATTTTTTAACATCCAGAAAGTGTTTTTCTAGACTAAATAAAATCCTTCCTTGCAGACTGATTTTTTTGGTCAATTTTTATATTAGCTCAATTTTTTTATATTTTAATAACTGGTAATATATTTTCTTCCCTTTATTTCGATTATTTTGCGGCGTATTATATCGTGTACAAATTATGTTTCTCATCAATGTTATAATGGGTGATAACGAGAGGAACGAATGCAATGTGTCATGACAGTAACACTGAGGGGTTCCTTTTTTTGTTCAAGAATAGTAGTGTTTCCATCTAAAGGTCAAGTGCCTGAAAGCTGTTACGCTCTGCACTGATTAGATGATGATGATATCGTGTCAGAATCGCTTCTGGAGCAGAGGATTTCTAACAGTATTTGCTGCATCGGGGACACCGCGTTGAGACTCCTCTGTGCCTTGATCGTTGCACACGTTGCCTCCTTACGACGGGGATGACAAGAATGACATGCGAATGAGGTGAAATGTTGATGAGTGAAAGTTGTGGTAGAATGAATGGCGGGGGAAACGAGAGAACCCCGAGAAAACCTGTCGCGAACACCGCTTCGTCCACCACCGCGAATTCTACTTGGATCGGACAGGGTTTGAACCAGCGTAACCAGAGGTAGAAGGCGAGTATGCGTCCACGGGTCGCCCATGTATTAGATAAAACTGCAATACAATATATCGGGATTTCATTAATTAATTCTTTTCAAATAATGCTTACTTACGTTTACAAAACTCGCGCACATAACTTTGAATGTAAATTGGATAAGATGAAGTTCTATACTTATACTTTCTCAAAAAATGCGTTCAGGGTATAATATATTATTCTCAACGGTATTCCGAGAATGATTTCTCTCCAATACATTTTATTTCGTCAGATACACTCGCACCAGAGTCTACAGTTACGTAGATTACGTGACGAAGAAAGGTTGGTGGTGCAACTTGAAGAATAGTTGTCCCAAGGAGGCAATAACTCGTTACTACACGCAGGTATGTATTCTCAGTATAAATAATAATAATAATGATAGGAAACACCTCACCAAATAATGTAACGTGGGGAATCAGCTTTACCTTCCAAGAACAGAAGGGGTCGGTAGATAATGTAACGTGGGGAATCTTGGTCATTTACAGATAACAACACTAAGCAGACATTAAAATCTTTTTTGAATATTGGTAACACAATCTGGTAGAAATATACTCCGAAAAAGTGGTGATAAATTGTACAAAAGTTAAGCAAGATTTGTCAATATGTACCAGGTGATTTGTGTACGAACACTGCTAAGTTGCAGAAATTCCTGTTAAGATTTTTCACTCGAATCTTAATCTCAAGTTTCCTAGCTTAAGTTCGTTGGTATGTGTTCCAGACTTCAATCTTACATTCGGAATAAGAATTTTACTGAAAATATGACAACTTAGATACAAATTATTTCTACTTCAAGTGCTCTCAGTAGATGATGTGGTAGGTAACATGCCGACATATTGTAAACGAGATCATTATTTTATGTCTTACTATTGAGTTATATTTAATTGATTTTTGACAACTCGACCTTTTTCCTTGCAATCTGGCTATTTTTTACAAAGATATTGTTTCGTCACAATTTCCCAGACATCTTCGTAAAACCATTATATGTTTCTCAGTGTGCTCTTTTCATTTGTATTTGCGTAGCCTTCTGTCATAACACACTTCTGGTGGAGCATCCTGAATTTTCCAAAGAGAGGAGGGATGTTAACCGAGGGTTGTGACTTTACTCCAATCTTCGAACCGAACGTAACCTAACAGACGTCGGTTAAGATACAAAGATTTATACTTCGAAATATGAGTATAAACCTAACGTAACCTAATATTTAAAATTCAACACGAAGGGGTTATATTTAGATAGAAAAAAACTACACAGAAAATAATTGGTTTTACATATTTTCTTGAATTGAATTATTTCTTAAATTAATAACAAAATTCAATTATTTTGGTCCTTTGATGAGCTGTAGAGTAATCGCTTCTGACTAATTTAATTTCTCAATAGATATTCAAACTAGTCAGACAATTGGGGCCCAATTTTCTTTATTGAGTTTCTGACGTATGGTTTTCTTATGACAAAATGTAGTCAATTAGTTTTTACCTCGACATGAACATTTAATGTATTTAAGATAATTAACATTATATGTGTACAGTACACAAGAGACCTATGAACATTATGATCACGTTTCATTAATTTTATTTGCTTTATATGTTGTTGTAGAGTTTTCTACTACAATGACATTTTTCATTTTATTTTCACTCGTCAGGGGTTTGCAAAAACCCCTTAGTTGCGCCATTGCACACTTAAGTACAAATCGGGATCCACTGAAATGAAATGACGTTTCGTAGGCTTACAAAGCATACAAGACCGAGAGCATATGCTGCACCGGATGGTTGAAAGAGGGATTCGGCGGATGCAGGGCAGTATGTCGACCCGCGTGCGTCAACGCGCGTTGTGTACGTCCTCACGTGTGTGAATGCCTCCCTGGTTACGTGCGTCTGGACAGCAACGTGTGTGTACCTCACTGTGAAGGAGGGTGCGTCAACGGCCGCTGCACGAAACCCGGCCACTGTGATTGCGACCAAGGATACAAAGCTCTTACTGAGGTATTCACCGTTTGCTCTCCAGTGTGCTCGCACGGATGTCACTTGGGGACGTGTGTCGCGCCTGACAAGTGCCAGTGTCTACCAGGTGAGGCAAACATGCATGCTGATTATTACCACGCATGCTGAACTTAAAACCGCTGTATACGGAGCTGAATTCGCTGCTAGATGGCTTGCACAGACCTGGACACGCTATTGGGCAGAGTGCACTGCTCAAAAGTGGCGTCACTGCTTGCTCTGCTGCGTGCAGGCAAGATTTCCGTGCTAGACACCGTTCTATTTTCCTTGCTCGAATCTCTGCTAGCTGGAGAAGGTAGCCAATGCGAGTATTTTTTTCGTCTTGTGATTTCTCAGTCGGTGCCGTCAACAAGGCCTCCTATAAACTGTGACCACATCTTGGATTTACGTGAATTGAAGCGCACGCTGTCATCCATTTTTGTTACCACGGACTAATCACGCGGGTGACGAACGCAACAAATTGTGCACAGCAACAGGCTTTGTGTGAGGCCAACCTTGCAGTGCTCTGTGCCTAGCTCTGAGCAGAACAGGATGCTCCAAGCAAGACAACCTAGCAAGGAAACTAGCAGCGTATTCAGCTCCGTGTGCTTTAGTAAGTTTATCGAGAAAAATATTCGTCGGATTATTACCGATAAGCGTTCCCTTGGAAGGTACATAAATAGAGATATTTAAAAAAATGCAATATATATTATAAAAGCTTGAGGCATCATGAGTCATAAGTTCATTTTTAAAATTTCTGAAAAAATGACTCAAGCTTTAAAAATATCTACATTTATGTACCTTCTAAGTTCTAAGACTTCGATAAGTGACTAAGAATGGAACTTTTTTGTAGTTATACTTTTTTTAATTTTCAGTTTTACTGAACATTATTTTTTACTTTTTAATGCGGTTCCTTAAGTTAGAGGCGAATTAATGAAGTAAAATATGAATTATTTATAGTAAAATTTAATTTAATATTTCAACAAAGTAGACAATATATTTCGATATTTCTCAGATTAGTCACAGATTCTTTTTCTGTATTTTTGGACATTTTGGAATATAACAAATCTTTTTATTCTTTTTTTTATTTATTCTATTTTCCACTATGTTACGTAGTCCTTATAAGTTAATCATCTGACGTTATTATTTACATATTAGTTCTTATTATCTAGAAAAGTGTAATTTGGTCAAAAAATACTGAATGTCCACTTCTGAGTTCGAAGATGATTTTGTGGAATATAACACTTGCAGATGAAGAAACGGACATTTTCAAAAATTAGTTCATTATCATAGAGACTTTTGGGGGGAATTTATTTTTTTACTTAAGATATTACATCCGTGTTGACTGAAGTCAAGTTACCAACTGTTCACGAAACTCGGAAATATTCTCCAAAGTAGTTCTCAGAAATTAATAATTCATTCTACTAATTTTTACTATTTGATGAGGAAAATTATTTTGTAATTTTAAAACTTGATAATAAATTTAGATTTTCGTTTGACTCTTTAATACGGGTCGCATTGTCTTCAGTCACGTGATGCGGCTGCCATTTCCATTAGAACAGTATTTTCCACAGTTCTTGGTGAACTTTTCTTGTAAATACCCCGTAAGGTATGAAAATTTTACTTTTGCCAGAATAACAAAAAACAGAAACCCGCGTTCTCCACATACGCCCATAGTAATAGTCAAATAATTCAAATTATTGCGAAGTAAGGGTGAGAAAATTCATAGCCATTGGATACAGAATGGTTCAAAAATCATTTAAAACATTTTTGGGGGTACTTAAACCCAGTCGCTTTGGCGGATATAATACCTCAGTGTGAAGGTAAACTAAAGCATACTCCAGACATCTTCCACGACCTTTTCATTGGATTCTTACGGATGAAAGCACTTATGAAATTTAAATTTATACCGGATGTGATATTAACCAATAAAAATAGGAGATTGTTCCAGCCAGGGTATGCAAAAGCAGAAATACTAACAGGCTATGGCCGTTTCAATAATTACTTAAAAAGGATCAAATGGAGAGATGATGGAACGTGTGGTTGCTTGCAAGGAGATGAAACAGTGAATCATGTAATTTGGGAATGCAAGTTGTATGGAGCTGAACGAGGGCAGTATTTCGCAGAAATGAAATCTAAAGAGAATATAAAGGAGGCAACCCACCGAATGATAGAGAATAAAGAGAATTATAGGGCGTTCAATAATTATGTCACACGACTATGGGAAATAAAATGGTTTGATAAACTAATTTTATATTGTAGTATATTATGCAATGTAAGATGTCAGGAAATGTAAGATTAGACGTAATGAGATATGTCATGTAATGTCTCACGACGAAGACACGACTTAAAATAAATAAATGGAGAAAAAAAAATGAAAAGAAAGCACTACCTCAGGTCACTTTTCTTTTCAGTTCAACTTGCAAACGTGTCTGCGCAGGGTACGAGCCTCACCCTGCTTCCCCGGAGACAACGTGCAGACCTTCGTGTCCACGTGGTTGTGTCAACGCCACGTGCTCCTCTCCGGACACATGCACGTGTCTACCCAGCCATCTTCCACATCCGGATCGAGACAGCGACCGTGTGTGCGTGCCGTCATGTGCCGATTCTTGTATAAACGCTGATTGCACAGCCCCCGACACGTGTACTTGCAGGGATGGGTATGAGCCTGTTTCGAGTGATCCGAATACTTGCATACCTGTTTGTACTCAGGTAAGAGTTAATTTGCTTTTATTACATATAGATAAAATAATCGAAAAACTAACTCGTGTAAGTTTAAAAAGGAAAATATATTTATCAGTTAACTAATATCTCTGAAATCTAATAACTACTCGTAAATTTTATTAAGTTCTAAAAAATTAAACGATTCTGTGACAAACGATGTTTCATGAAAATGGCTAAATGTAGGAAACATGCTTTTAGCAAATAATTGCTAAATGTTGAATTAAATAAAAAGTAGCATATTGACGTACATTCATTCAATTAATCCTTCACTAAAAACATACTTGAGGGTGAAACGTCATTAAAAATATTTTTCCCACAGTGAATGATCCGGGAGTTCTGAAAATCTAAATATGCACTTTGCATTTACATAATATCTCTCCGTACTCATTGATAAAATACACAAATTTTTAATTGAAAAGTCTTTTAAAAATCTTTTTCTACCTAAGTTGGTTGGTGACAAAAATAACACTGACTGTTTCATAATCAAAGAAAAAATTTTTGTTCATGCTTAAGTGTAATAAACTGTAGTAAATAAAACTTATGAAATAGAAATTTTCGAGAAAAAAAAATCAGGAGTCGAACCTGCGTCCCTACGCTAGTCGGGCCCAAAACTTGAATCAACCAAGTGTAGGCATGCAGTTTCGAGTGCTGCTTGGGACACGACATTTGGTCAAAAGCTTATGTCATTACATAAGTTTCAATCGGACACCAGGTCAGTTAATTGTTAAGGATGAATACTCACTCGTAATGTACTCTACGAAATTCATGTTACTGTGATCGTGAATTTTTGAACTATAATTGCTAATTATTCGTATTTCGCAATATTTATCTTACACGCAGAAAAATTTTGTTGTTTATATTATATTGCTTTGTTCGCAGAAGTGTGTGTATGCGAACTGTACAGAACCAGACACATGTTCGTGTCTAGAGGGCTACACACCAGATCCGGAGGACCTCACGAATAGCACATGTGTCCTTGCGTGTCCAGATTGCATTAACGCAGTCTGCGTGGCGCCTGATACCTGTGTATGTCACGATGGCTTCGCACCAGACTCTTCGGATGCATCCAACAGCACGTGTGTGCCCACGTGCAGTGACGTGTGTATTAATGGAGAATGCGTCGCTCCGGACACGTGTAATTGCTTACCAGGGTGCGTATGCCCTTAAACTAATTGGTCAATTTTCCAATACTTCATAGATAGCCATAGTCTATATTTACTGGCTGAGCCCGTGCGAAAAGTTCAAGAAGGAATAAATTTAGAGACTGACAACGTATCAACTTTTAGTAAAATGCTCGACAACTACGAAACACCTCGGTTTAATAAGCTGCAACATTGATCTGCCCTAACATTCACGTGATGTATTTCAAGACAACAGCTTATTTCATAATCATGTTCCATAATCTTCTTTTATTTTAAGAATTGCAATATCTACATAAAGAATAAAAATATTCATTATTTGTTTATTTATGTGCTGACTTTTTTCTTCCAATTCGTCAATGCTTTGACGACAACTTGGAATTAATGTATACTTTAATGCAAATTATAGAAGAAATAGTGATGAGTGAAAATGAAAGATAATGCTAAGTCCAGATAATTATTATTGTAATGAAGTATCATATTTGGCAAATGATTAGTATGACAGTATGTTTACCAACAGCTATCTTTTATAAATGATAAATCATTATATACTAGGGTGGCCATTAAAAAATTATAGTTGGAATTTCAACGAAGCCCACCTCTAGATCGGATTAAAATGCAAAAAGTGAGGTGGGCAAAGTTTCAACCGATTTGAAGAATAATAACCCGTGGCACCGATGGGTTGAAATTTAAATACGATTTAACATGAGAAAGTGTAATTTTTTGATACTTCTGAATTTCTATTTTGCAATATTTTGACATGAAACTGTGTGCCTTACAGGACTCGGGGTTGCTGAACACGAACCTGATGTTATGAAGTAGTTTTAAATTATGACAAACTGTCAATTGACCGTCATTATAACTGTCATTTTACTTAAAAATTAGGATTTTCGGTGAAAACAAAGCAATCCAAACTACTTTCGTTTTATAACGGCCAACCTAAAATAATTTGTACTCATCTCTACAAAATACAGAGAAATATTGTTTAACTTAGTGATTAGGATTCTCTAGTCCTTCACAAAACCTTGGAGTCTTAGCAACAGACAACCTCTGCCGAAAGCGAACACCAATATGCCCTCTCCTTCGTCCAAACGAGTCTCACTCGGCGAAGAGACATGGCAATTTATTGTGACACACAACTCACTTTATATCCAAGGAAATGTAGGTATGTAATTGTATTAACGCACACAGTTCAGTTTTCCTTCGTAATGTAACTTTCCGATGCACAAAAAGGCACAATCTTAGTAATAGAGGATGGGTTGGATTTTTTTTTGTTACTCAGTTACAGTTTCACACAGTTCAAATCATACAGTTTTCCACAATTCTAAAAAGAGTTCTCCTAAAATATAGTCATATTTTTTCTGTGTATATAGTAAAAACTACTTTTGTATTTTTACTTACACCTTCCTGTTTAACGTTATAGCGAATTGCATAGGTAACACTAAAACGAACGGTTCGTTAGACCTTTTCCGTGTAAAGTTTTCCTCACTTATTCTTGACACAAATCCTTCCAATAACACGCATTTCTCGTTGCAAAACCTCTTCTACGCACGCTGTTAGATGGGAGAGCAGATCTATGAGCTGAACTCGGTACGTATTTAACAGTATCATACTTTTGTAATCGGAAAGTCGCGCGGGACAATTCTCTATACGTATTTCATACTAGTCTATTTCAATAATTATAAATGAAGTTATATATTATTTGAGTTGCGGATACATTATAGTCTACTAGCTGATTACCCGGCGTTACCCGGGATTTTTCTATATCTAATCTTCTTTTACTCTGGAAAAAATAAAACACACNTATATATATATATATATATATATATATATATATATATATATATATTGGAAGATCAGAATACTTTTACATACTGGTGTTTAAAAATATGTAGGAAATACTAATTTTCCAAATTCAGAATAATACAAAAATACAAAACGTGACTGTATACACTACACCACCTCGCAGGAGCAGCACCGCACCGGTCCGATTTTCGCTTCCGATGCATGACGCAGCCGCGCCATTTCATTTAAATTCTTGTAAAAACTAAACTATTCGTTGAAAATTTACGACCTAAACATGTTTCTTATCTTTTCACAAACCAAATAATCCATTAAATTTGATGATTATTGATTTTTTTCCCTTCTTAAATAACTCTCTTAAATTGAAGTATTTTGACACTTCTATTTTTAATAATGTTTTATTGATAATGTAGGTAAACCTGAGATATACGCTGTCGCGGACTTTTTCGTAGAACTCTTTGAGGCGAACAATATTGACATTGATGCTTGTCACCTACATCTAACCGCTTAGGTAGCGGAAGCGAATACATCTCTCTTTTTTCCCGATTTCATCGACGTTTATGGTCAAAATCATTTTCTTTTTTGTGCATTTTTTAAAGAAACGTTAGCCTATGTTCATCCTGAACATCTTAACTATATCCATGCCAAATTTCAACACGATCAATACAGTGGTTTAGTCGAGATTCAGTAGTAAACCGACTGACACGCTTTCGCGTTACGCAATTATATATTAGAATCGATTTGAATCGATAGTTTCCGTGCAGGAAACTATGTGATGTGCTGGAAATCGAATCAATGACGTCGCTTCAACCACAAAACGCCTCCCAAAAGTCTTCGGGACCATAGAACGACAAGATACCTTATCTCAATCCGTTTCTTGACCGATACTGACTTAAAGCTTTACTTCAGAGAATTATATGTCTATCCACACGATACTTTCTAAGAATCCAAACACTCTTCTCAGGTTTTTCCTCGACCCTGAAGACACCACCAACTCCACGTGTCTAGCCACGTGCCGTCAGGACTGCGTAAACGGAGCATGTTCCGCACCGGACACGTGTTCGTGCTTGGATGGATTTGAACCGGAGCCTGATGACCCTTCCAACTCCACGTGCGCTCCCGTCTGCCCTGGAGGTTGTATCAACGCCAATTGCACTGCACCCGATACGTGCACTTGCTTCGATGGTCACGCGCCGGATTCAGAGGACGTCACTAATCGCACATGTGTCCCACTGTGCCGGCCCGAATGCGTCAATGCTAATTGTTCTGCGCCGAACAAATGCACATGTTTGAGAGGGTAAGATTTGCTTAGATATTTGTTTCTTAATAGTGTGTAAATAGTTTTCTTCCTTATGAGTCGTAAAGGGAAGAAGGACATTTTGGGCTTAGGCATCTTGTTTCTATTTTTCATTTACTTATTAGTTGTTACGTAGAATATATTTAAAGATAACTTTGTTACTCGCAAAGAATTTTACCCATGTTCCTGAGCGAGCGCCATATATGCGAGAGTTTCAAAAGATGCACACGCTCAGTAATGTTAAGAAAGTAAATGAATATATAGATGACAGAAGGATATTTTTTGGATTGTTTTTGCAAGGCGTTGCAGACATCTAATTTATAAGTGATACGATGAATGAGGACAAAAGTTCAAGTGTAATGGCATAATCACTGCAAATCAGAATTCACTTTCGGGTGGCGAGGGGCAGGAAAAAATTGTGTTTTTCCATCTCGTTTCAGTTTATTTTCGTTCTCTAGTTTCTTTCAAACGTATGTGTTCATCATCTGGCCCTACCAATGCCAATATGTAGCAACCGACTCCACACGTGTTCTTGTGGCAGGGAGGGAAATATAGCGATGAAGAACTACAGCAGCTATAAGGGGCTAGAAAAATACAGGGGGATATAAGATGAATTTTAAGAAGCAGCTCCCTAGAATGATAATATTTGAATCAGTTTCGAAGTAAAGGTAATATCAAAGTACATGCTACTGAAAGCAAGGACTTATCTTAAAAAATGTAATAGAATTATACGAAGTGCGTCATTACTGTGGGTAAAAAAACTCCATACTCTGGCAATGTAAGGACCTGATAAAAATGGATATTTGGTGGATAGAACCAACATTGTAAATACTCGTAAATGGAAAGGAGGTGCCAGACCAAACTTTTCTTTCTAATTTCTCCTGCATGCAGGAAATAGCTAATCGGAATTTGATTCCTTTGTATTATTTAATATACTTTGTGTCATGGATCCCCTTCTCCGCAGATACATAGTGTCAACTACAGTGCCTCACGTATGTGATCCTGTGTGCGAGCCTTCCTGTGAGAACGCCCAATGCGTTGCACCTTTGGTATGTGAATGTCTTCAAGGGTTCGCTCCTGACGAAGCTGCTGCGCGGGCGTCACCTCGTGCTGCGCGTTGTACACCCTTCTGCGCCGCTGGCTGCGCGCACGGTCTATGCACTCGTCCCGATGTGTGCACCTGCGATCCAGGTATATTACGTGTACTACATGAATTCCTTCACTGGATAAGAATGAAGATGTAAGAGAAAATGACAGAGAAAGTTAAGGCCGGGTTATTTTGAAAAATGATAATTTAAGTATTTTCATCAAATTAACGGAAATACTTTTTAATAGAGTAAACTAACTATTTTCAGATAAAATAACTCCATTGTAATGCATACTTGCGACTAAATAAAATTTTGTTTGAAAGATTTATTCACAATACAATGCATTAAAGAAGAAGCAGAACTAAACAGAAAGAAAGAAAATGGAATCATTTTAACGACCCTTTTCTCGTTTATGAATATGAATGATTCAATTTATTTTTATAAATTATATTTAATGACATAATCTATAATGAGATATTTGCTCGTACAAAATCGTCAGACATACTCAAACACATTGATATGAGGAACGTGATTATTTTGCTCCCATCCTCTTTGTACGAATTCTCATAAATTCGTACGATCGATTATTATTCGTTCAATATTTGTGTTCATCCGTTGTCGTACCTCTTGTCCTATTTCCAATAATTAATTCTTCCTTTTTTGGATCCTTTTGAAGTTCAGTGGACTGTAAAAATTTCCGTATACATACGGAGTATCTCATTACTCTAATCGAGAATAGGATGTTACTGTAGGATCAAACTTTTTCAAACCTTCTCGACTGCAAATCATTTGTGGTAGGAGTATCCAGAAAGGTATCCTAATTTTCAGTGTCCAACTTTGTTTCTTTCCCACTGGAAACGAATCGTCGAACGATTTCAAATGAACTCTCTTTCCACTCAATTGTACGATTTCTTACGAATTTAATTCGTATAATTTTTTAAGAATTTCGTTCGTATATTTTTATATGGATTTTATACGTACAATTTTTTCGAATTTCATTCGTATGGGTTCTCACGAATTCGGGCGAACGAAAAACTGATGCAACGTTATCTCACCCTAAAGTACATTCTTAAAATCAGTACGGAAGTACGATGAGCCATTTGGGAGGAGATGTTGAATTTATGTGATTTACTGTTTTATATATTATCTTATATATAAGCGTATAGGAGACAGACTCGCTTGTATTTTATAGTGTTAGTTATTTATAGTATTTTACTGTATAGATTAGTACAAGCGTATTCATTTCCGAGTCACTTCCTGTTTATGTTACAATAAAATAATGTGATCGCTTTGATATAAACTCTTCACATAAAACCGATTGGAGGTGTGGTTAATGAACTCAGCTTCTTGTCCTTGACGAAACTTCAACTCGCCCCGTTCCTTGTGTGTCGTCGTTCACCCATGCCACGTACATAATCTTCATTAAATTGAAATGTTGAATTTTTACCGAAAAATAAAAATAATTGAATTTAATTGGAGAGATGATCTAGAGGATCCAAAAAACTGCTCTCAGTCACTTATAAATAACAACTAATACAATATTCTAGGATGGGAAGGATCAAAATGCGACCGTCCGACAGCGACAAATGCCATTGTGCCCAAGACAAATACCAACCTGTTAAATGGAAGTTGTGCTCACTGTCATCCAGCTAACAGCATAAGGTAAGAACAAGATACTGAATAGTATATTGTTTCATGTGCATGGAAATTTGCTTCCCATAATGCATCATAAGTGCATTTATATACGTGAATTTTTATTTATTGCACTCCCTGCTATTGCAAGGTAATATGTAAAGTTAACCTAAGAATGTAACATTAAAAACAAAATTAATTCTTAAAAATTAAAAAAGGAATTCTTATAAATTGTATTAAAAGGGATTTGAACATGAATAGAAATAAAGATAAATAAATAAAATATTTAATGTTGTGGACATGTATTAACACACGATTACTCATTTCGACTCTGAAAAGGGAATCTCCTTCAGGTCCACAGAAGTCACAAAATATGAAATAAAATTTTTCCCGCAATTCCTTTATTTTTATGCATTATACAGTACACATTTCAGGTTTCCTTACACATTTATTCTAACATTTTAATTAATTGACCATTAACGACGTGGTTACCATTTGTTACATTTGGAAATTTCATTAGTATTTATGCATATTTATCCTTCTTTTTCAATTTATTTTCATGACTTCTAAATAATTAATACTAATATAAATATGTACATTTGCTTACTTTCCTGGAAAATGTTTATTGTAAATATGATCAAATGTATTATAATATTAATTTATTATCCAATACATACCAGAAATGAACGAACAAACTGGTTTAAGTTCATTTTCATCTTTTCTCTGTGTGCAACCGCTCTACTAACATTATACTCATGTTTTGAAGCGAACAAAAATTAAATACTTCTGGAGGAAATTTTTCAGAACATTTGGAGGGCCAAATTTTTGCTTGTCCAAAGCCCCCTCAACATTTGTGTTGAATACTTTCAAATACCAAAACAGTGCATAACCTCAGCGTGGTCTAACACAATTCCTTCCTATAGTAATCCACAATAGTACCTCGAGGGCTTTGTACATAAGCAGGAGTAGTACAACGCTCCGGGGTTCCCATTCTTCGATGGGGTGGGTGTACATAGGGGTTGGGACTTCTACAGGTGCGCAAGCGGAGCATGCGTCTGTCGCCCTGGTTGGGCACCACCGCTCTGCAACGTCCCGTGTTCCAGGCCGGCCCCCGCGGTCGGTCGCTCACAGGCTCTAGCTCCCGGTCTCATAACGTGGCCGGCGTGCCCTAGCCTTCGAGACTGTGTCTGCACGAACGAGACGTGTCAGGGCCGAATGTGTGTCTGCGAACCAGGTAGGTCCTCTACGTCTTTGCGTTTATGAGTAATAGAAAAATTTCATTTCGGAAGGGTGAAATAAAACTGCGAATTTTTTGGTACATATATAGTTCGATTTCGATTATTTCTGTTTGTTCAACGTCAAATATATTGATATTCTGAGTGACTTATTACGAACGTTCACCTCAAAAAGTGTCTTAAGTGGATAATGATATCGAAGTACAGTTTATCGTCCTTTCTTGTGCTTTAATGTTGTCCTGAAAAAATATAGTTCCACAAAAAAGGAATAAAAGGACCAATATCTCTCCGGCTAAAAAAGTTGCAAATCATTTGTAACGTCAAATTATTAGCCCCATGTCACGAGTTATCTGAGGGAGAACCACCCTATTGAGATATTCATCAGTTTAGGAGATATTTGAGGTGAATGTCGTCATTGAATATTTTAATAAATATATTTATTCTCGAAATTAAATACATTTATTGTCAAAAAAGCAGTTACAAACTTCGTATGACCACGTGGAGGACAATAAACTAATTTACTCTCCGGAACCAATCAAGGGACCATCACATCAATTCCGATCAAGGCAAAGATGGATTTAACATTTCAGCACACTCCTAAGTTAAGAATAAAAGTAGTTCGATACGTGTTGTAATATTAACAGAATACCAAATTTTTTTTATTTTAAAACAAAAGAGATATTTTACAAGTACGTATTATTATAAACTATTGATTATTTGGAAAGTATTGTTAATAAATCTATTAATTGTTAATAATAACTATTAAATAACACTAAATTCGAGATTTATTATTTCAATAGACGACGTCCCTAGGAACTGTTATCACCGCCCCCTATTGTTCACAACTCTTACCAGTATTAATAAAATATATTACTATATTCCTTACAAGTCTGTGAAACGAAGATTGAAGTTCTAAAATATTTTCTGTATCCAAACCAATTTTGCAATCAACAATATTATAGCATTTCTTTCGATTTTGATTTATTTTGAGATGTAAGAATAATATAAATGTGTTAATTCTACCTCCCAGTGGGTTGAGAACAAAGTTTTGACGACGTTACGTTTTGATGAGTCGGTAAATATTTAGAGTCTATCGTATTTACATTTAATAGAAAATTCTATGGAAATATCCCTATTGTGAGTAACTGTGCATAACCTCCAGGTATAAAAATCTCAATGAAAAGAAACTGATGATACACCTACGAAGTATCGAGCAAGATATACCAGGTATTGACAAATAGCTGGTACTATGGAATACAAACTCTTGTTGTCCGTATCTTAGAGCATGGTAGTTTATAACTCATTTTTATAGCTGAAGTTTGATGTAAAAAAATAACTTCATGCAATGTGTTGCTGATTTTTGTTATTATCTAAGGATAATAATTATCAATTGCCAAATTATGAACCTCTCACATGTTGAGTGAGTAGAAACTTTTCACTTTTATTTTACGTCATCCTAGAAGTGAAGCATAGCGCTCTGAACAATTGTTATCACAGTTCTTTAATCCTTCTTGGAATCTTATTTCGGTGCATATATAAATAACATTTGTTGAATGAATTCCAACATTTAAACCTTGCTTCTTCTATATTTGTTATCTACATTTCGTTTCGTGGCAACCTTAGCCACATTTCTGGGTGAAAATTACAAAAATATTTCCTCCTGTCAATACCAAAAATCTTATTTTTTATTCAAAAATGAACAAAAATAATTCAATGAATGGTAGAGCTGATGTAAATCATGACCACGAAACATTCTGTTCACAAGGAATTAATAGAGCGTTAATGCGACATCAACCACTTTCTGTCAAAAAAGAAATTTGTTGTATTTATTTATTAAACTAAAATAATTATTTGGATCTTAATGATTTAAGTTATTACTTAACAAGGAGAAACTACTTACAACAATAATAATAATAATAAATTTATTGTCAAGAAAGCAGTAACAAACTGCGTATGACCAAGTGGAGGACAATAAATTAATTTACTCTCCAGAAGCAAGCAAGGGACCATCCGATCAATTCCTATCAAAGGCAGAGGCAGATTTAACGTTTCAGCACACTCCTAACAATAAAAATAGTTCGGTACATGATAAGAAATTAACATAATACCAACAAATTTGTATTTAATAAAACACAAAAAAGTTCTTTCAGAAGTACGTATTATTTTCAAACTATGGTTTATTAGGAAAGTATTGTTTGTAAATGGTAACTGTTAAATAAAACTAAATTCGAAATTTATTATTTCAATAATTGCCACCCCTAGGTAAAATTATAGACTCCTTTTCCCCTCTAAAGTCGCATTCGCCTTCACAATTTGCTCCATAGCAAATCTTACCTACGCCTCCGAATTGAAATTATGTTAATTTTCTTAGTCTTTGTTTATTCTTATACTTTATTGTTTTCTATTCTCTGTCGTCGTTATTAGCGTCTGCGATGTGTGGAGCGGATGGTGACGGGGTCCTGGCAGGAGCGGCACGAGCGAAATCTATGGTTGCTGCATCAGAGATGTTTCCTTGGTGGGCTGGCCTCCTCGCAGCGCTAGCGACTCTAGTGGTGGCACTGACAACTGCGTCGCTACTTCTGCGTCGACGAGCTCGCTCGCGACGGACAGGTGAGTGCGCTTGTTTGTCCTATAGTACAAACCTTGTTTATCCGACCATCGTTTACACGGTTCTCCCATCATTCCCGGTCATGTTTTCTTATCAAATGATAAATTTTTTATTTACGTTTTTGGTATAATGAGCAGAGAAAAAAATAATATTCCAGGTGAATTAAACATAAAAAATTTAAGTTGCTTCTTCGACTTGTGAATTAATTAAGTATAATACTTAATTCAGTAGGAGTCAGCATGACTCAGTGGGTAGAGCGCTGAGTTGCTGGCTGGGTGGGGATTTTTAATTACTCCTCAACATTCAGACTGACTCCCAGACCTACTCAGTCTGCTGTAAAATGTGTACCAGGGGCTATCGTGGGGTCAAACCGGCCAGAGCGAGATGATGACCACATCTCCTCCTCCTAGTGCCGAGGTCAAGGAATTGCGCTCTACCCTCCGCGAAACCATTAGGCACCTTCGGGGTCTGTTGTGAGACAGTTTGACTCTGACTTAATTCAATACACTTGATACTTCAATAATCGTGACATTTACTTATAACGTGAAACAATCCTTATATTTGGCAAGAAGTAACTTGCTTTCAGGATGAGATAATTCTGTTACTTCAATGCTCAGTGTTTTGCGATTGTTTTTGTTACTCCATTTTCATGTAGAGAATGAAAAGTGTTTCCTGTAGAGTTCATTATTTTAGTTGTATATAAACCCTATGATTCGTATAGTTCAGAATTTCGACTTTTCGAATCACAAGTAGATCGGATAAACGTCGTTGAACTGTTTACCTAGACCAGCGTCATCTAACTCCCGAAAGAAGCAAAGACGTCAGTTTTAGATACTAGCGCTCTCTACATTGTTCCAGACAACTTGCACTTAATTTTGTTTTTAATAACAAGCATTAAATGGAGATCAAAGTTTACGAGGATTGGTACATAAGTTAAAAACTCTCGCATCATTTATTTTTAATTTTACTGAAGTGAATTAATGTGACTTTAATAATGAGGGTGTATTAAAGACATAAATCATACTCTCATAGTGGTTATGCATTTTAATTATAGAATCACCAGTTATAATAAAACAGATCATCAATACCTTTCAAAGTGTTCCTGTCGACTAAATAATTATAATAAATGAACCTGAAGTTCCATTTTCGTTTCTTGTTTTTAAAAAAATCTTGAATTAATAATGGAATTCCGCAGGGAAATTAAAATTCATCTGGAAACTAACCACAAGGTCTTCGACGTGGCATCGCCATGCAAGAAAAGTTAGTAAAACTCGCGTAACCTTTCCGCAGACATGGAGCGCATCATGAACTCGTCTGCGACGGACGCAGGCTCACCGGGGGTCGAAGCCCTGACCCCGATCGAAATGGAGAACCCCTTGTACGAGTCTCACTCATCCTGAGCTACCTTCCATCAGAGGTTGTAGTGACATGATTGCGACTAACTCTGTAGAAAGTGTTACGAATAAAGAAGTTCGGTAAGTGACAGATCCCTAGTTTTCATTTGTTCCTGTTTATGACCATGGTGTATTTGGCGGAGAGGGAGGATTTGTTTGTCAGAACAGTGGGTATAACAAATCCTCCCTATTATGTCGGTTTTCCTATAATTTTAGATGCAAAATGATGCGAGTTTAGGTGGTATTAGCTCTAATTTAGGTAAATTAGATCATCTGAATAAAATATCATACCAATACCTAAGCAGTGCGGGAATATCCCTCCCACGCTCTGCCGCTCCACTATACCTCTGATTACAACATTTCTAGAATCCTTAACATAAATTAATTTTTAACTTAAATTACCTTTCTGTAGACTGCGATACTGTACTACTTATAAACTGGGAAGTTGTGAAATGATTTCAACCTTAAGATGGCGTGACCGAAAGAGATTTTACTGGTAATAAAAACTTGTTCGACATGGATAAATCTTGTATTAATTTAATTGTACCATTTATGTATCACCTGACGAAATCACAAACTATCTTGACAAAAAGTAGTGGTTGAAATATGTTTTTCAGCCATAAAGATCTTTAACGTTAATAATTTAATAATACAATTCTGACAGACATAAGCATCCATAAAAGATAGGTTTTCTTTCCTAAACGGATTTCAAAAATTACTAGAACTCGGTGACCATTAATACGGAATCATATTTTTTTCCAAATTATTTGTATTTCTGGAAGGATATATTTGAAATGTCTCAGTTAAATGTACTACCATTTTATAAGACATGTTAAATAATTTATTGAAGTTTTTCATGATATATGTTAAATGAAATAATTCATATTAAACAGCAAATTAAATGTTTCAATTATACTAAATAACAATTTTCAATCGTACATTATTTGAAGTTAAAAAGAAGTATGAAGAAATGGGGAAAAATTGAGTAAGTTCTTCTTCATCTACATCCTGAAACAAAAACATTATCTAAAAGAAAAAAAATTAATCATACCATATTTTGAATCCTCTATTTTCGTTTTGCAGATGTATTAGGGATAATTTGTATAACTGTAATTGTTTTTAGTCATAATTTATTAACCGTTATAAGTTAACGCTATGTTAATTTAATACATCTTTTCCAACTTCACAAGTTTCAACGAACCTTTGTGGTCATCATCAGTTGTATAACACAAATTTCAAATTCAAGCAAATCTGTTTCCAGAAGAGAAAATGTATTGAAATATTATCTTACAGATAAAATCAACACATTACACACATTTGATAAATTACGATGTAATGTGTTCTATGTATTTGAAGACATATGCTTATGAAATAAAAAATTAATCTGTCAATATGAATAAAATTGCAATCGCGTGAGTAATAAAAACTATTACAAAATTGAATTTGTATTCTGTATGCATAAAAGAACCTGGACTATCAACAAAACTTTAAATTATTAGCTTATTTGACTAAAATTTTAAATTAAGTAGTTCAATAAACAACCACAAATATATTTTTTAAGGTGCAACTGTTTGTATGATTCGAAAATATTTCACACGCTTGTCGGAGAAATAGTTTCTGGGAATAAATGAATATTCAAAGCTTTTCAATAATTACATTTTATTTTTTATTTTTCAGAATTTAGAGTGCCATCCTCATATTAACAACACGCACTTATACAATACTTTCTCCACAAACATGCCACTCATTAATTTAAACACAAATACTCCGGCCCCTCTGATATGTTCAGGCAATCCACACCCAACATTCCTGATATTATATCTTTAACTATCTAATCTCCACCTCCCAGTTTAAACAGACGTCCACCATTTAGGCCACCACTGGTGCGTACACTGATACCTCTTGCATTCAAGACCTAGACCACTTATACCCATCCCTCAATACCCAGAATATCCTACTTCTCCATGACCTGACGTTCCTCCAATATTACCTGCTGATAATTCAAAACCACCGCTTCCTCTTTCACCAATACCACCTCTTAACGTTCTATCGTCATTTGCCGAATGATTTCTTCCATCAATACCAATACCTCCCTGACCAAAATGATCTTCTCCTCCTTGACCTGCCATTCCACCACTGCCACCTGCTGAGAATCCAATACCACCGCTTCGTCTTCCACCAATACCACCTCCTAAAGTTTTACCACCATTTGCCGAATGAGGTCTGCCATCAATACCAATACCTCCGTGAGCAAAATGATCTCCACCTCCATGACCTGTCATTCCACCACTGCCACCTGCTGATAATCCAATACCACCGCTTCCTCTTCCACCAATACCACCTCCTAAAGTTTTATCACCATTTGCCGAATGAGGTCTGCCATCAATACCAATACCTCCGTGAGCAAAATGATCTCCACCTCCCTGACCTGTCATTCCACCTCTCGCACCTGCTGATAATCCAATACCACCGCTTCCTCTTCCACCAATACCACCTCCTAAAGTTTTATCACCATTTGCCGAAAGAGGTCTGCCATCAATACCAATACCTCCGTGACCAAAATGAGCTTTNGAAAATCCAATACCACCGCTTCCTCTTCCTCCAATACCACCTCCTAAAGTTTTATCACCATTTGCCGAATGAGGTCTGCCATCAATACCAATACCTCCGTGAGCAAAATGACCTTCTCCTCCTTGACCTGCCATTCCTCCACTGCCACCTGCTGATAATCCAAAACCATCGCTTCCTCTTCCACGAATATCACCTCCAACGCGTTCACCACTAGATCCTCCGAGTTGTCCTCCACCAGATCCTCCGAGTTGTCCTCCACCGAATCCTCCGAATTGTTCTCCACCAGATCCTCCGAGTTGTCCCTTACTAGATCCTCCGTGGTGTCCATCAGATCCTCCAAGTTGTCCTCCACTTGATCCTCCAAGGTTTCCACTACTAGACCCTTCGAAGTGTCGTTCAGTAGATCCACCAGGTTTTACGACACCAGTTCCTCCCATTTGCCCAATACCTCCTCCTCCTCTTCCACCAATATCACCTCCAACGCGTTCACCACTAGATCCTCCGAGTTGTCCTCCACCAGATCCTCCGATTTGTCCTCCACCAGATCCTCCGAGTTGTCCCTTGCTAGATCCTCCGTGGTGTCCATCAGATCCTCCAAGTTGTCCTCCACTTGATCCTCCAAGGTTTCCACTACTAGACCCTTCGAAGTGTTGTTCACTAGATCCACCAGGTTTTACGACACCAGTTCCTCCCATTTGCCCAATACCACCTCCTCCTCTTCCACCAATATCACCTCCAACGCGTTCACCACTAGATCCTCCGAGTTGTCCTCCACCAGATCCTCCGATTTGTCCTCCACCAGATCCTCCGAGTTGTCCTCCACCAGATCCTCCGATTTGTCCTCCACCAGATCCTCCGAGTTGTCCTCCACCAGATCCTCCGAGTTGTCCTCCACCAGATCCTCCGAGTTGTCCTCCACCAGATCCTCCGAGTTGTCCTCCACCAGATCCTCCGAGTTGTCCTCCACCAGATCCTCCGAGTTGTCCTCCACCAGATCCTCCGAGTTGTCCTCCACCAGATCCTCCGAGTTGTCCTCCACCAGATCCTCCGAGTTGTCCTCCACCAGATCCTCCGAGTTGTCCTCCACCAGATCCTCCGAGTTGTCCTCCACCAGATCCTCCGAGTTGTCCTCCACCAGATCCTCCGAGTTGTCCTCCACCAGATCCTCCGAGTTGTCCTCCACCAGATCCTCCGAGTTGTCCTCCACCAGATCCTCCGAGTTGTCCTCCACCAGATCCTCCGAGTTGTCCTCCACCAGATCCTCCGAGTTGTCCTCCACCAGATCCTCCGAGTTGTCCTCCACCAGATCCTCCGAGTTGTCCTCCACCAGATCCTCCGAGTTGTCCTCCACCAGATCCTCCGAGTTGTCCTCCACCAGATCCTCCGAGTTGTCCTCCAGATCCTCCGAGTTGTCCCTTACTAGATCCTTCGTGGTGTTCACCAGATCCTCCAAGTTGTCCTCTACTTGATCCTCCAAGGTTTCCACTACTAGACCCTTCGAAGTGTTGTTCACTAAATCCACCAGGTTTTACGACACCAGTTCCTCCCATTTGCCCACCTCCTGCGTGTTGTATGTGGCCTTCACTGATGTGTCCTTGGGGCACTGTTTCGTAATGATAATGGTGGTGGATTTCTGTTTTTCCCCCTCCTGTTTGCATTTCTCTTCCTGTAGTCATTCCTGTATTTGTATGTACATCCATTTGTCCACCCCCAGTGGCTCCTATTCTTCCCGGTGTATTCATTTGCATTCCTCCACTTGTTCCTATTCCTCCTCCTGGATTCATTCTCATCCCTCCTGTATTTATTCGCTGTCCTCCTCCACTTGTTCCTATTTCTCCTCCAGGATTTATTCTCATCCCTCCTCCTGTATTTATCCGCTGTCCTCCTCCACTTGTTCCTATTCCTCCTCCAGGATTCATTCTCATCCCACCTCCTGTATTTATTCGCTGTCCTCCTCCAGTTGTTCCTATTCCTCCTCCACGATTCAATCTCAACCCTCCTCCTGTATTTATTCGTTTTCCTCCTCCATTTATTCCGATTCCTCCTGAGTTCATTGCTCCCGACCCGGCGTTTCCATTAGATCGTATCCTGTAACGACGCACTACCTTATTTTGTCCCAATCCGTTCATGCCTGACATCCACATCCCAGCTCCACCTGACGATCCTCTAGCTCCTCCTCTCATCATGGAGAGCCAATTTTGTGCAAAGTTTGTTGCCATGCTAGATGCCATGCCTAAACCATCACCTCCTCCTCCCCCCACCATCATAGTTCTCCATATTCCACCAGATCCGCCTCCGGCATTTCCTCCGCTCCTTCCACCGGTACTGAATACTCTGTTGCCAGCTCCTCTTGGATTAACGTTATTTCCTGTTCCTCTTCCATTTTGTTGTGTGGGCATCCATTGTGACGATGAGAGATGAGTCAGCAAAACAGTCAGTAATATAACTTGCTGCAAGATAAAAGGTATTATTCATATTAAAAAACGTTTTCTGTTTTCACGTTAAAAATAACATAAGATTAATAATATTATGAAATATCATGCTTTCGATTGTGTGGTACGTGTGAGATATGTATGACACTGCCTTCGAAATCTAAGGTAGTGGATGTGCGCACACTGCTCCATGAGAGAGACCGAAACATTGCGTCTCCCAACTCTAACAAAGAACTGACAAATCAAAACAAAGTCCATCATCTACTAATTAAAAAACTCTTCAATTTTGGTTGGCAGAATAAGAGTTTTGGGGTACTATAACATGAATTACGTGATCTCTAGAATATTTGCTAACAAGTGAATGGTATAATCGTGCATATAGGTCTATCTCTATGAGGAGTACTAAAAGAAAGGTAATGAATTTAACTTTGTAAAACTTTAAATTTCGAAAAATGTGCTGTTTGGTTAGCATAGGCGAAGAAGCAGACCATCAAAGAATCCAATATTTGTTGAAGTGTTTCTTATACGAGAGTGAGAAGAATTTTTTAATACAAAAAATGAAAGTGGAAATTATTTCACTAATTACCTAGTATTAGTGTAGATATTACCTACAATTTCACATTTCCTAGTCTAACTGAAAAATGTTTTGAAGTTAATTGAGTGTCGGCAAAATACGGTAGTGTGTATGATATTCTTCAGAAATGTTAAAATTTAGTCATCATTAAATTAAATTCAGAAAGAGTGGTTGATTTATTTACATATTGTTTCTAAGAACGAGATAGTTTTCTATATGTTGAGAAGTGTTTCCTAGTTCATCTATCCAGATACCCATTATCCACCTCGACTATCTTTGAGTCAAATTAAGTAAATAATTAAAAACTTACGATCTTTTATGGACGAATAATTCGTAAGTTTTTATTTATTTATTTAATTAGATTATATAATGGACGTTGTAGAAGAATCTTTGGGTCAGGTGAGAAAAGGTGTACATTTGTGATTATTGACTAATCTTTCATTGAAATTGAATCAGAGTAAACAATTTCGTTTGTAACGTAAAGAAATTTTCTGTACGTTAAAGTATATTTTGTACGTTTGAAAACAGAAATGAAATGTAGTTTAACGTTCAGAAAATTTCTTTTCGATCATATTAAATAACAGTCCTATAATATTCAAAATCCTAAATAATAATAGTATATAATCACACTATTTTCAATCACAACAAAGTATTACAAAGTTTTTTACTACTGAACTCATATCAATGTCCGACGGAATTTGGATACCACCAATTAATTGGACGTCGGAAACTGAAAGAGGCAAAGTACGTATGAGACTCTTTTGTTGGTTTCCTTCCCTTCTTCACAGATATGCCCAGAAGAGAACTTTTTTAAGAAAGTTTAGATACGGATTTATTCCAAATTTGATACTATGCTACATCGCTTTTAAAATATCAAATTCACTGTACTCTGTAATTTTAATCACTATCAATCGTGTTATTAAAATATTTAGGTACAATTCAGCTACTAGAATTAGATTCGAATAAAAATGTTTCGAAGATCTAATTAATATTTATTCTCATTTTTATAATTTTCACGGAAATTGATTGTATTTTTTATGAAATTTATGGCAAGTTTTAACTCTACAAATAGCGAGAGGAAAATGTTAGATAACTTAGAATTCTAAATATGATGTGAGTCTGTTCCCCTGTAACAGGTGTTGATATATTGCAGCCATTCTCTCCGTAGTCATTGTGGTAAGACGATGTTTGTCGAGTCAACAGGAAGAATGTGACATTAGTCTTCAAATATGTTTACTTTCACCAAGACTAAGCATTTTCTGGCTATTAAGATTGTTTTTAACGACGACTAACCATTCCTATATCATTCCACTAATATTGACCATTTACTTTAATGCAACTTACTCTTCATTAAGAGCATTGAAAATAGTATTGATTAACATATATTACTAATAAATTGAATAATTAATTTTTATTTATTCATTGTCCGTTTAATTATAATAATGCTCTAGATTTGTCCGTAAAAGTAACTCATCTTTCTTTCGAAATACACTGAATATTCTGGTTCCGAAAATTACGTATGATCATATTACATCCTCTGGTTTTCGTCTCCCAGAAAGAGTAGTTGTAAATAAGAGTAGACATTCAACCTCTGAAAATATCTCATAGAACCTGGTGTGCATGAGGATAACAACAACATGAAAACATGCCAGAACCTAAGTTGTTAAGAATTGTTTAAAGTCTACTCCATAAAAAGTATAAAGAAAAGAGGAGGAAGAAAAAGAGGAGAAAAATGCGTGCACTGTTTTTGTGACATATTTTTTTTAGTCAAGTGATTATATAGGAATTCATTATATTGACAAAAAAATTATATTTTCAAAAGATGGAAGCATTATCAAGATATTGGCGGTACAATTTTAAAACTTTCCTTTCAAGAACATCACCGAGAAACATACATTCCTATTCCAATTAATATGTTTGAAAAGAATATGTTCTGAGTTTTTTCTGAACTTGTTCGTATGTTTGTGGTCAAATATATTCTAATAACAAAACAATTCTAATCCAAAACTTATTTAGAAGAAAATTTTAATAAAATAGTTATTAATTCAGAAAATATAAGAACTGGTTTTGGTGGTGCGTAAAGGGATTCTCGTGTTCCTATGCTGTTGCAGGCCTAAAACCTTCATTTCATCTTGGGAAAGAGCTCGAACGTAAAACACGTTTACATGATACATTTTACGACGACACAGGAAAGAAAAACACCATCATACGACACTTCATTTTTGGCTTTAAGTAATAAAAGATGATTTTTCATTTTACATCCTCTTCTAAAGCCAAGTTGGTCTTATAGTTTCTTTCATTTCCCTAAAATTTGAACTCTTAATTTAAAGTGAATACAATCATACTTACTATTGAGTTACGATTCTTCATGGTAATCAAATGTCTACTGCAACTACGTTCATTGTCGAGCGACGCCGGATACTAAACATAATCCATAGATGAGCTACAATATATACGAATTTCCTCTACATCAATCTAAAATTGCCAACTTCCGCTTGAATCGGTTATGGCCAAATCCGTTGTGATTAGCTGAAATGTTTCCGGAACTAGTTTTTCAGTTATTATGGATGTTTTCGCAACAAGGAAAATCGCAAAATCTGCGACGATATTAGTTGATTCGTCTACAAAGAACTATTCGTCTGATAATACTGAGATGCATGGAATGCAATGAATGACTGAAAGATTTCCATGCCTTCCGTGCCCATTCAAATGATGGAAACAACCTGTTAAGAAACTTGTACTCTAACCATGTTCACGCAATCTCCAAACTAAAGAAAAATTCAATGAGCTCAATTCACTGATCTGGGTGAATCTTACCCTTATCCACAGAAAAGCTCAAATATATGCAAATAATAATATTTCAGAGTAATCAAAATATTCAATTCCTCATATCATTCAAAAATTAGTCCCGAAGTTACCAAAGAAGAACAGTGTTTCACACTTTCAAATTTTGTCCTAAAATTCCCAAAATATGAAGTTTGTTCCTTGAGGACTCTGTCAAGTTTTTGCGAGATTTTAAGAACCATTGACCAATAATCTCTTTTAAGAATGGACTACTAATCTCATTCGTCTGTACGTAACCTGATCTCTGGGAAAGGACACACAGACCTTGCATCGGAGAACGTACAACTCTCCACGTGGCAACCATCGAGCAATGTATTATTTTGCTCGAATGTAAAATTGATGGACTAATACTTCAATCTATTTACGATATCTTTAAGCAACCATGCAAAAACGACGGTGGTGATTTCAGAGAGTTGTTCAGATTTCAAGGCTAGTTTTGTCTCGATTTCACAAGAAATTTGTAAGGTTTTGTGTTAAAACAGTGACATTTAGGAATGAATGTATCAAGAAATCGAATCTTGAAAATTCTGTGATACGTCAGAGAAGTAAGTTGCCCGAAGTTTCTTTAAAACCGTCCTTAACACGTTTATTTAAAATTTATATACAAAGGTTAGGTTGGAAAAATAATCACAATTAACTCATTGCTACTCGCAATTACTACTAAACCACAGTCGAACTACGAAGAAATATAATGCTTATAAATTAAAATAAAATTTCAATGCCTAGAATTTAACCTCAGACTAGGGAAAATTAAAACTATCGGTAAGTATTCAATACATTGTTTTATCACATTAAATGAACTCGCTTAGTAAAACATGTGGCACGGGGAAGATGTTGTCAATGAAGCGTAAGGTAGATGGTGCAGTATGAAACATTACTTGATTCTGTTTTTTTTTAAATAGACGATACGTTGTGCTTAGCGTGGGACCTAACGAATTAACCAAAGAGTCAAAAGGATTATTAAACTAATACAAATTTAAAAAATGATTAAGTATCATATTGTCGTTTCCCACTTTATTTCGTCTGACTGTAAACAAAACGAATACATCACGGGTAAATCTGATACAATACTGAACAAGTTCATGTACTTGATACACAAACTATGAACATTGAGGGTTAAATCAATTTAGACTCCAGCTATACGTCTTTTTCATTCAATTTAGATGACATGTTGTGAACCGTATATTCGTTTTTCCTTCTATCGTGCATTTATGTTAACAACATACCTCTTGAAATGATATATTTATGAATTACTCACTGTTTGGTAAGTTAACATACTGTCCCTGACTTTTTAAAGTAAAAATGTTTATAATTAGTATTATATTTAATGCTGACGATATTTTAAAAGTACATTACGTCTATTGTATACACATAGCTAATGAAAATCGTTAAATTAATCAATACAAATCATTACAAATAATAAATAATCTTCATCAATTCTCTTAAATATATGATTCTTCCTAAACTATACCTAGCTACTCGTCCCAATGTGAATAATGTGTTAGTTATGACCGATGTCGATTGACCGAGCTACTTAAACTGTATTAATGTATAGAGTCTACTGTTAAACGTTGAAGAAAGATACTATTGATGGTCAGCTCCACCCGATTTTGTTGACGATCACAACAACAACAACAACAACAACAATAATAATAATAATAATAATAATAATAATAATAATAATAATAATACCGAAAATCACTTCATAGAATTTGATTATCAAATGTAAATATTAAATTGAAATCGTGTTTTGATTGTAAATTTGTAAAGAAACATTTGTAAAGTATGTTGTAATAATACAATCACATTGAGGACGTACTTCAAAATTTTCCCAAATTTTAGTGACGGTTGAAATGATAATCTTTAGGTTTAATGAAAATTCCCGAATAAAACAAACGGGTGCAAGTTACATTTGTTTCTTGATAAATATTTGCGTGGCCCTTTATCCTCCTCTCTCCATCCCATTCGCAACTCATAATAGACCTAACTTAGTGTTTGTATTATGCTTTGCGCCTGCGTGTATAATTAATTTAAATTCGACCAAAATAAGAAAATTATTTCCTTCACAAAACGTCAATTTAATTAACACATTTTGAAAACAAAAATAGAATTTGTGAAGGAAATTGTGTGTTTAATTTGGTCGAATTTAAATTGTTAGTGTTTGTATATCTCTCTATCATTGAAGTATACGTGTTAGCTAGTAGACTGATGAAGTGGATGCTTGTGCTCATCGCAATGTCATTATTTCTTCTCTTCCCACCACAATCAGTAAGTATAATGTCATACGACAACCCACTTCGTTAAGCTGTCTCTATGGTTTCTATGGCGCAATAGTTCCTTTTTAGATATAAATGATTCAGAATATGAAATGTTCCCAGTTTGATTTTAGATAAATTAAAAATGTAAAATACTTTTTTTGTTTATTACTCTAGGTGTGAAAGTCTTGGAAATAAAACAAACAATATTATTAATTTTATTTTTCCTTGACTTAATCTGGTTCTACTAATTACAACTTACTTCGTAGTGGTATTATTGTTGTATGTAAAAATTGTTTGTTGTCAGTAACGTCATGTCACAAAAACAGTTTAAAGGAATATCATAATTAATGATTCTTTTGGGTTTAAGACAAAACATGGGAAAAAGGAAACTGAATGTGGGGAAGAAACTGAAGGAGAGAAAAATTAATTTTTTGTATGTCATTTATCGTAACATCACATAAAATATATTAATATTGCGGAATAATATTAAACTATGATTTTTCCTCTGGATTAACGAAACCTCAAATTTAACTTTTCCTGTGTATCAGATTAAGGAAGTATGAGATGACATGCAAATAAAAACCAACAATCTGTATTGTGGGATAAAATTTGTGAGGTTGATACCTTGACCAAAATTGAATGAAAAAAAAATAAAGACTTGCATGATACTGATATGATTCTTTATAGCGCAGGAAAGAGTTCGGAGTTCAATTTCTAGTTGACCTCTAAACAAATAACCGTCACAACTTCGAACCAGAAAATAATTTCTCTTAATATTAATTCCAGGAACTTCTTTTTTGATAAAATGTTCATTAGAAAATTTCCTAGAGTACTTTGTAAGGAGGAGAAATTCAAACTTGTGTAAGTGATGTGGAAAAATCCTCTACAGAGTGATCATTACATCATTAAGTTTTGAACAAATAATTTATGCCTCCGAGTTTATAAGTTCGGTGAATATCAACTTCCACATTGTATTATCTCATTATTTATTTGAGTACTCGCATTTCTCTCAAGCTATCCTGGTTCTTCATCTATGGAACTGAAACATGATAAGTAAAATTAACAAAGAATTCTATACTCACCGAAATTCCAAATCCATGAAGGATATAAATCGCAACTAGATTCAGTTTTTAAGTTCTACTGAATTTATTATTAGATCTCAGATATAATAAATGCATATATGTGTACTATTTATTAGTACAAGTATTACGTGATAACTGAATGACAAAAGTAAAATATTTTTTTCACTTTTTAACAAATTCATTACATAGCATTTCATCTCGTAACTTATACCTATTACAACTTACATCCTTTCTCTTATTGACATAATGACATATTTAAATAAAATATAAAGATGAAGAACATTGTGTAAATTTCTCAACCTACATATAACGTAAGAATCGTGTTCCGTTTACAAAGTGAATCTTTTGGAGAAAGAATCATGACGATCATACTCAGGTTAAAAAAATATATTACCAACCGTTTAAGTTTCGACTATTTATTCGTAGTATATTCTTTATCAGTTCTATGATGGACGTATTAAGTTCTTATCTGCATGCTCTTCAAAGACCAAGCAATCTGTCTATGAATTATTATCGGTATCTTAGGGTGCAAGAGAGAACTTTCTGCCCCTTCATTTCTTGGCCTCTGTAGAAGGAGAAAAATTAATGTTCTTAACATCACGGTCTAATCATCAACTCTTCATTTTATGGCACGTTGAGTTGTTCTAGGAGTAAATTATTATGATGAGGAATGAGTAAAATTTGTAAAAATGGGTTTGAACCCGAGTTGACAGGCAGTAAAAAGTAAAGGAGTAAAAAAATTTAAGGAAATATAATCCCCCTTTAAGGAATCATTTTCATTTTACGTTCAGGAATTGTTATACTTTTTTACACCTATTCACAATTTCACCTAGTCACAATATTTGCACCTCTTCCTGTCCAACGTGGCAGGATTTTGGGGAACTTTATGAGGCATCATACGATGTTTGTTCTTTTCAATAATGATTTTAGAGTGATTTTTATTCCACAAATTTTAAGATTTCATGAAACCTTTCGTCATCATTTTCAAACTCTACTTCCTTGGCAACGTCGAGTGTATGTGAATGACTCCGTTATGAACAGCTCAAATTACTGGAATGGTAGTACATAGATTAAATATGGTTAGTTTCTTCGATTGTGCTTAAAGAAAAACAAAGAAATTAATTATTAGAGAAACTAAAGTTTATAAATCATGTGCAAGCAAATTATTATACGGTGCAAATACAAAAGAATATTCATCTTTGAAGTAAGTTTATGTTGATTTGTGGAAAATGTTGGGACAGATATTAATAAACAGACTTAATTGTTCTTTCCTCATCACCCAGAATACAACAGTTATATGAATAAACTTTAAGGTACAAAAGCGACTTAAGAAACATACCCTATAAAACTTACCGTTCCGTAACACAAAGCTAAAACCCATGTTCCATGCCATAGCGAATTGTAACGATATACAAACCTTCTCCCTCAAAGTGAGTCACGCAAGTTATGGAAACTTTTCTAAGTTTCAGACTTGCGTGCCCTTAGTAGAATGCGTTGACTTCCATCACAGACTTCGTGATCGGACCGGCACATTTGTAATGACAAAGACGCCGTTTATTATCGACGAATATACGAACCCATTTAATGAATATCACGAAGTAAAAAGGACTTCACCGTTGAAAGGACGTTCGGATTTAGTAAAATGTTTTTTCTTGAAGGATCAGTTGAAGAGAATGTATCTTGGCCATCCTGGCCCGGGTTCCATCCTGGCCCGGGTTTTTCTCCGTTTTTCCTTCGGGTAGAGGCGGATTTCTTATACAGGTTCTCTAGGCTTTGTCTAGGGGCGTGTTTATTGTAACAATAAATCGTGAATTTAGTGTTTTTTCAACTCTTATGATTTTTAAACACTATACTCAGAATAATCTATAGTTCGATAATAACTT
>NNCF01126273.1:636561-679413 GCA_002313205.1 Laupala kohalensis
TACTATTGTTAATTGACATAGACACTGTTTTGTCAGTGTTTACGATGAGACGATTTGCATGGAACCAAGTCGAAAGGTTAGACAAAACTTTTGGAGCATTGGCGTGTTTACATAGTAAATTAGTGTCATCAGCAAAAAGAACCATTTTGCAATCTGATGTGGATGATGACATGTCGTTCACATACAATAAAAAGAGTATAGGGCCGAGAATTGATCCTTGGGGTACTCCGCAAGTAAGTGGCTTTGTTTCTGAAAGACAACGCTCAAGTATTTTATTTTTAGTATAGGATATTTCTACTTGTTGATATCTATCTTTTAAATAAGAAGTTAGCCATTGATGTGGAAGTCCACGAATGCCTAAAGAATGCAATTTGGAAAGGAGAATTCCGTGATCGATGACATCGAATGCTTTGGATAAGTCAAGAAAAACACCCTGAGGATTTTCTCCACGGTCTAGAGATGTGGTAACATCGTTTAAGAAGGAAAATATGGCGCTTGTAGTGGAAAAGGATTTCCTAAAACCATGTTGATCGTCAGAGAGAATGTTATTTTTTGATAAAAAATCTAGAAGACGCTTATAGAGTAATTTTTCTAGGATTTTTGCGAAAGTGGGTAGTAGAGATATTGGTCGGTAATTTCCAATATTAAGTTTGTTTCCTTTCTTGTGTAAAGGTTTCACTTTAACTCTCTTAAATATGTTGGGAAATACCCCTTCCGATAAAGAACTATTAAAAATATTTATGAGTGGATTTAATATAGCGTGGGACGAAGATTTAACAATAAACTCAGGTATATCATCTATGCCTCGTGAAAATTTGTTTTTTAATGAGCTGATGATTCCCATGACTTCACTGGCGTTAGTTTCGGAAGTGAACATAGAATTGGGTATGTGGGTGGATATAATTGGAGGACATTGATTTGGATATATTGAGTTCGTTATTTTACCTAGTTCTGAGAAGTAAGAATTAAATTTGCGATATCCTGATTATTTGGTACGATTTTGCCATTGTTTAGTAGAGAAATTTTTTCTTCGTGATTTTCAGAAGTTGACGTGTAATTTTTAACAATATTCCACGTGGCTTTCATCCGGTTGTTCGATTTTAGTATATGCCTGTCGTTATGCCTGTATATAAAAATCTTGTGTTCCAATTTCTGACAAAGTAGTCGATCGTGTTCGCTATACATGGACGGGAATGTCTTTTATTACTTTTGTTATTATGAACCTCGAATTTTTACAGGATATAACATTTGTTAAATAACTCTTTTATAAATATTAAATTCGCTACTGCCGTTATGTCCTTGCTTGTTTCCGGAGAGTACATTAGTTTATTTCTCCCACGTGGGCGAATGCAGTTTGCGACGGCTTTTCTGACAAAGTTTACTCTATTCAAAAACACGAATATAATCAACTATGCCAACGCTTTCGAGATGGTGTTTTTTACATTGTACTTGAGCGTTTCTATTAATAAGAAAGGTGGTCATTTGATTATGAGGTGTCATGTCTCGTAAATGCGTCATAACCTCATGGGACGTGACGGACGGAGGAAATGCCGATGCAGGAAGTGGTCGAGGTTCGAGAATGAGAGCGCTGTTCAAAGCGGAAAACATTGCGGCTGCAGCACAAAATGGCGAGAGAGCACACATTTTACCCAGCTTGTGCAATGTAGGTGAAAGCAGATGGAAACTTTTGAAATGTCGCTTAATGTAGACTACCTAAGACAGTAGTGCCCACAGAGGAAAGAACGCAAACTGCGTAATTTAATTTTTTAAACTATGGTGGGGGTGGGGAGGTATTAAAAAATTGATTTATTGGAAATGTAAAAGAATTAGTAGTTAAATAATAAAAATACTTAAAAGTAATGTAAATATAAAAACCAATCTTATAATATGCAATGTCATATTAATTTATAGGAAGTAAAATATGGGAAGACAGCTTTCTACCTCCCTCACTGTCACCACTTTCTCCTTCTGAGATATCTTGATCCAGAGATGCTTTCCGATGTATTATCAATTTCAAGCATTCTATATTGATGTCGAAATCAGCGGACTATTCGTATCCTTACAAAATAAAAGGACAGCGATTGGTTGGAAACTGTTCTTTGATATCGGACTTCCTAAAATTTTGTGCATAATTCAAAATTAAACTAAATTTTTGTCTTTCACTGGCACGGTAAAAAATAATTTACTACAAGTATTATCCAGTACGAGGTGAATCATTTTGACCACCAAGAGTAAGAATATTGTGAGTGATTGGTAAAACCCCCCAGGGGACTTACATCTAGTAAGTACGTGCTAGGCAAACACGGGACTCCGTGCTGAGTCTGGCATTACTTCCATTTACTTGTGCAAGGCTCCTTCCTTTCTCTTTCCTGACCTTCCTTGGTCACTTGTTCTTTTCGATCCCGACGCAGTTAGGGCTAGGGTATCTCTCATTTTCCTCATTTTTTGTCCTCCCACCCTCATTTTTTGTCCTCAATGTTTTGAGATATTGTAATTCAGGAGGGTTTTTGGTGGGTGTGGTTGAGTCGTTCGGCGAATCCCACACGCGGGGAGAGTTATGTTGGCTCTCCTTAGTGCGTAACTGCATTTTCCCTACGTGTACAGAATTTTAGGGCTCTAATGACCTCGATGTCGACGAGCCGTAAAACCCCACAAAAAAATTTCTTTTTCAGCGGTGGTCTTACATTTTTTTGTGGGGTTGGTTCACCCCTATCTTAGACAATTGAATGTAACTTATATTCTGTGTGATAATATGACGGTTTGCTTTCATTTAACATGACTATTTTATTGACCTGTATAATAAGGCAGATACTGATTTCCCCCATTTTCTAGTTGTAAGAAAGTTTCTCTCAGTTTCATACTTTGAATTAACATTAAAACAGGACAATATATCAGTCATGAGTAGTATTTGATATTTTACAATGGAGCACGGTGACATTATCAGCATGGATAGGCGCGTCAGAGCTGTCATTTGTTAAGATTAAGGAGTCAAGTGACATTCTTTTCAAATAAATGAGTTAAGTGACTTCCTTTCTTTGTTTTTATATATGTATTCAAAAATCATCTCATCATTATAAAAATCAATTAAATAACTTGTCTACTTTTTATGTTTTTAATTAAAAAGTAGTAGACATGACAATTAATTAAAAATATAAGCAGTAAGAAAATAAGAAATGAATAAAAATTATGAATTACCCCCGAATTTTCATGATTGGTAGAGGTGTGAAAGCAGGAAAATCTCTTTCCCCCAGCCGAGCGGTCGGAGATGTCCAGCTGGTTCAAACCCAGGTTTGAGGTATTCATCGCGAATCGACAAATTTAATTCTTGTAACATTTCTAGAAGCAGCTGAACCAGTAGTTTTTGATTTCATTATATTTTTCAATTTCATTCTCATTAAGGTAATTTCATATTATCTATTTGCAAATACAACACTAATACAAATAAGTGATACTGCGCAATTGCAGGAAAAAAATTGAATGAGTGTTAAATTGATTGTAGGTATTGCATTCTAAAAGAAGTTTCTTAATAAGACAACTAAAACAAGAAATAAAAGTATATTAATTCCCAAGTTTGCTAAAACTATAAGTATTAAAAACAGTTACTTAATAGCTATTGAATTATTTAGTTCACTGCCAAATAATCTAAAAATTTTAACTTGTAAGAGATTAACTATAAAGAAGAAATTAAAGAAATAGATTAGAACCAATATTTATATATTTGTATATATTATTTGGTTTTGTTGCTAGTTTAAATTTGTGTTAAAACACCCCTTTTATCTGTTAAAACTAGCTACAAGTCTTGAGCGATACAGTAGTTAATGATTACGTGAGTAACAATTTATGACCACTATTGGTGTGTTTTTCTTTTTAGTATGTAATTTTTTTTTGTGCCAGACCTGCATACAGGTAATTAATTTACCTCTATAGGATTTTACTTTGTAAAATTTTCTGGTTTAATAAATAAATAAAATAAATTTCATTCAGGATTCTCCTTCTGACCGATTACAAAAAGAAATCAAATTGCACCTGTGGACTCGCACAAGCAGCACTCTGCAGCTTTGGAACAGACGCATTACGGAGCTGAAGAGCACCGCTAAATCTCTCATAAACTTCACAAGATGGGTACTAAATAATCCTGTACAGGTCTGACGACGAGCTTCACGTTGACATCCGCTCTCCACCATCGCCGTCAAAAGCTTTAGTGATTTTCGCAACTCCTTACTGCGAACACATCGTGTCTTCATGTAGAAGACATACGCTTTATTCTCACGGTTATATTCAACCACAGACTGAATTCTGAAGATATTTTTTCCATATTATCTTTTGCTAACTCCGTATATTTTCTTTCTCTCGTGTCAGTCACTATCGCAAGCACTTCCCGCAATCTCGACAGTAATTATTACTAACCTGTCGCTATCACTATTTATATCAGTTTGTATATGGGGTAGATTGCACCACTAAATACGGGTTTTCATTGACGTCCAACCATTTCCCTTCACTATGAAGAATACCTTCCCTCAACTTTACAATGCAACTGTGGGAGGTGTCGGGAAGATAAAAACGATGGGTGGTGCGGGAGGTCTCTGGGTTAAGAAGCGTTTCACGGACTTTAAGAAGTATGTGGCGAAGATCTTACCTTGGAGTAATGGAACAGAGGGTCCGGATCTGGGGAATTCGTCAGTACCTCCTGAAACAAGGGAACAATGGAACCAGTTTAACGGACAGGTGAGTACGGTTGTTGTAATTGTAAATTATCATAATAACTAATATTTACCTTACGTCTTTATGAGTGAGGTGACTCATCAATCAAGTTTGCTTGTACAAAAATGTACAAAATCTGTACAAATTTCCTGCATAATTCTTTTTCGATTCGTGATAGGGGGCTGGAGAAATAGACATCACTAGCTTGCTTCTGGAGTAAATTAGATTATTGTCCTCCACGTGGTCATACGCAGTTTGTACTGCTTTTTTGAAAATAAATTTATTATTATTTTTATTATTATTATAGGCGATTTTTCCTAACGCACGTTTACATCTTTTGTGATTCCCAGTAACCGAGCCAGGTGCGAAAGGGGTGAAAGAAGTTCAAGTAGTACTAGAGTAGAATACAATCACTAAAATATCTGAAATCGGCATAAATAAACAGAATAGCTTGTACTTATTGTGATTTCAACTTGAAAAACATACCTTACCGGTCATTTAAATCAAATAATTGCAATTATTATTAATGGGGTAATACATTACGTCTCATGGATGGAACACTTATTTTCAGAAAAATAACACCTTTTAGATCACGAAAGTGATGGAAATTTACTTTGATTTGTAGAAACATTTTCGTAGTACTTTTTACATCACTTTCATCTATATGTCAACGAACTCTTGAGAAAAATATTTAACTTTTTCAGAGGTGAGGTGAACAAATTACGAAACCCTTACGCTCGGTCGCCATGTTTTTCACATGCTCTCGTGCATTTCAACCGAGTCAAGCAAATTCCTGAATATTATATGTACAATAATATGAAATTATAGACAGAAATTAAATAACGATTTTTCATCATTACAATTCATAATGTTACGTTATAATACATTTACTATAAAAATAAAGAAAACAAATATACTTCTCAGTTGGAGCGCTAATCCCATCTTTAGTCAATAGATCACACAAGCAGAAATGGACATCACATTTGTCCCTCACAATAAATTCCACATCAACCAGGATTTGAACTGGATCCCCTTTCGTAGACGAACATAAAACCGTTTTTTCTTCGGACGATTTTATGAGAATGACTTGTTTAAAGCTTTCCCGATACGTTATTTTATCATTATCCGGACCTTTCTCTTCTACGTTTCCTGCTTCCTCTTTTATTCTTGTCCTTTCTTCCCACTTCAACATGCTCATCAACTGGTTTTGTGTCCTCTTTTATCGTGTATGTGTTAGTAAGATGAATTCGTTGCTGCCTCCCCCTTTAGCTTTCTCTTTATCTCATTTAAGAATGATCCATATAGTAGAAACTGGTAACTGCTGTACTTGAGAACAATATTGTGTACACAGGCGGAAGATCGTAATATTTGGTTGTGCTTTTCAAGATCAAATATATGTCATATTTATGTATTTTCTTAAAAAGAAAGAGAATTCTTTGTATTTTATATTTTCGACGTTTTTGATGCACAAAACCAGTAAAAAGGAAGTATTAAGTCCAGATATAGATTTTTGAATTAAATATATTTTTCATGCATAAATACATATACTGGGAGAGATAAAAAGTTATATTGTTGATAGATAATATAGTTTTTCTGTGATGAAATGATGTAAGTAGTCCTGCGCATGTAGAAGATGGCCAAAATAAAGTACGCGCACTACGCCAGTAGTCTCTAATGTCATTTCATCACAGATAAAAATAAACTAACTTTGAATTGGCAATATCAATCTTGATGGTAATAAATTTGAATTCTTTTGCAGGATGGGATGATATCCGAACTAAACCCGAACTTCGATAAATCTATTTCAACTGATTCATCAATGACAGCGAACAACGATTCGTCACTATTGTATTGGGAAGTGGGTTTGGCAGTGNATCAATGACAGCGAACAACGATTCGTCACTATTGTATTGGGAAGTGGGTTTGGCAGTGGTTATCAGCTCGGTGGTCGCAGTATTGTTGACATGGATGCTACTGACATGGCGTCGTAGATCTTGCCACAACAGTGCTTGTCACGAGTTGTCCTCATCTCCTTCTGACTTCAAACAGCGTCCCTCCACTGCACCTCGACTGCAACTGACTCCGGATGTCATTCCACAGCAGAACAAGCA
Source organism: Laupala kohalensis (assembly GCA_002313205.1). Classification (NCBI taxonomy): domain Eukaryota; kingdom Metazoa; phylum Arthropoda; class Insecta; order Orthoptera; family Trigonidiidae; genus Laupala; species Laupala kohalensis. The sequence goes on from NNCF01126273.1 coordinate 643,374, forward strand.
GAGCGACATTTGCATTGGTCCAACCTCGTCATCACAACCGGAATGCATTGAACTCAAATCGTATTTGCTACCATATTTAAGTGCTCGAAAGGAAAGTACTCCTGGAGAAACTCATGGCAATTGTAGCCGTGGTCGGACACAAGGGAGCGTTTCCGAAAACCGGAATGCATGCGAAGCCGTAGACGAAAGTAGCAATCACAGAGAACAACAAAATTGTATACAACTCAGACCTCCAGCACCCACTCCTCAGCCGGAATGTTTTACCGACTCAACAGTAAGTGCGTTTCGAGAGAATTCATTTTACGCGAATATTCCGAATGAAAACAACATCTACGCGATACCGAGAACACAGACTCCCTCGGAAGTGTTGTCATCGTCCAATCGCGAGTTCGTGCACGTTTACGAATTGCCTCCAGATTTTGTGAACAGTGAACTCGACCCTGTCCCATCGACTCGGTGTCTGTTTTGGAACTCTCCGTGATCGGATATCCTAAGAAATTCGTATGACTGTGATCTAGACCGTTAACCGGGGACCATTTTTGTTCAAAAATTATGNTGTGAATATTACCTTAAATGAAATGCATCAAATAAATAATTAACAAGTAACGAAATCTGGTATTATTAATAACAATGAAATTTATTAATTAAAATTATTAACATGGTATTATTAGATTTAATAATATTTTAACATAAATTTATTAATCTTGTATTATTAATAACAATTATAACTAATAACAATTATTAATCTGGTAACACTTTTACAAAGTATTCCATTTATCAACTTCAATTTTATCTGGTAAGAGTTCAGATTCAATTGGGGGGGGGGCATATAGCCTCCTTAGCCCCCCCACAGATCCGCCACTGACTGTGAGGTCATGATATATTTACACTCACTTTTGAGTAACAGTAAAGAAATACCAGTAATAAAAAATATATTTGATGCCATTGATGTCCAATCAGGTGTTGACTAAGATTCATGTCACAAGTACATAAATTTTATGGCATCAATTGAATTAATACTTAACAAGTAAATTTCTATAATTAAAAAGATTTATAATTTTGTTACATTAAATAGGTGCATTTTTAATTAACATTTCTATGGCCATTATTTGACAGTAGTATTGATCTATGTTTGATAATCACGTAGTGGTCCGCAGAATTTAAAACTATTAATTTAGTTGTCCGTGAGATCCAAAAGAATTGTCAGCTGCTGCATTATATAATACAATTGATTTATTTGTCACATCGCATTCAAATGGAATTTGAAATTATGGAAGTATTCATGATACACACAATATTTAGTTCTTATCTATCTGGATGACACAGAGGTTAGAATCGTTTCCGAATAAGATCAAATATGGCTGTTAAAGTAATATATTTTTAAAAGAACAATTAAAATGCGAATATAAAAAATCGAAATAGTAACCTCATTGGTTAAATGATGAGAATCAGGGGTATCGTTATAGAATTCTCTATGAGTCTACTATAATTATTCTGGAACGATGTTACTCTGGCAGTTTTAAATCAATTTATTGTATCAATATAATAAATCGCAATTACATTTAACGAATGTTTCCCTCACGCGATTATGAAAGCTGCTATAAAATTTAATTATGTTGTTAGTTTAATAGGGTTGCCTAAAAGACAAGTAACAAAAGTTATGTTCAACTGCTATCTGCGAAGACAAAAAAATAATTCAAAATTTCTATTCCGAAAAATTTCCAATAGCGTGAATCAAAACCCATTAAAGGATTTCCCTTACCATGAAATTCCAATGTTATTCTTTCGCATACAAAATGGGAAAATACACTTTCACATATTTTCATGACATTTGGTTGAGAAATCTTGGTTTTGTTTTTATGTTTGTAAGCCTTATGTTGGTTCATCTGAGAATTTTGTTTGATAAAAACATTAGTAAGCCTCGTCCATGTATGATCGTACACTTCATCTTGTGGTACAATTTATTAAATAAATAATTATTATGTATGAATAGCTGGAATAAGATTAATTTATTAGTATGAATTGTTGATGAAGTTGGGTGTTTTAAGTTAAGTCGTGGAGAACCATAATTGTCGTCACGAAATATATATTTGATAAAAATCGAACCGTTGAAATTTCGGGAAGCGTTCAAACATCAGTGCATCTATGAATCATTACGCATCGGGGAAGTAATAGTACGATAAGATTGCTTACACTGAAGTTAATGAGTAATGCATGGAGTTTTTTATATTGTACTCTTAAAGATAATAAAATATATGGGATGTATAAAATATGTAGGACTGTGGTCATTATTTTCCTTTCAAAATTAATTTCAATCTTTAACAAATATGAGTTATTTGGTGACAACCAAAAATACTTATGGGTCGAACTTACCTCTTCAAAGTAATGAAAAGAATGTTGCAGAATTCACAAATAAGTTCTTTTTTTTTGTTGTTGTTGAAAGGGTGTTATTAATTGCATGTAATTCACTATCTGCGATAATAATTTGCTATTTAATTTTAATAGGATTATTTATTTTGAATAATATATTCGGAGATTATTTTAAATTCCTCCTTGCATTCATTTGTTATTCCTATCCTTCTCTTTGTTTCTTTATATTTTTCAACATCTAAATATCATAACAGACTTTCAAAATAATTGATCGGAAATAGTTATTCAATCAAATATTTTTATAACTAATTATATATTTTAACTTATTTTAGTAATCAAATGTGTAGCGCAATGAACAATGAAACACAACTGAGGCACTATTGAAGATTTGCTTTTGCGGGGGGAGATATAACTTCTATATTCCACTATCTTAAATAATTATTAAAAAGGCTAATTATTAAAAATTAATGGCTAATTATTAAAAATTTGTTGTTATAGCCTATATTAGCTTACTAGATATTTTTGTTGGGTGGGGGGACGACACGTTGATCGTTTTCATTTCTCGTCTCTCCCCGATATTCACGCCACGGTGAGAGGGAAAACAAAAACAATAAAAATGCAATAGTTGACTTAGCTAAGTGTCACTCTATTGAAGTCAAAGCGTCTGCGTCTCGGAAATAACCAAGTGATACAGATAAGAAGCTTAGCACCACATCCTCTTGCTTTGTTTTTCCTGTTTGTATTCGCTCTTAGTGAGTACATTTGACGAATCTACACAACTCAAAAGAAAGATGTTAGAAATTTCGCGTATTTTTTCTAATTTATTGCCCATATTAATTCTTCCGTATCCTATATTCATTGCTAAAACTTTTCAACAAGAAATTTGAACTTCGAAAAGTTATCAATGAAGCTTGAATTGAAAACTTTTCATTACGTTTCCAATCACGCAGTGTAATAAACTCGCTTAAATCATGTTAGTTATTTTTTTCTTTGTCGTATTGACGAAAAAGGCACTATACTAATTTAAGTTTTCTTTAAATCGCTGTATTTTAAATGCTTTTCAACAACGAATATAACAAACCGAAAAACTTCGTATATCCTCGAAATCTCCGATGACATGGAGAAATTTCCTATTTATATTTGTAAACAGAGTCTATTTTAGTCTTTTAAATAAGATTATTCTCTGGTTCCACAATCATATGTGCTCTCATGGCACACCTTGATACCAATCTCACTTTCGTGGCTGTAATTTTTCTGCTTTCCTTCGGGTAAAGGCGGAATTTATAAATTGTCCCTAGATGCGTCAACCTGATTAATTCAACTGTAATAATTAATCTCGAATTCACAGTTTTTTTAATAGTAACAAATTATGAACAATATTTTCCAAGTAATTTAAAGATGTGTTAATAGTACTCATTTGTTAAATAACTCTTTTGTATTCTATTAAATAAAAAAGTGCATGGATCTGTTCATATTATAAAGTGTAGGTAGCGAACTATTTTTTTCTGAGGAGGGCGTCGAAATAATAAATCCATCAGCTCCCCTTCCTCTCAATTTTCTTTGATCTCCAGCCACATTGACTTCGGAACTCATCGCATTCAATTTTGTCATGACGAGGGTCCATTTTTTCTATCTCATTCATCGAAACATTCCTGAACTGTTCCAATATCTAATTCAAACTAATTTATCAAATCCAATTCTTGTTTTTTACTTACTAAACCCACAATCTCATTGAAATCCAATAACTTTCCTTACCGGTAGTCCTTTGTCTTTTCACAATCCGAAAGCATATTACATGAATTACTCATATCCTCCTTATAGAAGCATTTAGCATGATCCATCTTCTTAACTTATGTCCAATAAGNATCCGAAAGCATATTACATGAATTACTCATATCCTCCTCATAGAAGCATTTAGCATGATCCATCTTCTTAACGTATGTCCAATAAGATGTTCCTTTAAATATATGTTAGATTGAAATCATTTTCAGTTTTTCTTTACTAATGTCACGCCCGGTATGTTAGAAAACACGTCTAACGTCTTAGGTTAGCCAGCCCTCTTATAATAAATTCGTCACTGCTATATGTGCTATCCATATTTCATTATTAAAACGTATCTTTTTCTTTGTTTTTAACAACCTACGGAAATTGAGCTTCTGTACGAGCTAATCTATCAGCGTGGCCTCAGCACGTTTAACGCAACCATCGACTCTACGGTAACATTCGTGTTAAACGAATCTAACAGCCTCTGTAGGCTTTGTGGCTTTCTCTCAAAATTTGTTGGTAATTACTATTATGTCCTGAGTTCACATAATCGATGTGTATACTATGGATTACGTGCTGAGCCACAGATACCGAGCCGAAGCCTGGGGTTGCATCCAAAGGAGTTACTCGGGCAAAAGTGTGTTCATCGTACAAGGTCGGGCATTACACCAAACGTGGTCACAGCCATTTTATGTAATTAACTGGATTTTATTTACCAAATTTCATTACAATCAAGCTATTTTTTTTATTAAGAAGTAAATTTGTTAGAAGGCAGTACCTTACATAAATAAATTTAACGCCTAACGTACTGATCAAAAGTTACTTAGCTTTCCCAAACGTACTCTAAAACTTTATAAGGGACTATCAATAAAGCACTTTTTGTATGTATTCCATGTGTTTTATGATATATATTGATGAAATGGACCTTACAGCAATGTGTGGCCGTTATCCTCATCACTTCCACTCAAATACTTTTCTAGCGTTACTATCAATTTCGCGAAAACATTTGTCACACAGAAACAAATTTTATTTCCTCATCTACTATTCCGGTTTTTGTTTTTGACTTGTTCGGAAGGTAAGTTCAATTGAGGGAATATTTTATTTTATTTTTAATTGAGCTAAGAATAAAAATGTCTAAACGAAAGATTTTACTTGAGGAGCGACGCCAAAGAATCGTGAGCGGTACGGCGCTGTGGAGTTTTTGCCCGCTTAGAGCACCTATTAGGCCCTGATGTAACCTGTAATACGTGGGTGTATTAACTTGGAAATCACTAAACATTGTCTCATGGTAGTGCACGTTTCAATAGTATAGTTCGATGGTGCACATGTCCCCATTCCCGAGTTCCCATACTATACATCCATAAGTTATCAATGAACGCAGTGCTCTCTTGCATAATTGCACGACTTCTATACCTGTTATGTTGCATTAAATATATCTAACTTAATATGGGCAAAGATACACCTTCCTCATTACATCGGATTCCTCCTACCTTTACTGTCTGGACCACCGAATCACATCTCGCGTTTTCTCACAAGATAATCTCAAACTCAATTATTTATATCCTATTATATTGATCTAATTTTTTTATTTGTGACAATACATTGCCAAATCTATTGCAGAGTAATTGCAGGCTTTGAAATAATAAAGACATAAGTGTTTAATCCCATTTTCTTCTTCAACTCTTAGTGCGTAAAAAATCTATATTCTATCAACGACAAGTTTATATGTATTCGTAACTAATATCATATTGGCCTCAACCTTCGTTCTTGAGTTTTGAGAGTTTCATAAGTGGAAAGTAGTAAAAATATTTCCAATTGTTTGTCGTTTACGCTAACGACATGTTATATTACTTTCACTCTATCTGAAGAACTAATTGAGGAATCGTCCCGGTTTTTGTATGTAAACGTTGTTAATTTTAATACTTTACAAAATCATTTCTAGGTTTTTCGATATTTCATTTTTTAAATGATAAAAATGGTTAAAAATGTATGGCGCGTTGTCCTTACTAACAGACACAGTGAATCTTGAATGAAAACGTGCTATTCTTGTTTACACTGAACTGAAACAATGTTATACAGTATCATATTCAAAACTCCCGGGCAACATAAGATTACTTCATGCAACTATTATATAATAAACTAGCTGATTACATGCCATTGCCCGGGATCTTCTTTTACTCAGGAAAAAATAAAATCTATATTGTACGATCAAAATACTTTTACTTGTTGGTTTTTAGAAACGTGTACAGCATCCTAATTTTTCAAATTCATTATAATACTAATTAATACAAAACTTCACTATACACTACACCATTTTGCGGGAGCCGCACCGGTCGAATTTTCGCTTCAGAGGAATGATGCGACTGCACCATTTCATTAAAATTCTTATAAAATTTAAACTATTCGTTGAAATTTTACGATTTAAACACATTTCGTATCTTTGTTAAATGCACAAAACAAATAATTCGTTAAATTTAATGATGATTGATTTTTTTCCTTCTTAAATTACTCTCTTTATTTGAAGTATTTTAACACTTCTATTTTTTAAAATGTTTATCGATAATTTAGGTTAATTTTTGTTGATAGACATGTGCTGTCGCGGATTTTTTTGTAGATCACTTTGAGGCAAAAAATATTGCCATGCATAGTTGTCACCCGTCTCTAACCGTTTAGGCAGCGTAAGCGAATTTAACTCTCTTTTTCCCGATTTCATCGACATTTATCGGCAACAACAATTCATATTTTTCTCATCACATATTTTGAAAATAATTGTTAGCCTATGTTTATCCTGAACATCTAAACTAACTCGTTGCCGAATTTCATCACAATCGATTCAGTGGTATGACCGTGATCAGGTAGCAAACAGACAGACACACTTTCGCGTTACGCATTTGTATATTAGTATGGAAGTATGGATATAGTACAAATAGAATAAATACAGTGGATATCTAATCATCTGGATCGCAAACTATCCAGTTGAACAAGATAATTTTTTTAAAATCATTGTACGCTCATTTTTTTTTTCTGTACTGAGTTAACTGTAACGATTGTGGACCTGTTATGTCATTTCATTGTTTTTTTTTAATTGTGAGCTATTGTTCTTTCCTCAAGTGTGATATTTTATTGTCAGTTTGCACTAAAAATCGTTTTCTAGATTGACCAATCCAACCGTAGACCAACGAAGTCCAAATTACCGGATATTTGATTCCCAGTCCGGTCCCAATTGATCGGGATAATTGGAGTTCTTCTATGCGTATGTAAGTATACTCCAGGTCATATAACTTGACCAAAAATTATGCAACATGGGTGCCTAACATGAATTGCCAACTTCCATGAATACAAGTTATATAAAAATAAATATTTCTAGTAGTCACAAAAGCGACTATGTGCTATTAAGAAATACACAACAATCCAAGACACTAGGTAATATTCGTTCCACACGCTCGACGCAGAAGGAACAGAATAGCGCCACAAGAACAAGTGCATTGAATTGATGGCCGATATTGGCGATAGATTTAAGTTTTCAGAAAATCGAATGTCCTGCCAACATAACGCGAGGCACAATTATCATTACTGTTATGGACGATGGCGAAATAAAAGAGTTGGCTACACTGTGCACAAATAAATAAAGAAATATATTTAAAAAATATAGAGCTGCTACAAATTTCTTAAGATCGAGGATAGGGAAGTAATTTTCTGCGACTAATATACAATAAATTAATAAATATGGTGCAATTCCGTTCATGATATTTGTTTCTTAAGTCAAATTTCTGGAAGCCAAAAAACATAACTTCGAGTACATGCGCGTTCTTTTCCCCGTCACCACATTCAACACCGCAGCCACTGCTGCCTTATTTCCGGGGACGCGACATCGCGGTAGCGTCGAGGCGCAGCCAGTGGACTCGCGACAAGCAGCTGCGATGGTCGACGAGTGCAAAACACGGGCTTCATTTTTCGCGGTGGCAGCTCTGATAATGTTGGTACTCCTGACGTCAGCTGAGCTGGGACAGGGAGCTGATTATGACGAGCTCGATGATGATGTTGATGACGAAGACGCGGATTACGATCCTTTCCACCCCGGTGACGACGAAGAAGAAAACAAGAAAGAAGACGAAACACCAGGCATTTGTTATTTCTACAAGTAAGTATATTGATGGTAAATTCTGTCATCAATAGTAGCATTCGAAAGATAGATATTTAATTCCAGGAACTTTGAACATACAAACTGCGACTGAAAACTTTGTGAATTGGTAAAAATACCAAGGCAGGAATCTGTATTCACTTTTTATCACATTTATCATTTTATAGTCCGCTATCTAAAACAGCAGCTTGCGTTGCCGGGAAAATGCTTTTTCTTATCTATGTTTATCTACGCAAAAATTTCCGAGTGTTCTTTGTTTTCTTTTTGAAGAAATTTCTTAAAATATGTTTCTTTAACATCAACCCATTTTAATACAATTTATCTTTTCGAATATGAATAAACAATAGGCTTATTTCTCAAGAAAAATTATTTTTGTTCATTATTTGCATTATTATATTATTCAAAGAGGTAACCATATTTTTTATTGATTCTCACATGCACTCAAATTCAGTATCTATCTTCATGTATTACTGTAGTCCCGCCCCGATCAGATTACACTTAGGTATTCTTCAAGTACTTTAATCTGATTGTTGGGGTGACCCCTTGCTTCGTTACTGAGGGAAAATTATTTTGACATTACGCAGTTTTGTCTTTGCTAATCAATTACTATATCTATATATAAATTCCTCTTCATTAATTAAGGTTATTCACGATGAGAGAAATATTGCCGCACTTTTGAAAGATTTCTATCATCGTGAAAAACCTTAATTAATGAAGAGAGAACAACGTCAAAAAAAATCAGGAAAATATCCTATTTGGCGGAAGTTTCACTCCGTTCGGGATGTCCGGCTTTAAAAGCCCAATGACGGAGTAGAATGATTCAGCGATACGATTAAAATTCCTATGATGAAAACATCAAAGGTGTCTTGAAAGGAAAGGTTATGAATCATTGAAATAAACTGAACAAGGAGAAGGTCTGAAAAAAAAATTATATCCAGAATGTAGAACATAAAGACGCAAGAAGATGTATCCTATCGTGGATAAAATAAGAGTAGAAATAATTAAAAGTATTGACTATTGAGTGGACTCATAGTTATTTTAAATATTAAAGGAAGTCAAAAGCGAATTTGATTTGCTTATACCTACGCGATGAAACTTAACTGGTAATTATTTTAATTCATTAAAAAGTGATATGTCTTGATCTGAAAGGCAACAACATTTAGCAATGGGAACCTGCGAGTCAGTACGTACCAGTATATAATAAATTCAATTTTTCCATTCTAATTTAATTCACACACTTCTATTTCATTGCGTTTTTTCGATACCACGGAACTGCAAGATTTGTGGGATATATTTCTTGGAAAGAATAACAAAATCTAGCCAACACCATATATAGTCTGTGCAAACCCACGGAAATTTTAAAACTGAAGCAACACAATAATCTTTTATGCAGTGAAAGTAGTACAATGTGTAAAAGACATTAAACATTTACAAGTTACGTTCACGAATTAATTCACATACATCAGCTAGCGGATGAAATCACAAACAGAAATTTGTTGATTGGTCAGCGAATCTTTTAAATATTTTATATCTTTTATATATTATACTTCTAAATTACTTATACAATTAAGAATTTTAGATTAGAAGACTTATTTTTTACTAATTGACGTTTAATACTTTTTGACTAAGGTGAATGCTGAAACGTTTCTGGTCTTGAGATGTAGACGTAAAAATAGATCCATTATTGTATACAATACCCTATAATTTTAAATCCATAATTTTAAATACACACTATTTTTTGCTTTCCCATTTTACTCTATAGAATAAAGTTGTAAATTTAAATTGAACGGAATGTAGTCGCTAATACTCTTTTGTGCCATGCAACAGTAAATTAATTAATTTTAATTTACAATAAGATTAATTTTTGTTTATTTTTTGCTTTCAGACCCACAGAAAATAAGGTGAGTAAACAGACACAAATGGAATTAACATAACCGAGGTGTACCTCCCTTATATTTAACGTATCGGGCGTAATAGATATTATGGAGAAATAGTAGCACCAACTACGCTTTATTCTGCCGACCGCAGGAGAGTCAATTCATCCTTAATAAAGTTATTTTATATAACTTTATTAAGTCCTATCAACAAGTTTTCGTGAGATACATCTAGGGACTGATTTTACGTGATACGTATCTCCTAGTCTTCTTTTCTATTTTCCTTTGTTATATTTATTCTGGTGTTTAGGTATTTACATACTTTAAAATCTTCTTTATTCGTAATACATTTATTTTGGTACATGGTATACATAACCGCATCGCCAACGATATGTATCAGTACGAATCTCTCCAACAAATATGTCTCACTCAACATTTTTTTACACTCAATTCTCATCATACCTACTATAATCACATATTCTTCCATTTCTTCCATTGTAGTCTTTGTAAATGGGAAATGTAGCGTGCTATTGAATCATGTCTACATGGAACGATAGGGGGTAGGAGGTGGGTGGTAGGGTTATTGTTAGTAGGTGGACCGGTTAGCTGGGTTTACCAACAACTTGGCCCACGTGGAGGAGTTAGTAGAAGTGGTTTGTAATAGTTAGAGTCATTTTAGAGTCATTAATACTAGCAGGAGATAGATAGAGGAAGAAGGGTTCACTTGTCAGTAGTCACAGCTATATGAACTGGGACATTCATGGGAAAAAGCTAGAAATTTCTGGACCCACCGGGAATTGAACTCGGAATGACTTGGTGAAGAGCAAGAACTCTAATACCTGAGTCACCATAGGGGCTTATCACATATTCTAGAAATTTATCAAACATCTCTTCAGTTTTGCACTTATCATTTACATTCATCACTTGTTTTGACCTCACTCTTGTTCTTAAAACTCATTACCTTTGTTTCTTCGAAACATTCAAGGTGACCCCATGGTGCTCTCATGAGTACTTACCATACAGAAGTCAACAGGGAAAAGACAAGCATTATTTTTGGTGACACCCAGACTTTTAATATATTTTAATGCAAGTAATCATCTCTATTTCCTCTCCATAACAGCTTGAACCCAAGTGTTGCCATGGCTGGGAGACAATCAGCAATGGAGCAGGGGAAGTGACCAGTGCTGTCGATGCTTTCCCCACTTGTCGACCCATCTGTTCGCCACCGTGTGTCAACGGAACATGCGAGCCATACAATATCTGTCGCTGTTTACCTGGTTACCACAGGCCAGAGAATGTACCAACGCATAAATGTGTGCCGGAGTGCCAACCACCTTGCTTGAACAGCGACTGCGAAGGTCCAAACAAATGTCACTGCCGTCCCGGATTCTCACCCACACATTTCAGGTGGTTAATTATTTTGGAACTTATTAGGAGCAGTGGTGGATCTAGACTATAATCAATAGGGGAGTAACCGGGAAGTATTTTTGTTTAAAAATATGGTTTCACAGCACAAATTTTATAAATATTACCTTTAAATAAAATACATCAAATAAATAATTAACAATGTGGCATTATTAATAACAAAGATTATTTCTTATTGTTATTAATATTGTATTATTATTTCACTAATCTGTTATTCTTAATTTTATTAATATAGTATTATTAACAACAATAACAATTATATTATTAATAACAATAATGATATTATTAATGACAATATTTATATTATTAATAACAATGATAACTAATAACAATAATAAATCTTGTAACACTTTTACGAAGTAAACCATTTATCAACATCGATATTATCTGTTAAGATTTCAGGTTCAATGGGGGAGGGTTATGTCCCCCTTAGCCCCATTGAACCTGAAATCTTAACAGATAATAGATAATGTCCCCCTTAGCCCCCCCCCCCATAGATCTGCCACTGACTAGGAGTAAAAAGTGGGTTCAGATTACTGCTTCCAATTCCCCTATCTCTTTAAAAAGATTTTTTTTTTGTGGGGTTTTAGGGCTCGTCAACATCGAGGTCACTAGAGCCCTTAAAAATAATTATCTGACAATACAGTAATATGAAGAAAATTATGATATGTTGGAAAAACTTTTAAGTTACACTAAAAAAACACTATTGATGTGAGAACCCTAGGTTTCGATGTAAGATCCAAATCCAAAGAAGGGAAATGATTTCTCCAAATCTTTGAATATGACATCCTAACCTTATAATTTGGTTACTATGAGGTTGGGATGTCACATCTAAACGTTGAGATGTGTCATCCAAAAGTTGGGATGTCACATCCATATGTGTGGTGAAGTACTTTTCTTCCTTTGGATTTGGATCACTCATCCAATCCTGTTCTCTCAGTGTACTTCACACAACATAAGTGACAAAGTCTCATGTAATTATGTGCCGATTCCTAAAATTTTCCGATTCCGATCTCCGAATCCATTCCGGTTCCTTTAAACTTGTTACCATACTGTACCATTATTCTTACCTTTCTAACAAAATTTGCATTTTTGTCAATATTGTCAATAATGTCAAATGTGACGTCGTCAGTAACATTTGACCTTTTATTATTGATTTCTAAAACTTAGTCCAGACAAATAATTGGTTTCCTAATCCCTAAAAACGTTTATTTAATTTATCTAGTTCAATTCAATAATTAAAATATCTTATAAAAATAAAAAAGGGCTGAATAAATTAATAAATAAAAGAAAGTCACTCTGAAGATGTCTTCCTTCAGAAATCTGAGGCGAGAATGTAGACCATTCGCAAAACAATTAAATTATGCAAAACTGTAACCAAATAATGTCTGTATCATATAGTACTGAGCTCATTCAAAGTTATTTGAAGAACAACGAATAACCAAGTTGATGGAGTAGACTATTGAATATCGATATATTACCAAGAATGATTGTTTGGTTTCCGCGCTGCGAAGGTTTGTTATACATAAAGATTAAATTACAGTGTGAAACTATTACTTTACAAAAATCTAGGTCAGCAGTTTTTATTTCTTCTTTTCTTCTGGGTAGTTAATTCTCTAAGGCACATTTCTTTTGTCTTTGTACGTCAGTTACTATCTTGTTCACTATCGTTTATTCTATATTAACTAGCCTTTTCGATCGCATTGTTACTCTTACATATTCAGTCGGATTTTTGCTCTTGTCAACAATCATAGGCTGTCTTATTATTGATTTCCTTTTCCCATTTATCCTTTTTCTGATCTGGCATTCATTTATCAGCGTGTATTTACTTTTATTGCCCACAGTAAAGAACAAATAACATTAGAACAATGTCTTAAGAGTTTACTTCTTTGTGAATACAAGCAATGATTGATTTTGAAATTATTTCAAACACATAAAATGGACAATTAGAAGATATTGCCGAGCGAAACAAGAATATGAATTACATTGTCAAATTGAAAATTAGTCACGTTTTAGACTGAAATCAGAAAAAAATAGAGAGAAAGCATTTTGTGAATGGAATGCATGGATAGCAGTGGTCTCAATGCTTTCCATTTGCACGCCGTGCTTTTCCCGTTAGTGCGTGAAACGGGTTTCGTAGCCGAAAAAATATCGAGAATCGCGATGTCGATAGTTTATCGAGGTATCGAGATTCGAAATCGTCACATCCCCTCTCTCATCTTGTATTCTGGGTCTTTAAACTCCGGCTAAATCCTTCCCTTTAGAGCTTTGTGCATTACCTTGAGGCAGAGCTGCTGTCTCTAGCAGCAGCGCTGTCTTCAGATCATACACGACACTACTTTAGATCACACACAGTAGTAGAATACTTAAGACCTACTACACACGACGGTCGTCTTCGATGCGATTTATAGGAACACAATATTAAATGACAGACTTAATTGAATTAAGTAAGAGTCGAATAATTAATTAAATAAATGTGCTGATGTTTGATGCAACCTACAAATTATCGAATAAAATATTATTTGTATTATATTATGATGGCCATTTCAGAGGTAAGTTTTAAATTAATATGCATTGTCGCTATAGATAAGTGTATGAATAGATGTTTCATTTTTAATTGCATTTATAAGCAACATCTGCATATATAATATTATATACATTTTTACGATATACTATATACGTATGCATTATACACATTTTATAGATTTATATAGTTAACATTTATATAGTACATACATGAATATACTATCTCACTAATGGAGCGAATAAGTACACGAAATGGATTAAAAATTAACCAGCGCAGTTATAAAAGAACCACGACAATAAAGGTATCCCTTCAGAAATTTTCTCTGGTTCCGCGCATTCTCTTTAAAATTAAAATATAATTTGAAATTAAAAATATATAACTTTAACAAACATTATGGTTTCTAATAACTTCGAATGGGTATTTGTTATATTTCGTATTCACTACGCGGTAATTTGTCTTTCGCGCTAATTTTTGTATTAGTGCTAAGTATTGCTGGTGTCTACGGTTAGTCCATTGCTTATGAGAGTTTAAGAACCCTGATTTCGTCTTTCGTAGCAACGTCTGTCGCAACGTGTTGGGGACGCAGATCTTTCCTACGTCTATGCCTCTCCAATTACCACCCTCTTGCACTCCTCAGTGCGTGTTAGGGAGGTGTGTAGCGACGAATAACTGCACGTGCTATCCAGGTTACGTACCTATCGCCGATTATCCCTGGAAATGCTCCCCGCACTGTCACTCGTGCGACGGTGAGTTGCAGCGTTGCGAGGGGCCTGACATGTGCAAGTGTGTGGAAGGATATACTCGCGATGAGCACGGGAAGTGTGTACCTCATTGTCAGACACCATGCTACTATGGCAGGTAAGAAAACCAGTGATATTGTAATATTAAGAATTATGTGACGTTATTTTTTCTCATTCATATTTTGACACGTGATCTTTGAGGCTTGTGTGACATTGTTGTCTACCATCTCCTCTATTTTCTTTTTGTTTTTCATCCATCCACTTAGCCACCCTTATTGCTTTGCTTTTGAACGTATTGACCAGGCTGAACACGAGCATCTGAGGACACAAGAACCTCGGAGTCAGCGTGGTTCAGTGGTATTAAAAGACAGCGCTGAGTTGCTGGCCGGATGGCCGGGATTCGATCCCCGGTGAGGTGGGGATTTTTCATCACACATCAACATCCACATTGGCTCCCAGACCTACTTAGTCTGCTGTAAAATGAGTATCAGAGTCTATCCTGGGGTCAAACCGGTCGGAGTGAGATTCTGATCACATCTCGTAATAGTGCCGAGCTCATGAAATTGCGGAGCTCTACCCTCCGCGCACTCCATGGGCACTTTCGGGGTCTGTTGTGGAATAGTTAGACTTTTGACTTTTTCAACACGAACATCTAATGATAGCAACACATGGTATTGAATTACAGTAGTAGGGGGAAGTTACTAAAATTGGCCAGTGATTAATGGCAACTCTAGCTTCAGGTTTCTGAAAGAAATTAAAGTCTTTTGATTCTTTTGTATTTCCATGCTTAAAATTGTTAAAAGTGTTAAAAGTATAGTAATTTAGTAATTTCTTCGCGTTTTTACCAGCGCGCTCTTAATTCCAGAAAAAGCTTCCGAGTGGTTATGGTGCGTCGACCGAAAAGGTCTAACGTCTTTGACAAAGATGAATACGGAAATAGGTTGGAAGTGACGATCTCCCTTCTAAAACTATCAAATTATTGAAATTAATTTCCAATATTGAAACTGGTCAAATAGTTTCTTAAATCTTGCCAATTGATTTCATTCATCAACACAATACCTTCAAATTGCTTATTATCGGGTCGACAACGAAGGCCTTCGTAACAAAGCAGTCTTATTTTCTAATTTAATTTCAATGATTTATGTAAAGATGTAATGAATCAACATTAAGATAATTGGGTAAATTTCAATTTACGTAACTCGTCCGTAAAAGAATGACATTACCAGCTTTTGGTTCCAAATATTACATTTCACTACTGAGGTGTCTTTTGCTGAACGGATGCCGGAATATTTAGATATATATAAAAAAAGAAGTGCCCTAAATAGTAGCGCAGATTGTCGAACACGACATGAACAAACTGAATCGTCGAAGTAACATGACTAATTTAGATTATAGTCTACCACGAGGTTATACGAATTTCATAACTTTTTATAAGAAAGTCTACAATAATAATAATTATTATTATTCATACTATTATTATGTATACTACTTAAAGCATATTGCTAGGTGTCATTAAAAGTGTGAACTGTATAGACAATTAATTTGCTTGAAGAGTGTAGTGTTTAAGATGAAAACGTGTCCTTCAATAAAAAAACTTCGAAATTAATTTTCTTAGTCTCGCCAACATCTATGATTGGCGAGAATAAGAAAATTAATTTCATTTGGAATTACGATCTCAAAACGTCACCAACACCATCTATATATAAAAACAAATTTGACTATAAAACACTGTGATAGTATCGTCAAGTGCGATCTGCATTACAGGTTTATCTGCATTACGACACTGGCTTTCCAATTCCCATATCAACAATGGTAACAATGGTACCGAAGCCACGAATTTGCACTTCACGATCAGAAAAGAATCCATCTATGGTAGGTCTTTCGCCAGTCGAGGACGTTGTGGTGCAGCGGGGCTGACAATGCTTCAACCCGATCATAAGCTTGCGGTGACCTTGACAACTGGGGTTGGCAGGATCGCCTGTCTGAGTCAACGCGTGTACCAGTTCTCACGCCTCCCTGACGTATTCCGATAACATTCTTACATTAATTCAATTGTAACTAATGTCAGCGAAGTAAGATTGCAATCTCACTCGGTTTCAGACTTTTATCTCATACACTATTTTTAAATTTAATATCATAAATATTCTTTAAAGTAATATAACAATTAAAATTCCTAAAACATCAAAATTTCAAAAAAATATCGTAGGACGATATTGGAATTTTAATATTAATAGATCGATATATCGTTAAAAATATATCGGTCAAAAAGATCGACATATCGAAAGAAAAATACCATTTTTCCTCGCGAACCGCGTAACCAAATCCACACTTCGAAATTTTTGCGTGACACACGGAAAATATCGTTGAATCAGGCTAATTCTATCCAGTTTTATGGAATGAAAATTTGTAATGGCGATAAATACAAGTATGGGACACTTTTGCCACAAAAATTAAAGAGAAGAGAAATAATTTTCCCATACCTACTTTATATAATTGATTCATTCCACTTTCATTGGAAACAAAAGAAAAAATCTTCAATTTCAAGTTTTCTGCGATACAAAAGTTTCATTTTATATTACAAAATAAAGTATTGTTTTGTAGGAGCTCCGTAGCTAAGTTGCATAATTTTTCTGACAGAGATTTCGTCACTACCAAGTTACCGGAATTGAAAGAACTATAGGGAAGAAATAATTATTCGGGTTAGCTTATAATAAAATTTGGGAGTATGATAATGGTGTTCCGACAATGAATTTTAAATTCGCTACGTCTTCAGTTACATGCCACTAATAAGCACACCAAAATCTGACACAGCAGGAAGGTCACTGTAACGTCGGCGCCAGGACACGCCAGGACACGCCAGCAACTTGCAAAATATTAATAGCTCTTTGTATTTTCTAAGCAGGATGCTGTTAAGAATATGACAATAAGTGGCCGGTCCGCGCTAATACGGACGTGCGACGAGTTTTCCCTGTGAAGGCATTGTTCAAATAAACACTTTTCATCTTAAGGAAAGTATGTACCAGTGTGTTCAAAGAATGCAGTCGGCGACGTTGTCTCAAGGGGGGTTCAGGTGTTCCTAAATTAAAGACTAATTCCACGAAGAAATGAAAGAAACTAAACAGGTGTTTGTGAAGCGCCGGGGTGACGCGCATAGCGATTTGTCCTCTATGGCGCGTCCTCTGCATTCCTAAAAGTGCCTGCACGGTGGTGGCGAAGGTGTGGTCATTCGCTGATCACGTGACGTCTGGTACAATATATATTGAGAGGCGTGAACCTCCTCGGCGATTCTTTACAAAGGAACGTAGAGAGATCCGTCAGCACTGACAAGTGACTGTACTAAGTTTTGGTCGTGGAGACCAGTTTGTTTTGTTAAGGCTGCTGCGGTAGACTTAATGAATTCATTACATGGTGCGAGGGGCGAAACTAGTTTCAGTTAGTTGTTGGGTGAAAACAACTAATCTTTTCGAAAGAACCGATAACCTGAGGGTTTATTAAAATTTAGTTGTCTTCAACTATATTTTACAAAGTATAAACGATGCTCTAATTGTCTAATCAACGATTATTAGATGTATTGATGATTTTGGGAGTTTGTGTCTGTAAACAATTCAGATTTCATGTAATTTGTAATAAATCATTATTTATTATTATTACACGTGAGTTTGGTTGCTCGGGAAACCGAGCTGGTGGCAGCGAAAAAAAACTACCANAAAACTACCATAGGGATTTTGGTATGTATGTGGATCCCGCTTCTACCAAAAGAATAATAACAACACATCAGGGTTGAGGTGTGATGTTACGGTCACCATGTTTGTGTCACGCGATAATTTAAAGATGACGTATATTCAAATAAAGTCAAAAGACAATGACAAGATGGTGAATATCATGAAAGAAATTGTGAAATAAGTAGAGAATTCTCGATTTTTGTAAATCACGAGGTATACCAGAATAAAATTGTAATACCAAATAATAAATACCACGCGGCACAAAATTGGGGTCGAATTGGACAAATTGTTGGTGACTCCATGTATTCATATCCTTAGCTGCCTTCCTCTTTACTCGTTAAAACGCAACGAAACGTGGGGTTGTCAATTCGTATAAAACGCATAAATATTCTACCCTGAACTCAGACGGAGTCTTACGAAGTGCGATGCATACTCGTTTAA
This sequence comes from Laupala kohalensis, assembly GCA_002313205.1. Taxonomy (NCBI): domain Eukaryota; kingdom Metazoa; phylum Arthropoda; class Insecta; order Orthoptera; family Trigonidiidae; genus Laupala; species Laupala kohalensis. The sequence goes on from NNCF01126273.1 coordinate 662,378, forward strand.
AAACATAGGCCGTCATCTAACACAAGTTTCTAGAGATCAAAATAAATCGTAAAAATACCGTCCTTTATTCCGCAGATGTGTTGCACCCAATAAGTGTGAGTGCCGCGAAGGATTTCTATATGAGAAGGCAAGAGATATGTGTTTTCCAACGTGCAATCCGCCCTGTGGCCGCTATGGTGAATGCATCGATATCAACAACTGCACTTGTGATGACGGATTCATGGTGAGTTTTAACAGTGTTAATAATGTAGCTTTTTACTACTTCTCACTTCACTATTGCCTCCTGTTCTCATATTAGTCTCAACAAAAAATCAAGAGTACAATGAAATCAAGAGCAAAAATGTCATGTTTCGCAAAGACAATTGAAGGGAAACTTAGTTGGTTTCCTTCAGATATATTTCTCGTAATAAGTTTCATGTTTCATGTACGTCATGAAGGGGACCTAGAATCTAGTAATTCATACACTAATTTTTTAATAAATAGTTTTGAGGGCCTAAAATATAATAATCGTTCCGTGATTAGATGTAAAATAACTTGTCTCAGCCTTCCACATTAATACCAGGTTTAGCATCCGTATTTCGTCGTATATACTTGAAGTTATTTTGATGAAATAATTAAAATTCTTATAAATGTACAGTGATCTTAATACTTTGCAATTTTTAACACCAATGAATACTTATATATTTTTATTTACTGTTTTGGTTATTTGTCCCGGTATGAGATGATAAACTGATCATATTGGTAGTGCTACACAGCATAAACTACTTCTGAATGTTTTTTCAATGTTTTTGGAAAGGAAAGGGGAAAATATGAAATAATAGGAAACCACCAACACATCTTTCACTGTTTTTACAATACTCCGTGTGATTTGCTGCGTCCGGTTACTCAGAAAAGAAATAGAAAATTAGAGGACATTTGCTTATAAATGTATTTGATATTCACGTTGCCCTCTTGAGTTTTCGATTCCACATGTTTCTATTCTGTGAATGAATTTATACATTTTAATAAAAGAAGTTAATGAGAGTTTCAATTTCCTAATAAATTTTTTTTCACATACCTGCGGATGATATAAGTTATGTTAATCTCTTATACTTTATCACGCCACTGTTACAGTACTCTAGATACTGATTAAATCCTTTTCCATGCATGTTGATTTTGCTACTTTTGGTTTTAATAGTTTATTTTCGACTGTACGCTACCTTGGCATGGTTGTGTACATTATCTCTGTAGTCCCATCCTGGCGCGGGTTTTTCTCCGTTTTTCCTTCGGGTAGAGGCGGATTTCTTATACAGGTTCTCTAGGTTTTGTCTAGGGGCGTGTTTATTGTAACAATATATACTGAATTTAGTGTTATTTCAATTCTTATGATTTTTAAACACTATACTCAGAATAATCGATAGTTCGATAATATTTTGTACATGTAAAGTTTTTGCGTTAAATTACAAACATATTGACATTCTATTAGTATTATAACTCGTAACTAACTTTCCATCTTATCTAGGAATTTTTGCTGAAATTTTTGAATCCGCCTCTGCCTTAGGGCCCTTGATCGGAATTGATGGGATGGTTCCTTGCTTGCTTCCGGAGAGTAAATTAGTTTATTGTCCTCCTCGTGGTCATACGCAGTTTGTACTGTTTTTTGACAATAAATTTATTATTATTATTAATATTATTATTATTATTATTATTATTATTATTATTAACCTCTGATTTTTACTGCACAAATATCTACAATTTATTTTGAATAATAAATGGATCACAGTACGCGTTTATTAAATAATTTGTTTTATAAATATTAAATCCGCCACTGTCCATGGGCCCTTGATCGGAATTGATGGAATGGTCCGTTGCTTGTTTGCGGAGAGTAACTTAAATTTATTGCCCCACCCCCCCACGCGTGGTCACATGCAGTTTGCAACTGCTTTTTTGACAATAAAGCAATAAAGTTTACTATTCCTCTGAATCTATTCCAGCTGGGGTCCGATGGAGCTTGCAAGGGGAAGTGTACTTCTGAGGAGCAATGGGATAGTTTGAGCAGCCAGTGTGTTCCTCTTCAAGCTCCCACCAGGAAGACTTTACCGACCTCTCCACCACTCGAGTGTCCATGGCCGTGCGTGCGTGGAGTATGTGAGAATGAGAAGTGCGAGTGTGAACCTGGATGGGGTGACGTAGATTGCGGACGAACGTGCAAAGTGCTCCCAGACTCCAATATGGTTGATGCTGAGGATTGTCCAGTTCTCAAAGGATGTTCCTGTCCTCATACGACTCAAACTACTGGAGGAATTTTTTGTAAAGAAGGTAACGAAGAAGTCCTTGGGTTGGGTTAAGGTAACCTAATCCTCTTGCCACCCTTCCAAAAGGGTATAGTTTGATTAGGTCCCGGGGTCATTTTCTGAATTACTTTGCCTCTTGAAGATGGTGACAATACCCCACCTCCCGGAAAACATTTTCGCAAAATTAAGACCATACAGAGTCGAGACGAGCTTGCCCTTGCTTGCATTCTTCAAACCTCAAACACAAGTATCCTTGTTTAATATATTTATTTGAATGCCTGTCCTTTTCTCGTTGTCTCACTGTGTTTATGTACGTTTTTAAGACAAACCATATTAGTGCAGGCTGAATCTTACTTTCCGACTACATTTTAATGCACGCTCCTAACATATTAAATGATTAAATTGAATAAAATATTCTTGGTGTTAAGCATATGTCCCAGAATGGTTGTTATGTTTATATAGTTTTACATATCATTCAACGGCACAGAAATGCACATGCCATGCACAGAAATGTTCGTCCTTCTCCCCTTCCCCACCGGCGTGCGACGTAATTAAGCCATGCTCATCTAACAAGGAAAAACTGGAACTCTAGGGAAGGAAAGTTGACCACGGGACCTATATCCTTCTGGACATGAAAACCAGTTAAGGGATTAACTGGGACGCAAGGGAAGGTTGACAGCGTGACCCAATCAACCGCCGTCCAGGTAACGAATTTGTTACTGGACCAGTCCTTAAATAACGTTAATCACATTGGAGGGTGGGTTGATAATGTTACCCTTATTGATAATGTTGCGGCGGTGTAGGGTTGTTTTAGCCTTGGTGTTATATAACATTAAATTTTATTTTATAGGGTAGTTTTAACTTTAATTTGTCACTTTAGCTCTTGAACGCAACTGCTGAGTGAGAGGACAGAGCAATGAGGATATAATTTGGTAAATTTACCCAAAACTCTGCTTTAAGGAGGGAAGCAGGGCTAGAGTTATGTAGTTATCAAAGGAGGATAAGAGGTGTCATTAAATGTTAGTCATGGAGAGGAGGGTGGTGTTTAAAAATAATAAATAAAATACCCTTTTAGAAGCAAACTTTTATTTACACCCTGTACTAAAAGGAATAACATAAGTTTAGGTTTGAATTAAGGTAATGCAATGCCATATACTAATACCTCTATACATATTTCATGTTAATAGATTCTAATAAAAATATACAACTTTCTATGTTGAATAGTTTATCTTCAAAAAGCTTGTTGCGCGAAATGTTCATAAAATAGATACCAATTAATTTCGTAGGACAGTAATTGGTTAGTAAGAAAGTACTTGCTGAAGTTTTCTTTTATTTACAATGCCCTGGGCAAGGTTTTTGAGAAAGCGCACATTATGCAATACATTTAGTTATACTTCTTTGAACAAAAGACGGATTAGGGGTCGCTTCCCGAGAATAATCCGCCGTGAGTTATTTCGGGATAGAATCGTTATTAATTTTTTTTTTAATTTGAGTTAGACATAATATTGCATTGTCATCGGGTTTATATGTGTGTGCCAAATTTCAGCTCAATCGGTAAGGTGAACTGGATTAAAATTCAGATGCAAGAATTGGCCCAAACATTCTAACTGGTCTTGTTAAATAAAAGCTTGTAAAAACTGTTATTGGTGTGTTACGTAACTCATAGATGGCCCTTCAGATATTGTTTGTTTCTTCGCTTGTTCGTCCTTCACACTAATCTTTTCTTCCAATAATCTCATTTCAAATGCCAGAGTTCAATATTTATTATTGGACTTCCTATTTATTATTAATCATTCCATGTCTTATTGTATGATGTGACGATGTTCAGATTATCAGATCTTCCACCTAACCACATGATTTAGGTAGGGGAGATATTCTTCCGACGATGGTGTAGTGGTTAACACCCCCTCGATCATAATACGAGTCCTGCGTTCGATTCCCGCCTCGTCGTAATTTTCACCCGGTCGAAGATTATCTTGTATACTTGTTTGACCCGGACAACACCCCTTCTCAGTAGACAGATCTAGCAACGTTTCGGCCATCCTGCTGTTCTTCGGACCTTCTGTTAAAGAAAAAAGCCTTAATTTCGAGCAAACCTTTCAGCTATTATACCAGGTGTGACTGGATTTTGTTTAATAAATCGTCGCGGAAGATTCATGAATCGGACTCCGCTCCTAAAAGTTAGCCTCAGAGAGACCTTACGCCGCATGCCAAGGTCGATCCACGCGAGCTGTGGATAAAGGTTACGCTATCTTGCGGAAGTGGTGGGACGGATTAGTCAAGGTCCTTCATCCGTCCTTTGGTAGCACCGGCTTCGGGGAGCACGGCGGAGCGACGGGGTGAGATCATATGGCTCGCACTTGGAGTGGGGCACGCGGTTTTAGTCCTCCTTCCTTGGTCGAGTTTACTTACTCTTCTATAATTATTCTTGATGTTAGCTACGCAGTTCACGAAAACCTTTTTCAGGGCAATGTCACAGTCGATTAAAGCTAAGTTGCTATCGCACTCTGCAGCAACATAGGTCTGTTAGACTCAGACATTGCCCTTTAGAAGGTCACAGCAGGATAACCGAAACGTTGGTAGTTCTCTCCATCGAGATCCGTCAAACAAGTATATATTTACTCCTGCAGACCGCGAAAACCTACGTTTAAAGGAATATTCTTAATTTTTGTTTCAACAATTAACCAATATGTATGAGTTGTCAGCAAATGATGCACGAACGGCTTTATGGTTAACAGAGCATCACCATGGATTGAGTTGGTCGTCAGATGAACATTTAAATTATAATCGTTTATGGAATATTATCAACAATGAATTGAAGACAAAAAAAGAGATCTATTTGAAAGGTTTGCAAAAAATAAGCTGGATACTACCCTATACAGCGGATAAGAAAGAGAAGAAAATTATCGATTTAACGGGATATCAGTGTCCTAAATTGAGCGAGTGTGTCAAGAAACGCATCAACGAGTGTACAAAAAGCAAACTTTTCGATATTGTGTTTGGTAAATGTGTGACTAAATTGGAGATGAGTGAGAAATTTTTTTTAGCACTCTATGTGTGGATGACAGAACAAAAGAACAAAAACAGGTCACAAGATTCACATTAAGGACGAAAAAGTATTTAATTTAAAATGTGTAACACCAAATCATAACACTCAAGTTGTTACCAACATATTAATATAATAATAATAAATTTATTAAAAGAACAACATAGTAATAATTCCTTGAATTGGGATAAAACAAGAACTTAAGAAGTTCAACTGAAATGTAGAATAAAATAATACATAAAAAACCTTCTTTAAAAGCGGTTCATTTAAGTGATGTACTAAAACGAATAAAATAAGTTATGTAATAAAAATTAAAGTAACGCAATGTCAAATACTAATACCTCAATACATATTTCACATAGACCCTAATACGTACCTACGTATCTATTTGAATATACAAAATTTATAAGACAAAACTATAAATCAGATATATTAAAATTATTATAAGATTTGAATAAGCCTTTAATTACAACAAAATACAGTAAATTAATTTAATAAGATTTAAATCTTATCGTCTACGCGACACAACGCTCCGCATGTCGATTCGTGCATATGTGATTCTACAATATGATCATATAAACTAATATTTTTAAATCAATTTTACCGACTCTGGAATTTATTGTCATTTATTACAAAGTAGTATTAATGAATTTAACAAGATTTATCTTTTGTTTTCCTTGAGACACTGGCGCTAACCGTGTTAATTCGTTATACTAGAGGTCCAAATGGGAGTCCTTTATAAAACCTTAGTTACACGATAATTAAAACATGGAACTAATAAAAAAGTGTTTTAAATTCATTTTAGAGCGTCAATTATTTTCAAATCATAAAAAAGTAAAATTAATGAAATTAATAAGATATCATATGTAAATAAAATGCTTCTGTCTTGGTGACAATTATGTTAATTCAATTATAGTTATTCATCAACACGAAACTAAATGAGGAATTTCTTATTGAGTTCCTACTGGAACCTAGAACAGATATTTAATTATAGAAAATTAGAATGTATTAAAACATGGATTAGTTATAATTTTCTCCAGGTTACACTAATGTTCCATGTATGAGTTCAAATATATGTAATTTCTGAATAAAAATCCCTAAATGAATATCTTAAAATCACGTTTACTTCTAGCCTGGTAATTATCATTAATAAAAACGGTGTAGAATAAATAAATTTAATAAAATTTATGTATTTTGTCCAGACGACACTAGCTTCAGTTCTATAATACGTGATTTTCCAATGTGAAACTATATTTCAGAATTTAAAACTTTCGTATTTTTGAGCCCTGTTTTCTTCTTAAATTATAAGAAAGAAAAATTAATATATTTATTCATATTTAATATATTTTTATCCAGGTTAAAATTGCTCTCTGTGTGTCAATTCAAGTATAAGAGATTTTTCAATAAGAATCTTTATATGAATATTTACTTGGTAATATTTACTTGGTAACGCCTTTCAATTTATCATGCTATGAATATTTAACAATAAAGACTTTCTCGAGATTGGAACAAATAATTTTATAACAAAATAAAAGGAATATATTTAAAAAGCATAATCATTTTTTTGCTCAGGTGACACTAGCGTCCCATGTGTCAATTCGCTTATACGTGATTTCTTAAAACAAAACTAAAAAAGAGAGTATTTCAAAATCATATACTGTCGATGCGCAAGCAACTATGGTGTGGAAATGTCCTCACAACATACATCACAATCCAAAGTTCATACGACCACCATCATGTCATCACAATACCGAATTGCTATTGGTCCGCCCTCACAAGTACCCCGCACGGGGCTCGCCTAACTCGACTGACCACCTATACAAAGACTGATCGATCGAAAGTCGAACTACGGATGCAGGAAGGGGTGCAACACCCTATGTGAGTACTTCACAGAAGTTCATCCTTCACTGACATATATATATATATATATATANGAATAATAAAGGGTATGTCCCCTTGGTCAGTCCTTATGAGAAGTATACGTAATGCCACCCAAGGCCAGCGTAGTCAAGCCTTCGTACTTTTACTAATGCGTCTTTCTTTGTGAACTCGTACAAAGTATTGTGTTTTCTTATCCCTGCTATTTATCAAAAAATCTGGTATTGCACTTAGTAATAGTTGTCATACTCTAAGCTATATAAAGCCAGTTTTTTCATAACAATTTTTTTTGTTTCTAGTAATTTTTTTTTAAGCTTTCATTTTCTAAATGGAATGGAAATACAAAGGAGTAAACGGCAAACTCATCACTTATCAGAAGTTTCAAAAACATTATACCTCGTTTTTATGAAATTTCCCAAAATATTCAGTATAAAATAAATAATTACTTCCCAATTAGATTTACTTTGGCTAAATCTCAGAAATCTATCCCAATATTTGTAAAAATATTGTTAATTATTAAATTTAATGTTGCATACCAAAATGTATTAAGAGAAAATGATTTACTATACGAAATAGAATTATTTGAATAACCTGAACTAGTAAAAAATGTCATGTTTTCTTTTTCATTTCTCCGTAGTTGAAAATTGCTATTGTTGCTTTGTAACAAAAAGTCGTGCTTTCTATGACATTCAACAATAGTGAAGAGGGTCGCCAATGTGTCACGATTTCACAAAAGTACTTTATTGTGTTAGAACCTTCTTACATAATTACTTTCTCTTCCACATAGGTTTCGAAGTGGAGTGTGACACTGTTGTGGTGACCGAAACCGGTGAGACTGATCTTACAGAACCAAGTGCTGAGATGCTGTACGTTCCCGAATGGGCCTTATTGGTAGCAGCAGTGGGGGCTGGAGTGTTGATGCTACTATTGGTGGCAATTCCCTCAGCTGTGGCTCTACACAGACGTCATCGCAGACAAAAGAGGCAGCGCGAAGACGATGAACAGACAAGGATATTACAGACGAAAGGTGAGGGAATTTCAGAAACTCACGGGGAAAAAGTGTGTGCACTAATTAGACTAATAACTATTTATGAAACTTCAATAATGTTAGCCATTCTGCTTACATTACAAAAAGTATTTATTCCGTAATTCATTATGGTGAATCATAAACTTCGAATCATTTATTACTCCGTTTAAATTGAAACTGTGTATTCGAAAACTAGCCTCTAGTTTGACAAGAGCTCTCTATTTTTGCGACAGTTTTCGTTGAATAATTTTCTCAATTGTCCGGAAAAGCAAACTTATTAATTTTTTTTGTGTTAATCTGTGACACATGAGTTGTTAGTATCGCTTCCGCAAATAAATTACATGGGAATTTATTTAAAACCGTCTCATTTATCCAAAAGATCCCTTGCATCTTCTAGATACGTTTTGCTCAAATATTAACACCGCAAGGTCCAAATTATGTTGATAAATAATCCATACTAATATATAAATGCGTATCGCGAAAGAGTGTCTGTCTGTTTGCTACTTAATCACGACTAAACCACTGAACCGATAATGATGAAATTTAGCAAGGAGATAGTTTCGGCATCCAGGATGGTCTTAGACTAAGTTTTATTTCCAAAATGTCTGAAAAGGAAGAAATAAAATTATTTTCACCATAAATTTCGATGAAATCGGGGAAAAAGCGAGTTACATTTTCTTACGTCGACTAAACGGTTAGAGATAGGTGTGAACTATGAATGGCAAAATTGTTCGTCTCAAAGAGTTCTACAAAAAAGGTCGCGACAGCATATGTCTATCTACGAAGGTTTTCCCACATCATCGAAAAAGCTTTATTGAAAATAGGAATTTTAAAATACTTCAATTTAAGACTATAATTCAAGAAGGAAAACATCAAATTTCATAAAATTATATATTTTGTTTTGTGCATTTAATGAAGATTAAAAGTATTTTTAAACCGTAAAATTGGACGAATAATTTAGATTTTAAAAGCATTTTCATGAAATGGTGCAGTCACGGTGGCACCAACGTGTCTTGCCTCGGAAACGAAAATTCAACCAGCGCGGTTCCTGGCTAGTGGGTTGGTTGCTCTAAGAAGAAAAAATATTCCGTGCGTCGCCGGGTAATCAGCTAGTAGTGTACACTTTCATTTTGAAAAAATCAGCACATTCAAAAACAAGTCGCTTGGTCGCTCATACTACCTTAATGAAACAAACCTCTAACGTGAAGGTAAACAAAGACTTTCCCAACGATAGTCAATACATGTTTACCGGGTTCCCCTCTCATAGTGAGAGTAACTGTGTTCTGCCTGTCCTTCGTTGGTGTTAATAGTTTTCACATATTTTCTACTTACATAGTCGTGTACCGGACATGGCTTATTCTATTCATATATCACATATTTTCTTTTGTGATTTGAACATAAAAATTTTGTGAAATGTTAAAATATGTTGGTTACTATTGGTTCATGGTGTTACATTCGAGATTTCAACAAATTTAAAATAGTTGTCATACCTAAATTCCTAATTTAATAATATCAAATTGTCTTTCGAAAACATTTTTTCGTGTCCAGAGACCTCTACCTTGGAAAGTTGCATGTGGAATGTCCTACGTTACACTCTGGGATGTACCCGTCAGGGGTGTAGAAAGTCACGGAAGATGAGAACGTAATTTGTTGGAAGCTGCTTTGGCATTATAACAAACTGCTCAGCCAAGCACCACCAGCTGTCCAGATGCTGCCATGCCCAGTGTGCTCCAAGCGTTCCCCTGCGATCCCCAGGCAGAGGCATTATAATAACTCTAATCCATAATCGTCTCTCCATGAAAGGCTGTTAGCTTTTTATACCTACAGCCAGGTTTCCTCGAACTTGGAGGATCAGGGACTCCTTTGACAGGTGTTAGAAGGTGCCTTTGTGTTAGGGCAAGAAAAATTTAGGCGATGGTGGGAAGAAAAGGTTTCAAAAAAGGAAAGAAATATGGATTGTATTGGGATAAGGGGCCTGCCCTTCATCCAAGTGCAGTGATGCTACTTCCCAGGATGAAAGTCGGGACAACAGTGTGCCACCTAGCTGGTTAGGTATTTTATGTTCCCGCTCAAGGGATGAATATTCCCCCATCCGTCACCTGGAGAGGTGCTCGATGGGAGACTAACGTCCACACGTTGTTGTTATTATTATTATTACTATTATTATTACTATTACTATTATTGACTATTACTATACTCTCCAACAACCAGTCTATTAGAGCCCTCTCGTCTGTGAAGTTACTTACCGAACGTCTCACGCCTTGATACGAGACTTGAGACAACTTACAATCATGCCATTTACGTGAAGAGAAAGAAGGAACACAATACTCGTCACAGAGTATAAGAAAACACCTATGCTCGAAACGTATGCTCATACATTTGAAATTAAGACTATTGTGTTGTGATATTACCATCATTTATCCAAGATATCCTATACAAATATAACTTTATTAGTATTAATAATAAAACAATGCTTGTGAAGTAGTATGCTTGTTGATATCTAGATATGCCGTGCTGTCTGATAGGAGCAGGCCGTGGGCGAATGCAAGATGTGGACCTGGACGAGTGGAGATTCATCCCACATTGAATTAGTCTGCTAGCAACATCTTCACCGGCAGACGACTTCTTGTATCATGGAAAGAAATTATTTACTCTGTTCTATGAAACAAGCCTATTATATGCCATATTATATTGAAGAAATAATATCGACCATATAATTTGTTTATATGTTCTGATTTTTCATCGGGAAACACTGCCAGTGTTCTTAGTTCTAAAATCTATTTATATTGTTTTTTAAATCAACGGAGAAAATTTATTTTAGTATTTTACTGTATTGCAAAATATAGATAAGAACTGAGATTTTCTGGTTTCTACCCTGCTGCCAGTATTCATGATGGAATTTTAAATTGCGTGAAATGAAGTTTTACTGTATCGTGAATATTTTCTTCTCGCACACAGGCAGTGGCGGATCTGGGGGGGGGGGGAGGGGTTAANCTCTTTAACAGTTAAAATTGAAGTTGATAAGTGGCATACCTTCTAAAAGTGTTTCCAGATTAATAATTATTATTTATTATAATTGTTATTGTTATTAATAATATAATTATTTTTAATAATAATACTAGATTGATAAAATTAGTAAAACCATATAATTAACTAATAAATTATCGTTATTGTTATTAATAATACCAGATTGTTAATTATTTATTTGATGCATTTTATGTAAAAGTTATATTTATAAAATTTGTGTTGTGAAACCATAATTTTAAAACAAAAATGCTCCCCGGTTAGCCCTCCCCCCCGTCACCCCCACCCTTGATTACGGTCTAGATTCGCCACTGTTTACAGATAATTCCACACACAATTCCGTAGAATANTCCTAGTTATATCCCGATTTCTTATTTATGTGACAGCTTTTAGAACTCCTTGACTGTATGCTTGATGCGGACTCTTTTTAAGCAGATCACACTGGAAGTCTTGGCTTGTGACGAAATTGAAAAAGGATGCGTGGGATTCAGAGATTTTGGAGTTCTGAAAGTTGAGAAAATGAGCAAAAATTTATATTTTATTTTACAACAGATTAAAGCACACCTAGCCTACAACTTCTAATGTCATTAGTTACCTCACTGTTGCTTCTAATTGGTTTACTATTTTTACTATGTTGTATTAAATGTTTTTTATTTTTTATTAAAATGTATTAAATTTGAAGTAATAGTCTTTATAATACTAATTTTTTGTATTGCACTGACTTTGAAGTTATATATTGTCTCAATGCGTAATATGTAAATTTATATTTTCATGTGTTAAAAGTAAACTCTCAAGAGCTTGAAACACTGTGAACAGTTCTATTTGCCTCAGCTACAAATAGCTTTTACCTCTTCAGAATGCTTGTATTCAAAATTGAGTAAGGAAGGGATATTAGCCATTATTCAAAGAAATGTTTTTAATATTTAAAGAATGAACATTTCTGGCTAATACGCAAGATTTCTTTTTGTAAAACAGATTAGTATGAAGACTTAAAAAAATTTAGATATCAATATAGTTATCATTTATAATTTTTTCTGAACTTGCTATCCCTAAATGTATAAATGCGTAGGTATGCCACAATATTTATTTTTCTTCTGCAATGGTTGAAGTACTAGCTGAAACTAAAAGACCATTTTCAATATCACGGAGAAGTTGATCCATTTGAAAAAAATACTGAAAAGTCGACAATTTTCGATTTTAGAATAGGAAGTCAGTTTTTTTTGTGACTTCTGTTGAACTAATTCTCAATAAGAAGGAAAATAATTTAAGAAATGTTATTTACATTGAGATGAATAGCACCTTGAACATTTTTCATTTTATTTTGCATTTGATCACATCGACCACCCTGTCTAACATTGTCATTGCTATTTCGTATAAATTAGTTCCTTCTATCCGATCAATATTAACCAAATTAAAAAATACGAACCTTTTTTGATAGATTAAATATTTAATCTTAATAGATTTTTAATATTTTTAAAAACAAATTTTTTGTCATGGTTGAGAAACACCTGACGATGTTGCAAACGTGTCATATTCAAAAACCTAATTTCTTCATTTTTCAGTGCAATGTTGCATGCTGCATATCGTGACGTGCGCAATTACAACATAACAAATCATCTTAATACATTTTATTTTCTTCTTTTTAATTATTTTTTTTCTATTCAGAGTCGTATATTTTCTCCCTTCGTTCACAAATCATAAAGTTTTGGCTTTGTTGCGTATTCTGATTGGTCTCACCAGGGTGTTGTGCTTAATTTGACAAATTTGAAATTCTCGTGGTGGAGAATTTAGTATGGAATCTCTCCCCACTATTACCAATGGTGGTGCAAGAACCTTCCTGTACTTTTAAATACAAAATATCTTAGTTCTATTTTATGCAGTTTGGATCATTTAAATGAAGATCATTTAATGTTTGCAACAGGATGTTTATTGGAAATAAGTTCTTGCTGTTGTCAGAAAATATATTTAAAAAATTATTTCACCATGATAACGTTTCGACTATTTATTTTAGTATCCTAAGGGCTCAATAAAAACATATCAACTAAACCATGTCCATGGAGAATTATTGCATAGTACCATCCTTTTACAAACACTCCACATTCCGTATATCCTATTTAACAATGGAATAATTTTGTAATGTTTGTTTATTTTATTGTTGATTGCAAATGATTTTAAATTATTACGATCTTAAAATGTATAGTTCTTGTTTTGTTAGAGAAAATGAATACCCTCTTCTTATAATTAATGAATTTTCTCTGATTTATTTTTTTGATTTAATTTAATTTAATAGACGAAACCAGCGCTGTCCAACTTACTTTAACTCTCAGGCTTTTTTCTATACTTTTTCGATCGATTAGACCTGTACGGGATGGGGTTCGGCAAAATGTTAAATTAAACTAATAGGTCACATTTATAAGTAATGAGATATTTTGGTTCTATTATTTCAAGCTGGAAAAATTAAATAGAACATTTCTTTATTTTTAAGAAGTATTTTTTAATATTAAGTATTGTAATAAAATGTTTTCATATTGTAACGTATGATGGGATAATTCCAAACCCAATTTTCTATATTATCTCTCCGGACACATCATGTCAAATATTTGTTCAGAAAGCATAGATTTATAACACAAAACTGTGCCTCCTCCCCTTAATCCAAGTTTGATGAAAAACTTGATGTAAAANTTTCGCAGGCCTCCAGTTGGAGAGCGCCGGTCTAAATGTAAACGATTAAGGGCCGGCAACCTGTTGTCGCTTTTCAAGTTTAACCTCTCAACTTAATAGTTGACAAAGTGGTACTCTTCTTAAATATTTGAAGGTTGTTTACTGAAATTTTACATAATCATGGGTACTTTTACCTCAAAATGTTTTACTGAAAATATTAAACGAGTATTGTTAGATTTACAAGTATTACAATAATTACAATATTGAACAACTATTGTTACAAGTATTAGATCAATGATACTGCTATTTCTAATTATTATTTAGCAAGTTCTTACTGTCGGCAATATTATAAAGGAAAAAATCCCCACATGTATCTACGTTCGTAATGATATTTTATCTTCTCCACTACCAGGCTACGAGAACTTGTGCGTAGATAGTGTGTTCGAATTTTCTGCAGTTAATCTGTCCGACACTGGTATTATTGTTTTGTGTATTTACAGACCTCCTCAATCAGATTTTGACATATTTTTTCGGAACATCGAAATTGTTTTAAAACAAATCACACATAAATCTACTAAATGTATTGTTTGTTGAATGAATTCCAACATTTAAACCTTGCTTCTTCTATATTTGTTATCTACATTTCGTTTCGTGGCAACCTTACCCACGTTTCTGGGTGAAAATTTCAAATGTATTTCCTTCTGTCAATACAAAAATCTTATTTTTTATTCAAAAATAATTCGATGAATGGTAGAGCTGATGTAAATAATGAACACGAAACATTCTGTTCACAAGGAATTGATAGAGCGTTAATGCGACATAAACCACTTTCTGTCAAAAACGAAATTTGTTGTATTTATTTATTATTTATTTATTTAGCAAGTTCTTACTGTCGGCAAAATTTTAAAGGCAAAAATCCCCACGGAGGTACGTGTATCTACGTTCGTAATGATATTTTATCTTCTCCACTGACAGGCTACGAGAACTTCTGCGTAGATAGTGTGTTCGAATTTTCTGCAGTTAATGTGACCGCCACCGGTATTGTTGTTTTGTGTATTTATAGACCTCCTCAATCAGATCTTGACATATTTTTTCGGAACTTCGAAATTGTTTTAAAACATATCACAAACAAATCTACTAAATCTATCGTTATATGTGGCGATTTCAACATCGATTTCCTGAGTACATCCGACTCTGCACATTCACAAGTTAATCGATTCAAGAATCTTATCGACTCCTTCAACCTTATTACTACGATAAACGACCCCACTCGCCACTCCAGTTCATCTCAAATTGGTAGATCAGATTATCGTCAATAATGGAATCTCCTATTTCTCTGAAGTATGTATCACCGGATACAGTGATCACCTTGCTCAAGTATTGACTATTAAAGATCGACTAAAACCATTTAAAATCCTTAACAAGTTTTCAAGAGTATAATGACACAAATCTATCCATATTTATAAATTATTTGCGTGAAGAAACATGGAAAGATGTTTACAATTGCCAAAACCCCGATGACAAATTCAACGTATTTATCTCAATATTCCTAAAACATTACAATTCTAGCTTTCCCATAAAACGCAAGTTAATTAACACAAAGAAATACAATAGATGAACCACCCAAGGGATAAGGATTTCTTCAAAAACAAACGCCGTTTATATTATCTTTCAAAACGCTATAACCAACCACCCGAATTCCATAATTATTTTCGTAAATATAAGACTATTCTTCGAAAAGTAGTCTATGCAGCTACAGTAATGGAAAACGACAGGCATATACTAAAATCGAACAACCGGATGAAAGCCACGTGGAATATTGTTAAGATTACACGTCAACTTCTGAAAATCACGAAGAAAATATTTCTCTACTAAACGATGGCAAAATCGTACCAAATAATCAGGACATCGCAAATTTATTTAATTCTCACTTCTCAGAAGTTGGTAAAATAACGAACTCAATATATCCAAATCAATGTCCTCCAATTACATCCGCCCACATACCAGTGAAGTCATGAGAATCATCAGCTCATTAAAAAACAAATTTTCAACAGGCATTGGTGATATAACCGAGTTTATTGTTAAATTTTCGTCCCATACTATATTAAATCCACTCATAAATATTTTTAATAGTTCTTTATCGGAAGGGGTGTTTCCCAACATATTTAAGAGAGCTAAAGTGAAACCTTTACACAAGAAAGGAAACAAACTTAATATTGGAAATTACCGACCAATATCTCTACTACCCACTTTCTCAAAAATCCTAGAAAAATTGTTCTATAAGCGTCTTCTAGATTTTTTATCAAAATATAACATTCTCTCTGACGATCAACACGGTTTTAGGAAATCCTTTTTCACTACAAGCTCCATATTTTCCTTCTTAAACGATGTTACCACATCTCTAGACCGTGGAGAAAATCCTCAGGGTGTTTTTCTTGACTTATCCAAAGCATTCGATGTCATCGATCACGAAATTCTCCTTTCCAAATTGCATTCTTTAGGCATTCGCGGACTTCCACATCAATGGCTAACTTTTTATTTAAAAGATAGATTATTTAAAATCCGCGTGGTCATATGCAGTTTGTAACTGCTTTTTTCACAATAAAGTTTATTTATTTATTGCACATATTCCCTCGTATACGATAATAAGTGTAAACTATAATGTGAAAAATGAAACGCTTAATAAACATATATACTCTAATCATGCGAAAAACGATATTTTTAGAGAAATTTATATTATTATACAATCGTATATGTCATAAACATCCAATGAATGCTGAATTTCAGAACGAAACATGCAATTATGTATTAGGTGTGTTTTCGTATATATTCTCAATTTTATCTTTATAATTTATGTTTTATCATTTTTTACTAAAACTGTATTCTCCTTATGCTAGGTAAACTTATCTTAATAAATGATTTTTAGGACTCTTGAAACCGTCCCCCAGGGGACTTACATGTAGTAAGTACGTGTTTGGCAAACACGGGGCCCCGAGCTGAGTCTGGCATTACTTCCACTTACTTGTGTAAGGCTCCTTCCTTTCTCTTTCCTGACCTTCCTTGGTCACCTCTTGTTCTTTTCGATCCCGACGCTAGGGTATCTTTCATTTTCCTCTTTCTCCCTCCC